>LPNX011228891.1:94708-421752 GCA_001517045.1 Pseudotsuga menziesii | reverse complement strand
GGAAGTCTCTGTGGAGGTTAAATTGCCCAGCAAAATCAAAGATGTTTATGTGGTGTGTTTTGTATAATAAGGCTCCAACGTGGGATGTTCTTCAGAATCGATCCTTTTAGGGTTCGGGATGGTGTGTTTTATGTAAATCGACGTTGGAATCTTCTATGCATTTGTTCCTTAACTGTTCCTTCATTACTGATGTCTGGAAGGAAGTGTCCACATTGACTGGTTTTCATTGCCAATGGGAAGGGGCTAGTGTTGGAGATGCTTGGCTTTCTTGGTGGAGGTCTTCAAATCTGTCTCAGCGTAAATTACCATTGCTGGTCCTTTGGGGGGTTTGGTTGGCTCGTAATCAGGCTATTTTTAAGGATGTTTTTCGCTCTCCGGTTGTTACTGGTACTATGTCAGTGGGTTTATATAATTCTTTCCCAGATCGTATTCGGGTTGGTAGAGTTCGAAGGATTGCTGCACTAGATATTGATCGATCTCTTCCGTGGGCCTTCTTTGATGGGGCAGCTCAAAATAATTTGTGTGGCGGTGGTGCTGTTCTGTTCCTATCTGATTCTCATTACTTTGCTATGTCCTTGGGGCTTGGGGGAGGCACAAATAATTTTGGTGAATTAATGAGTCTTAAATTACTGTTGATGTTTGCTTTGGAGAAAGGTTGTACTTCTCTTAATTTTTTTGGGGATTCTCTGAATGTTATACAATGGATCAACCATACACAAGCGTGTAGGAATTTGAGATTAGATCATATTATATTTTCTATTCGACAGCTCCTCCTCCGTTTTGATTACTTTTCATGCCGACATATATACAGGGAAAATAACCAGGAAGCGGACAAAGCTTCCAAGGAAGGGCTCCGGTTGGACATGGGCACTTGGTTGGTGACAGAATCTACTGAAGGCAGCTTACAATCTTATTATCACAGACCTTTCTTTGATGTTATTTGAGTTAGCATCACATTTTGATCTTTTGGTTGGACAGATCCTAGTTTATGACTGTTTTGTGTCGCGGTTACTTCTCCTTGCTCATTGTATATGGCTAGAATATTTCATGATATCAAGTTTTGACTGTATTTAGTTGACAGTTGATATGATCTCGGTGGCAGATCTAAGTTTCTTTTGAAATTTATGCTCGATGTGTATACTGCATTATAGCTGAATGGCTCAGTGTTCTTTGGGCTGTATATCCCGGTATATTAAGTCTGAACAGGTTTGGACAGGTTATGATATTTTCAATTTGGTTCAGATGGGTTTTGCAGACAGTCTTGATTGCTGTTCATCACAGTTTTGATCATTTGTGAGCTGCCTATTTACTGTTTGATATTTTTGCTCTCCGTTATTGCTGAGTTTACATATGCTATGATAGTATATTGCCAGATGATCGCGATGGAAGTTAATGGATCTCATCTTTGGGATATTGTTTCTGGAATATATATGGTTACAGTTTTTTTTTATGTATATATCGGATTTAGTTTTTTTCTTGAGTTCTGGTGGACAGAACACGATACTTCAGTGATTTTGATGGTTGTATGCTGTCAGTATGTTGAAGGAATGATATCTCTGTATATCCTTATATTTTCAAAAAGCTTAAGTGCTTGATTTTGTGTTTTTTCTCTTACAGAAGACTGGATAGTCTATATTTTGGATCCATTTATTTGGATTTTGGAATTCACCTTGATGTGAATATACTGAATGTAATTTTGATCTCGAAAGATGAATAAAAATTACGCTTTTTTTTCTTGGAAAAAAAAAAACTATTATTATAAGACAAAAGCTATAGAAAGAAAAACCAATTTGTTTTTGACAAAGCAACAATGAGAGGTTTCTCCTTAGGTGCTTATGTGAGGATTGTTCTTAGAGAGGATGGTGATTGCCTAGGTGAAGTATTTGAAGTAGTCTTGGCTCTTTAACATCTTCTTCACATACGACCTTGTTCTCAAATCTTCGTACAACCGCTGGTATACTATGATAAGCCAAAGCACGTCAATTGGCATAACTTTTGTCTCGACAATCATGCATGTGTGATTGGTGCTGAGGTGTCATCATCTTTTATTCTCTTGTGAGTTATTGTGTAAATTTATTGTATTGTTTACAAATTAATATTTATATTATATGTTTAGATCTATTGAGTTACACCTCATCTAGTTTAAGAAACACAACAATACCTCCTTTTTTTAGGTTAGCATTAGCTAAAAGCATGAAATGTAGGTTTCAATTTTTGTCCTGAAGACTTGTTGATTAATATTGGCCTAAACCAAGAAAACAAACTTCTAGTGTAAAAAAAACGCTCCAAGAAGATTCGAACTTGCTCCAAGAAGATTTGAAGGCTCTAGTACTGGTCTGTTGGTACTACTGGTTCGTTCTCTGGATATTCACTGCATGGCATATGACATCGTTGGCTGTATTGGAGCCTGGGGCCATAGAGGGTCTTAGTCTCACTGTTTTGGATCAAGATCGCTCGTCCTTCGGCCTTGGTTTGTATTCTTCCTTTGCTGGTTAGATTGTGAACGATCTCTCAGGATTTGTGAACTTTTAATCAGCCTGTCTCCTCTAGTTGCTTTGTCTTCATTGTCAGAGTGTTAATTAGACTGATTCTCTGTGTGAGCTCTTTTTATGGCCTATGGAGCCCCCCCCTCCTCTTCCTCCTGAGATTGATGCATTCAAATGCCTCATAGCCTCTTGTGGGAAGAGAAAGGGAAGTCCAATAGTGTAGACCTTTGTGAAGAAAACAAATAGCCCTTCTGTTGATCTTCCGACAGAACGTCCTTGCTGGAATGCCTTGAATCTAGCGGAACGTGGGCTCATTGGGCAATTTACAGGACTTTGGCCATCTCTGAAGGCAGTAGATGGACGGGTTCAACGAAATTGGAGGCCCTTGGTCTCTGAAGGAATTCACAACCATCTGGTTGGCAGAGGCTATTATGTTTTTGTGTTTGAATCAGCAGACGATCGAGATCTTATTTTTCAAAATGGTTCATATTTTATGGGTCCTTAGGGGCTATATCTGAATAAGTGGACTCCGGACTTCGACCCTACCCAAGACATACCTTCAGTTTTTCCTATCTGGGTTAGGCTCCCCCATCTTCCCCTTCACTGCTGGAATTCAGAATCATTATAAACCGTTGGGAATAAACTCAGAAAATACATCGATAGGGCAGAAAGGAAAGATCAATATCCGTGCGCACAAATTTGTGTTGAAGTAGATTTAGAGATAGGGCTTCCCGAGGCAATCAAGTTGAATGTTGTTGAATGGTCTCACATTCAGGATCTTGATTATGAACAACTACCTTTCAAGTGTCATCGCTGCCATGGATATGGCCATTTCGCTTGCAATTGCAAGAAAAAATCATACGAAGAACTTGAAAAAGAGAAGACAAAGCAATGGACTCAAGTTCATAAAGTAGGCACATCTAAACAGGTGAAAGGTAAAGGAGGACACACTGGGAATGGAGTTATTCCTATTGAGAAAAAATCTTTAAAATCCTAGACTGATGGAAATACTACTGCTTCTTCAAATCCTTTTGTGGTCTTAAGTCCACCTGATGATCACAACTCTCCTATTCTCGAAGAAGGTGAGGTGCAACAATCTAAAGTCCATAAAGAATATGGTGAAGTAAATCGAGGGCCACAGGAAGCTGAACCAGTATTCTTAGAAACTCCTAGTGTAGATGCTACCATGCAGGATCTTCATAAATCTACTAAGGGAACTATATCTTCTCCCTCTTATGTAGATGTTCTTATGAAGAAATCGGTAAAGACTTCTAGTTCCTTGGAAGAAGATGAGCAATTCACTAAAAATGCAGGAAGGAAGTCTCGAAAGGAGATTAGAGAAGAAGAAGCTGAGAGGCCAAAGATGCAGGGCAGCTAGGCTACAATTGAAATTTCATTAAGAAGAAGTAAGAGGAATAGGCCCCCAAATGGAGGGACAAATCCCTTTTCCATAGGTAAATAATGCATATCTTGTAATTGCAGGGGATTGGGGAATCCGTTGAAGGTTGAAGCAGTTAAAGATCTACTAAAAATGGAACCGTATGACATTCTCTTGCTCCAAGAAACAAAGATATAAGAGGAAGCTCTTTTACCCATCAACAGATCAAAATGGAAAAAGAATGCAGGCATGGCAGTAGGTGCTCGGGGCACATCAGGGGGCGTAGCAACATTATGGTATGACGATAAATTTATACAAAAAACCTCGTATGCTACCAAACATTGGATTTATACAGAATTACAACAATTATCTAGTAAGATTTCCTTTTCTCTCTTCAATCTTTATTGCCCTGTTAATTTTCTCGAGGAAAAAGTCTGTTGGAAAACTCTATCAGATTTTATGGAAATCCATTCTCCCATAAACATAATTGTGGCAGGGGATCTCAATATTATTTTTGATCATAAGGAGAAACGAGGAGGAGTTCGGGGCAAGGATGCACTTCAGGAGGTCATGGAATCTTTGATTCAAGTTAGAGACCTTCTTGATTGCAAACCCAAGAAAGGGCGATTTACCTGGACCAATAACAGAGTGGGGGTTGCTCGAATTTCTGTACAACTGGACAGATTTCTAGTTCAAAGCTCGTTGTTGGATTGAAACATTTTAATTTCTACCAAAATGTTGCCAAAGCTAACTTTTGATCATAATCCAATTTCCCTGCTGTTGGAAGAAGAGGAAAACCTCGGACCTATCCCATTTCGGTTCAGTGCTCTTTGGATCGAGAGGGAGGGCTTATAGGAAATAGTCACCCAAGCTTGGTATGAGTGTGTTGAAGTATCCCCCCAGCTTTGTTTGGGAACAAAAACTTAAGCACACCAAATACACTTTGAAAAACTGGATTTAAAACTCCTCTCACTAATCCATCGAGAAGTAGGGAAACATCAGTGCAGGGTTTAGCTGAGCTTAAGCTTAGTATGGAGAAATATGAAATTTCCAAATCATTGTTGGTGACTGATCAGGCCGCACAAATTAACTCTTTCCTCTCCTTTCACTAGGAGGAAGAACACCTGCGGCTTAAATCCCGTAGCCTTTGGTTGCATGTTGGGGATACAAATTAGACATTCTTTCACAAGCAATGCAGATCCAGAATCTCACATAAACATATCTCAGAAACATGTACAAGTGACGATGAAGGTATCAAAGGACAAATGCAATTACAAGAGGATGCTAATATACATTTCCAACAACTGTTCCATGAGGATGGTATTTCTGATGAAATAGTGAATGCTGATTTTTTATCCAACATACCTTCTTTGGTCAGTCATGAGGATAATGTTCGACTAGTGAAACCTTTCACTGAAAAAGAAATTGTAGATGTTATATGGGATATGGAGCCGGATAAAGCCCCTAGGCCGAATGGATTCTCTATCCATTTCTATAGAGTTTGTTAGAATATTGTAAAATTTGACCTCCTCCGTATGATCTCAACCTTTCTTAAAAAATCCAAAGTGGGAGGGAGCACTAATTCTACCTTCATAGCCTTGATTTCAAAGGAAGTTAACCCAACATCTTTTGATAGATTTCGACCCATCTTGCTTTGTAATGCTTCATATAAAATCCTGGCCAAACTCTTAGCCAATAGACTGAAACCTCTGTTAGGAACTTTAATTTCTCCTCTCGAGGTGGGGTTTGTTAAAGGAATACATTTGATAGATAATGTGATTCAAGTTCAGGAAACTCTCTATTCTAGATTTCAAAGGAAGAAGAAAGGCATGCTCATCAAGTTATATATGAAAAATGCCTTTGATCGTGTCAAGCTTTCCTTTCTCTATCAAGTTCTCAGCTCTTTTGGATTTAGTGCAGATTTTGTTTGTTTTATAAAAGCTTACACATATAGGCCCTGGATAGTGCCTCTTGTTAATGGTAGACTAACAGATTTATTCCAAGCTACAAGAGGTCTTCGTCAAGGGTGTCCCCTATCTTCTTTCCTTTACATTTTGATGGCGAAATCTTTAAGTAGAAAACTTTCAGCTGAATTGGCTGCAGGTTCTCTCCATGGTATTAAGATTGCAAGAGGTGTGGATCCTATTAATCATGCCCTTTTTGCTGATTATTCTTTCCTATTGGGAGGGGCATCCCTAATCATTGCTCAGGACCTCAATGAAATTTCACAAAAAATATGTTTAACTTCAGGAGCTCTGATTAACAAAAGCAAGAGTGTTGTATATGGATGGAATGTTGACCACATGTCTATTCTTAGAATACCACACTCATTGGGATTTCCTGGATTTCATAAGTGGGATAAGATCAATTATTTGGGCCTTCCCTTAACCTTGGGACCCAACCCTTCTTCGTTGTGGTTGGAAGTGATTTGTAAACTGAAAACAAAAATTGTATCCTGGGGTGGCCAATGGTTAACTAGGGCTGGTAAATTGATTTTGATTAAGGTCGTCATTTCATCCCTCCCCATCTTCCAGTTCTCTTTGCTTCTTGCCCCCAAGTCCATCTCAGCTCAGATCTCCAAACTTCTCCAAGATTTTCTTTTGGAGGGTGGCAAAGGTAATCATAATAAGATGCATTTGGTAAGTTGGGATATTCTCAAAAGATCCTTGAGCATGGAAAAAAAATAAAACTCTCATATTGGAATCCATATGCAGCTCGATTTCTCTCTCATCATTGCCAATAGAGGTTAATACGTGGCTTGGTAACTACACGCTGGGAACTAGAAGAATGACCTCCTCCAAACCAGTGAGCTCCCCTTCATGGAGAATACGTTGCAATGAAGTAGATTTTTTAGCTTGGTGGAAGAAGTCCTCCTCTGCTAGCATTTTTTTTTATGGTGCGTCCAAGGGAAATCCTGGGACAGCCGGAGTTGGGGGTTTGATTATTTCACCTGATAGACAGATTGAATCTTGCTTCAGCTAGGGGTTATGAATTATGTCGAATAATCAGGAAGAAAGTTATAGTCTCCTCAAGGTGTGCCAGATTGCAAAGGAGATTGGGTATAAGTCAATTCAAATTTTTGGAGATTCAAAGCTATTGATTAAACTGTTAAACTTAGAAGGTTATTTTAATAATTCAGCCTTGAATAAAATTCTGCAGAGAATCTGAAATTCATTGAATGAGTTTGAAAATGTTGCCTCTTTCCATATTCTGCGGGAATTAAATAAAAGTGCAGATTCTTTGGCAAACAAAGCTTGCCTTTTGTCACAAGGTAATATCAACCTCAATGGAGAACCTAGCGCATTTCAACCAATTCCTTAAAGTGAGATCACTCTAGGAGTTATCACTTCTATTTGTAAGAAATTGTACATTCTTTGATCGCTTCGTAGTTTTAATACCACTCTGTGTGTAAATGGCTGATTTGAGAATTTCTAATTTAGACCTTAAATTTTTTCATTAAAAATAAAATAAAATATTACCAGTTTGTGTTAAAAAAAATAGTGGCCTAAACCAAAGCCAACTGTTATTAAAATTTCACAACTAGATCGAGTGCTCCACTCAATGACTATAGTATGTAAGGTCTTACATAATACAAATAATAGAGAGCATTTTGATTATGTCTTGATGTATGCTTCTTTTCCTTTACTACCCATAAGTCAAAACCATAAGCATTGGTTATGCTATGAATTGGCTATTTCTAAATAAGGAGATTATCCATCTCATGTAATAGATAACAAAACATAGGCGTTGAAGCTGAGTTAAACATATCTTTTTTTATTATGAATATGTGTTTTATTTTTGAAATACATATTTAAACAACTCAAATTAATGGAGCAACCTTCACCTCATAAGAATTCAAGTTGATTATGGTAGATGCCCATTAATTACGCCATAAATAAATACTTTATTAATCCCACACAAATTGATTGTTTACTTAGAACTAACCTATTGTGTATTTAGATAATAATAAGTCGTGTTGGGGCAAGTTATTATTATTAAGAGTTACACAACTTTACAAAGCAGACTTCATTATTTTTGTCAAAATATGAATTCATGATAAGGGGATAATAGTGGGATGATCGTTTGTAGAACAACCTGACACTCCCCCTTTCATAGGCCCGAACTCTATAGGGGCAAACTTTACACCATGATCCGTTAAGAAGCGCACAATATCAAAAGGATGCATTGGTCCCTTATCTACATAACAAGCAAATAATTTGCAAAAAGAGTTTTTTCTCACAATATTTGTTGGTTGATGAATAGAAGACCGGGCACAACTGTAGTGTGATTTTCTTGAAGAGCAGGATCTTGGTTGAGTCGTCCATAACAAAGCTTGGTCAGGGATCACCCACATAGATTTTTGGCAATAAATGATGTCTTGCAAATGCTGACATCTCTGCGCTGCCTCACCTAGGGTACCAAGCCCGGGGTGGCTGTCAGCAACAGGACAACCACTAAATTACCACATAAATAGTTTATTCTAAATAAAGTTTAATAAAGAAAACCAACTGCTATGTTAAACTTTTGAATTTAGAAAATGAGTGGTTTGTATGGACATAAATAATAGTGTAGCGCGATCACTATATAGTACCTTGTGGGGACATAATTAAATCTCTTGTAAAATTAAAATCTCTGTCTCTCTCTCTCTCACTCACTCACTGTCACACACACACACACACACACACATATGATGTTGATGATGAGCGTTCACTGAGATCTATTTGGTTTATCAGATCTGAAGAAAAGAGATAGGAATTAATTTGATTTATATGNGAGAGAGAGAATCAGTAAATCTCTTGAAAAAATAAAATCAATATTATGTTTTTTAAAGTGGTTCACGCCCAGTGATCAGACTGCTACATCCATAGAAATAATCCAAGGAGGCCCACCCGAAGGAGCCGTTCCGTGTTAGACTATTTTTGAAGTCTATCCCCAGCACCAACTTGGGTGCCTAACCCCGAAGGACCAAAAGAGAATTAAACCCCTGACCTCGACTTTATCCCTCTTGATCCTGGAATATCCAACTAACTGAGCTACCCCTCATAACTAAAATTAATATCAATTTATTATAACATAAATTATTATTTTTAATAAAACAAGTATGAAATTGAAATTTGAATTTTGAAGTTATAATGCTTATCATATTAAATATAAAATTGTGTTGCTTAAAATAATGAAAAAATTTGTTTTTATAAAGAAAATTATAATTATTTTTTCACTTATATAAGTTATAAATAATTTTTTTTAACTAAAACGAATATATATATATTTTTTATGAAGGGATACCGGTATGTTTTGACAAATGCCAAACAACCAATTACACAATCAAAAGAAATACTTCTAGAAGGTGAGAGATTGTACAAATTCTTACAGATTGAGAGTGAATCTCCCAGATTAAGCAAATTACAACTTATTGGATCACAAATTAAGGAACTGGATGAAAATAGCTGGATTCTCCGTTGATGCAAAGAATACCTTGAGACAACATGCATGCTTTATTTGCCAATGCATATGCAAGTTTATTTAGATTCCAAAGACTGTGAAAAGATGCGACCCTATCAAATTCTTTCAAAATATTCCGAATTCACTGCAAAGATTTATTCAAAGCAGAATTATTAAAATGATCAGTTGAATTTAAAACTTTGATTAGCAGCTCTGAATCGCCGAAAATTTGAATTGACTTGTATCCTTTCTCCTTTACAATCTGGCATGCCATGAGGAGGCTATAACATTAAGCCTGATTATTCGACATGATTCCAGGAACCCAGCTAAAATTGGATTCGATCAGTCTATCTGGAGAGAAAACCAAATCCCCAGCTCCTGAGATCCCAGGTTTCTCCTTGGATGCACCATCAAAGAAAATTGACGCTGAAGAGGAACTCATCCACAATGACTTAAAAACATCAACATTTCCACGAACATGCCAGGGAGGGAACCTGATAGGTTTAACACAGACTGCCTTTCTCATTCTTAATGGACTGGATCCCAACCACGTTGAAATCGCATAGGGCAGAGATGAAGGGGACTTCAAACTTCCTGCATATTCAACAATTAGATTTTTAACTTTAATAGCCATGTTCTGAGGGGTCTTAGTCTGATTATTGAAAATCTAGTTGTTTCTAGCGATCCACAATTTCCACCACGTAAATTTTGGAATTGAATGCCAAAGATTACACCAGTCAGCTGATTTATCATTTTTTTTAGGACATCGATCATTCTAGGAAAGGAAAAAAGAAATGACAGGAGAATGGACTGAGACAGAAATACTTGAGCCGTGAAGAACAAGCTCCCACACTGATTTAGAAAAGGCACAGTCAATTAGGAGGTGGTCTGTCGATTCAAAGGCTGAATTACAAAAGAAGCACTGATAAGGTCCATAAAAGCCACGTTTTAACTAGTTATTTCCAGTCAACACCTTATTGTGCATGAGCAACCATGAGAAAAAATTCACCTTGGGAAGCCAATGAGAAGACCAAATTGATTTCCAAATCATAGGGGAAAAACTTGAGGATTGTGTAGCTTGTAATTCAATGAAACCTTTTGCAGCTGAGTAATTTCCAGACTTGCCCCAACCCCACTTGTCTTTATAGGAGAAATGAATTGGAGCAAGGCTTGAAAGAGAGGAGAGTAACACATTTTTTTGGGAGCTTAGATGAGCTGGGAGCTTAGGAAGAGACCAACCTGCCCAGTTTCCAACACTGTCCCAAGAACAAATATCATCCAAATGGACCGGGCCTTTGTTAGTTAACCAGTCATGAATATCTTCTAACAAGACGACAGAGGAAAGAGAAGGATTTCCTGAGATTTTATCCTCTCAAAGAAGGTTCCTCTTCCCATTTCTTGGGATTCTATAGAGCTGTTGATTGAATTTATCGATTCCTCTTCTGCATGAATTCCAGTATGTGGGATTGCTAGAAGTTGTTAAATTTCTCAAAGAGATGCCCTTTAGATATTTCATCCTAAATATCTTACTAACAGGGTGATTTTTATCCACATAAAGTTGCCAAATGAATTTACCTCCTAATGCCAAATTAGCCAATACAGGGTCAGGGATTTGTAATCCACCTTTTGAAATAGGTCTTTTAAGAATATCCCAGCTTACTAGATGAATCTTTTTCCGACTTTCTTTACCGCCATTCCAGATAAAATCTCATAAAATTTTAGAAATCTGAGACGAGATAGACTTAGGGGAAAGCAACAAAGAGGATTGGAAGATGGGGAGTGTTGAAAGTATTGCCTTTATCAAAATCAATTTTCCAGCCTTGGTTAACCACTGACCACCCAATAAGCAATTTTGGCTTTTATCTTAGCTACTACTTCGATCCAGAGAGAAGGAGGGCTTGATCCAAGAGTTAAAGGCAACTCCAAATATTTTATCTTCTCCCACTTATCAAAACTAGGGAAGCCCAAAGAGTTTGCGATTCGAAGAATTGCCGAATGTTCTACATTCCAACCATAAACCACACTTTTTTATTATTATTGATCAAGGCTCCTGAAATTAGGCAGAACTTTTGAAGAATTTCATTGAAGACATGCACAATCTTCAATGAGGCCCCTCCTAGAAGGAGAGAGTTGTTCGCGAAGAGGGCATGGTTTATTGGATCCACACCCTTAGCAATCTTAATGCCCAAAATGGAACTAGCTTCCTTTTCAGCTAAGTTTTGCTGCTAAGTGTTTCTGCCATCAAGATGTATAGAAAGGGTGAAATCGGACATCCTTGGTGAAGGCCTCTTGAAGCTCAAAAAAATTCTATAGGTCTACATTGACGAGAGGCGCAATCCAATGCCTATCTGTACAAGCTTTGATCAAATTGACAAACTTAGAGCTAAATCCAAAAGAGAGAAGGACTTGATAGAGAAAGGGGAGCTTTACTCGATCAAAGGCATTTTTCATATCCAGCTAGATTAACATTCCTTTCTCCTTCCTTTGGAAACTTGAATGGAGGGCTTCTTAGACTTGGGTTACATGATCAACTAAGTGCCTACCTTTTACAAAATCCCCCCTGAAGAGGAGAGACCCACTTACCTAACAAGAGCTTGAATATGTTGGCTAGAAGTTTGGCTAGGATCTTGTAAGAGGCATTACACAATGAAATAGGACGAAATCCGTCAAAAGAGGAAGGATTTACTTCCTTTGGAATTAGAGCAAGAAATGTATAATTAGTACACCCTCCCACTTTAGCTTTTTTTGGAAGGCTATTACCATGTGGATCAGATTTGATTTGATAATGTTCCAGCAAACTCTATAAAAATGGAAAGACAACCCATCCGGTCCAGGTGCTTTATCCCGCTCCATTGCCCATATGACATCCAAAATTTCCTTTTCAGTGAAGGGTTTCATTAGCTCATCATTATCCTCTGAATTGAGAAGAGCAGGAACATTATCCAAAAATTCTGTAGACACTACACCATCAGAGAGTCCATCCTCCTGAAACAAAAGCTGAAAGTGCCTACTTGTAGCCTGTTTTAGATGGTCTCGGCCTTTAATAATTTACCCCTCCCTGATGGAGATTTCTGAAATATGATTTTGTGACAGTCTAGCTTTGCATTAGCGATGGAAGAAAGAAGTATTTTTATCCCCCTCCTACAACTAGAGACTTCAAGACTTCAGTTGAAGATATTCCTCCTCGTGATAGAAAGATTAAGTGGTTTTAGTTTGAGTAAACTGTCCCAGATCTAGCTGAGATTTAGTGATTTCCCTTTCTTCCATCCCTAATTGGATCTCTGATAGCTCAAGCACTCTCTCTTGCTTGTTGATAGTCAGAATTTTAAGAGTTTTTTTAACCCAATTTTTTAGAGCATATTTAGTATTCTTTAATTTCCGTTCCCAAACAAAATAGGGGGATCCATCAATGTACTAAGACCAAGCTTGTGAGACAATTTCCCAAAAACTGTCTCTCTCAATCCAGATGGGACTGGAGCGGAATAGAATTGGGCCGAGGTCTTCTTATTTTTCAAAAATAAGAGAGATGGGGTGTTGATCTAAAGAGAGTTTGGGAAAAATATTAGTTGTGATAATGAATTTCCCATCCATCAATGAACTATGAACCAGAAACCTGTCAAGATGAACAACGACGTTGGCAGAACCAACTCTATTGTTGGACCAAGTGAATAGTCCTTTTTTGGGTTTAAAATCATTCAGATCGCAGACTTGGATCAATGCCTCC
The DNA here is from genome assembly GCA_001517045.1 of Pseudotsuga menziesii. Classification (NCBI taxonomy): domain Eukaryota; kingdom Viridiplantae; phylum Streptophyta; class Pinopsida; order Pinales; family Pinaceae; genus Pseudotsuga; species Pseudotsuga menziesii. Next base: position 408,722 of record LPNX011228891.1, on the reverse strand, counting down.
ACTATGTCTTGAAAATGGTCCTTGCCTTGAACACCGCCTTTTTTCTCATTCAGAGCTAAAGAAATGTTGAGATGTCCTGTGACTATTGTGTTTGTAGGAGAATTGGTTTCTATGAAATCTGAAAGTGATTTCCAGCATTCTTTTTTTTCATTGAAATTAATTGGAACATAAATATTAAAGAGGGGCAAGGAGATCTTACAGGAGATATCGTAGAGATTAGTAAAAATCCAGTGCTGGGTGGCAAACCATCATTTTAGCTGAAAGTTTTCATCACACCAAAGAGTTGCAAGCCCCCAGAGGTACCTCTCGCACTGACAGCTTTGCCAGCATTCAATGCCCATTTTGTTTTACTTAAGAGGAGAAGATCTTCCTCCTCTATCTTAGTCTCTTGGAGCAAGATAATGTCAGAAGAAACCATTCTCAATAAATCTTTGACTGCTTATGCTTTGATTGGGTTCCCCAACCCCCTACAATTCCAAGAGATGGTTTGCATTATTTACTCGAGAGGGAGGGCGTAATAACTCCCTTTGGGGGCCGATTCCTCTTGCTTCTACCAAATGACATTTCAATTGTGACGTCCCCACCCTTCCTACAACAAACAATTTTGAACATAACATATATAAATGCCTAATGCAATCTACAACGAAAGCATACACATTCAAGCATTCACATGTTCATCATAATTCATTTAAGCAAATACAAGTGCAGAGATTTAAACACAAGAATACTTATCTTGGAAGAAGCTTGTCTCGCAACCAACTACGTCGTTGCAACGTTCCACACAACCATAGGCCAGTGTGCTCATCAATATCTCAGCAACACTGCCACCCCGAGCTGGGCATGATTCCCACAAGGAATAAGGCAACACTAGTAGATTCACACATAGCCAAGGATACAACAAAAACTCAGCCAAGCCAACACAGTTGGATTTATCAGGCTGCAAAGGAGCTGGAAAGGATGACTGCTAAGCTAGTGAGCTCAACCATAGAGCTATGGACACCTACACCAGATCTGGCCTGGCTTCTAAAACATCTACACACCCAACACAGGAAATCATCCGCTTCTCTACTACATAGTCCCTTAGGCTATGCCTTCCCTTCCAATGCTATTCAGGGTGTGCAAAGAAGAAAAATAGCCCCCTAGATCTGTCTGTGAGGTTCCTTCTCACACTAGGTTTATCAAGATGGTTAGACCCCATTTCCACTCCCAAATCAGTTTAGACCAAAGCAATAGAGGCATACACAACAATTGCAAGTTTTGGGCATGGATGAAAAACATCCTTGGAGCCAAAATTGACAACGGTGAATGGGGAATAACAACCCTGTGACCAAAATCGACTTCACAAAATGTTCTTGGCTCCACGTGGGTAAGAAAAATGACTCAACAACCACTTAGAAAATCGTGGTGTCTCCATCCGTCCGCTGGGTATTGCCAAAATCGATTTCCAGCCATGGGAGAATGGAACAGACTGCATAATCGTGCAGGGGAAGACGGAGGATGGACGATTGAGGAAAATGGAACCCCAACGTGAAGAAATTAGCTTCCTGTGTGCATGAGGAAAAATGCGGCTGCCGGTATGAGTGAATGAGGAACGCGACCCTTCTCTCCCACGTGAGGGTAATGGATGAGAGATCTCCAGACTATCGGCCGTGCCAAAATTGACGGCTACCCATACTCCCCTTTCCCCAAGGCAATAACTGCCCAACTAACTCCTTGGATAATTAAGTGGTTGATTGAATAAGACAAGAAAGTAGTTGACAAATGATGGGTTCTCCTCTTGACACTTGGATTTTCCCCATTGGCCCAAAGGTTTGAATATCCCCCCCCCTTATCCTTAGGAAATCATGCCCCCATCTCTTTAATGTTGCATTGACATAGCTGGTTGTGGGTATTTTAATTAAATTGCATATTTACATGATGTCCAAAATTATAATGTGCATGGCTAGCGCGAAATACCATTGGCATTGATTTTAATCCCTGAAACATAAAACACTAAATCAATGGTGGGGCTTTTGCCTATATCTCCACACCATGATTAATTACAATATATACATCATATACATTTTTAATGCAAACGGGGTCAAAACTGGGGTGTTACATTCCCCTCCCCCTTCAACAACACTGTCCTCAGTACTTTACAAAATTGAACAAAAATGTATGTGCCAATTGCATGGCATCCTCCAGCTCCCATGTAGCCTCTTTAGGACCATAGTGTTCCCATTGCACATTTACCTTCCCTATGGCTCGGTTCTGGAGCATTGTGACCTTCCTGTCGAGGATGCACATTGGCTCGACTTGGAACTCTCCCTCGGGTTCCACCTAGATCACATCCCAATTTATCACATGGTTAGGATCATGTACATATTTCTTAAGCAAAGAAACATGAAAAACATTATGAGCTCTAGTGCTAGCAGGCAATGCAAGTCTATATGCAACTGGTCCTATTCTTTCAAGCACTTCAAATGACACACAATATCTAGGTGACAGCTTGGCACAACTTCCAAGCTTCAAGGAACTCTTCCTTGCCCTCACTCTAAGGTAAACATGATCCCCCACACAGAACTCTCGGTTCACCCTATGCTTATCTACATAGCTTTTCTGTTTGTCCTGGGATGCCTTTAGATTCTACCTGATCTTTACAACCTCTTGCTCCATTTCCTTGAGAAATTATGGCCCAAGCACAATCCTGTTCACTAGATTATCCCAAGTCACTGGTGTCCTACACCTTCTTCCATACAAAGCTTCATATGGATTCATCCCCAAGGATGCTTGATGTCCATTGTCATAAGCAAACTCTACCAAGTGTAAATAGTCTTCCCACTTGGTTGGTTTGTCCATCACATACATGTGAAGCATGTCTTCAAGCAATTGATTTACTCTCTATGTTTGCCCATCAGTCTGAGGATGGTAGGTAGTGCTGAAGTTCAACTTTGTACCCAAATATGTAAACAAACCCTTCCAGAAATTGGAAGTGAACTTGACATCTCTGTCAGAGACTATTGCCTTAGGAAATCCATGCAATTTGAAAATCTCCTTCATGAATATTTTTTCAATTTCATCAGTCTTATGTGTGGACTTAACCGGTATAAAATGTGCTTCCTTTGTCAACTTGTCCACCACCACCATGATGGAATCATGTTGTCTCCAAGTCATTGGAAATCCTGTAATAAAATCCATGGAAATAACTTCCCATTTCCATTCTGGAATTGGCAAAGGCCACAACAAACTTGTTGAGTGTTGATTCTCAACCTTCACCTGCTGACATTTCATGCACGTTGAAATATATTCAGCCATGTCCCTTTTCATTCCTGGCCAAAAATACTGCTTTCGAGCTGTAGCAGTTGTCTTCTGATATCCTGGGTGACCAGAATATGGAGCTTGATGGATCTCATCCATAACAACTCTCCTCAAATCTGCTACATTCGAAATATAAATTCTGTTCTTATAGGTAAGAAGTCCATCTTCTTCCAATCTATATCCCTCATTCTTCTTTTCAAGGCTTTGCTGTTGTAACTTGTCCTTCACATACACATACAACTCATGTCCAACAACATGATTAACAATCTGCTGCCTCAAATCTGATTGGAAAATACTAAGAGATGCCAAATGCATTTCTTGTACTTTTCTGCTGAGTGCATCATCTACTTTGTTCTCTTTTCCCTTTATGTGCTTGATTTCAAAATCAAATTCACATAAAAACTCTAGCCATCTTGCTTGCCTAGCATTTAGAGTAGGTTGATCAAACAAATACTTCAGACCATAATGGTATGTCCTCAGCTCAAATATTCTACCCATCAAGTAATGCCTCCACATCTGGAGAGCATGTACTATGGCTGCAAGTTCTAGATAATGAGTGGCATAGTTCTTTTCATGCTCCTTCAACTTTCTTGACTCATAACATATCACATGGTTGTCTTGCATAAGGACTCCTCCAAGCCCTTGACCGCATGCATCAGTACACACCACAAAATATTTTTCTGGGTCCGCAATCTTCAAGACTGGTGGACTTGCGAGAAGATTGTTTAGCTGCTGGAAGCTTTCTTCACACCTCGATCTCCATTCAAATTGTATTCCCTTCTTTTGCAAAGAAGTGACTAGATGTGCAACCTTGGAGAATCATTCAATGAATCTCCTGTAGTATCCTGCAAGTCCCATAAAAGATATTACATCTCTCACACTTCTTGGAGTAGGCCAATTCATAATGGCCTCAATCTTCTCAGGGTCTACAGATATGCCCTCATCTGAGAGAATGTGACCCAAATAATGAATCCTATATTTATAGAAGTCACACTTGCTCAACTTTGTGTACAACTTTTGCTCCCTAAGCAATTGCAATGTCAACCTTAGATGCTCTTCCTCATTCTTAGAATAAATAAGAATGTCATCAAGGAAAACAAGAAAAAAATTGTCCAGATACCTGCTGAAGACACTATTCATAAGGCACATAAAAGTAGCTGGTGCATTTGTGAGACCAAATGGTACGACTACACATGCATAATGTCCATACCTTGTTTTGAAGGTTGTCTTATGAATGTGTTCATCTTTGATTCTCACCTGATGGTAACCAAACCTCAAGTCGATATTTGAAAATACCTTTGCTCCTCTCATTTGATCAAAGAGGTCATCAATCCTAGGCAAATGATATTTGTTCTTGATTGTGACTTTGTTCAGCTGTATGTAATCAATACACAACCTGAGTGTACCATCTTTATTCTTCACAAACATAACTGGTGCTCCCCAAGGAGACACACTCGGCCTGATGTACTTCTTCTCTAACAACTCTTGTAGTTGCATCTTCAACTCTAGCATTTATGGTGTACTCATTCTGTAGGGTGTCTTGGACACTGTGCTGCTCCTGCCACAAGTTCAACTGTGAAATCAATGTCTCTCTTTGGAGGAAGCCCTGGAATCTCATCAGGAAACACATCCCTGAATTCCTACAACACATGGAACTCCTCCAACCTAGGAGTTTCATTCTTTGTTGCCTCCAGAATATGAGCTGTATACAACTGGAAACCTTTCCTACAGAACTTATTCAACTGCATTACTGAAATATGCCTCATAGAAATCACCTTTGGAATGCCTCTTACAACCCTTGCGTTCCCTTCTTCATCCATGCATTCAAAAGTCTTATCATAACAGTCAAGCTTTACCCTGTGAGCTTCTAACCAATCCATTCTAATGAGAACATCATAGTAACCAAGTGGTAGAAGATTCAGATCTACACAAGTGACCAATCCATTCATGACCAACGGACATTTCTCTACCACTTCACTAACCTTTCTCTTAGTTCAAGTGGCTAGCTGAACTAACCACGATTTACTATGCTTTAACTTCTTAAAAGCACAAATCTCCACTACTCCAGTAGTAATATAACTGTGAGTAGAACCAGGGTCAATCAAAATAGAAAAAAATTGCTCAACAATCTTACCTGCAACTTCAACCACAGTTGACTAGTGATCTTCCTAGCGGTCCTCTAGTGCTGCATAAATCCTAGGGGCAACCCTTGCTACTTGACCCATTATTTCTGCCTCTTGAATGTTGTAAGTTGGCCTTGCATTCTCATTCTCAAATGGACAATTCCTGTGCATGTGGGGTCCTCCACGTTTCCAACATTGGAGTGGTTGTCTATTATGTTGTGGTTCTCTGGGATTTTCTGCCACCACTCTGGCTGGCTGCTTCTCAACTTGGGATGGCTGCTTCTATTGATTCTTGAGGTTAGAAGGTTTGAAATCTTTCTTCCTTTGGTCATACTTCTCATTCTTTTTTTCCTTCCATGTCTTATGATAATCAGGTTTGCCTTTGCTTTGTTCATAGCAATACTTATCTTTCCTTATTGCTTCTTCCAGAGTTCTAGCCTCATAAAACTCAATTCTGTCTTTTTAAGACTGAGGCAATCAACTCAGGAAATGTTGGATCTTCACCTTCTCATCTTTGATGTACCTGACATACCTCAATAGTGCCAAGAACTTGTTTGCATACTCTTCCATGGCCTGCTGTCCCAATCTCAGCTCATGGAATTCTTTGATCTTATCATCATAGTACCTGTTAGAGAGGTACTTTTGGAACTGCTTCCACACAATCTTCCTTTCATTAATCTTCTTTACTTTCCTGAAGTGCTCCCACCATATGGATGCTCTTCCAGTCAAGTTGAAGATGGATACCCTAGCCTTCATATTCCTAGAGTAATCTTGGACTTGGAAATATTTTATCGTCCCAAGAAGCCAAGCTTCAGCTTCTTGACCATTCTTTACCTCACCATCAAACGTAGGAGGCTTAGACTTTTTGAATTCATCTCGTGATTTGTTCTGGTAATGCCTCTTCCTCTTATTTCTGTGAGATGAAGAGCTTGAATCCTCAGTGGATCTTTTAGAGTTAGATGACTCAGTAGGAGGTCTCTTTCTTCTTCAGGCGCTGCTCTTACTACCTTCTGGTTGTACTGCACGATGCCCAGATCTCATCTGCCTCTGGATATTCGTCAAACTCTGCAGCATGGCTGCATTCAGTTGATTCTACTCCTCCTGAGCCTTAACTAATCTTTCATTATCTGCCCTGTAACTTTGCATCTCCACCCTTAGGCTTCTCATGGCGGCTGGAAAATCTAAGGCAGTATCTTGAAATCTTCTCCCATTAGACTCTGTCTCAGCATTCCCAACTCGGACTTTTTTCTCCCATAACATCTTCATCATGCTCATAGGGATCCTGTGCATCATCATACATGTCGTAGGTTCTCATGGCTACACCAAACCAACTTTACCGAACTGCACTATCTAGAATGTTTCCTTTGAAGGTGACTATGATTTTGCAAAATGTGTTAATAAACACAACTGTTAGCTACATAACATTCACAAGAATTTATACATTACTTACTTGCATTGGAAACATCATACATGGACAACTTTGTCAAAACACATAAATTTCTTTCAAAACCACGACTGTCTCACGGGGACGACGAGGGTCAAGGGGGCTTACCCCCTTGTGGCTTCACCACTGCAGGGCGGGTCAAGGGCAGCGCCCTCATTTTTGTTGTTGTTGTTGTTGTAAATCTTTCGATTTCACGCAATTTGGTGTATAACTCCACTGCCATTTTTCATCTTTCTGGCCTTTGCCAATCCCACTGAAAAACCTGCTGAATTCCCGTGTTTCGGAGAAACTTAGCTTTTTCTCTGATCAAGTTACCTTCCGACGTGTCAGCAAAATTTTCCCAATTCATCTGACATGTATCAGTAACATTCGCCCCTTTCATACGATCAACAAAACTAATCCACCTTTCTAGCATATCATAAACATTCCAACTTTCCACCAGACATGCGTCGGCTGAAACTCCGTAAGTTTTTCGATGCGCTTCAGCTGACATATCAACAACTTTATCGATTTCTTCCTATGGGACTCTTCCGTTGCATTGAAAATATTTTAGACTTTCATACGATCGAGCTTCCCGCTGTAGCGGAAAACTTTCCAAGTTTCTTTCAATCGGACCGTCCGCTGCGTCGAAAAACTTCCAAAGTTTCTTCCAATCGCACCGTTTGCCGTGTCAAAAAAATTTCCAAGTTTCTCTCGACCAAGCCCTCTACCGTTTAGGAAAACTTTTAAAGTTTCTTCCGATCGGGCATTCTGCCACGTCAAAAAATTCCCAGACTTTCATCCAGTTTGCTCAGCCGATGCATTAGCAAAATTTCTCCAAATTCTGGCGATTTCAATACTTAAAAAAAATTTCAATTTTTTTTCTTCTCTCTTCTAGTCAGCGAAAGTTTTAACTCCTACCCGACACGTGTTGGGTCAAACCCTCTTCTCCCACCAACACACGTCGGTTCGATTCTTCCTCTTTCGTTGATACGCAGCGGCTTTCTTTTCCCCTTTCTGCTGACATGCAGCGGCTCAGCCCTAGCTAACTGAGCCGACATATCAGCTCAACTTCAGTCTATCTGAGCCGACATGCATCAAATCCACTATCATTGGTGAATTCTAGGAGGCTCCGTCTGCTGTGTTAGCAAAAATCAGGCAACATAGCCATCGTATCGTCTCAACTTCATCTTCTTTTTGCTGACAAGCAAACACTTAGAAAATTTTTGAATTCTTCTACTGTTTGCTTCTCTTAGTTGAACACAGGGGCTGATTCTTCATGGACCATTGAGGCCCAAAGCTGCAACATCAGCTTTGATAGCACACCGTCACGTCCCCACCCTTCAACCAGAGAGAGAACGCGGCCATAGTGCTATCTAATCTGGGAAAACTAGCCCCATGAACATGATAATTAAATTTAAATGCATTGAACATAACATATATAGATGCCTAATGAAATCTACAATGGAAGCATAGAAATTCAAGAATTCACATGTTCATCATAATTCATTTAAGCAAATACAAGTGCAGAGATTTAAACACAAGAATACTTATCTTGGAAGAAGCTTGTCTTGCACCCAGCTATGTCACTGCAACGTTCCACCCAACCATAGGCCAGTGTGCTCATCAATATCTCAGCAGGGCTGCCACCCTTGAGCTAGGCATGATTCCCACAAGGAATCAAGGAACACTAGCAGACTCACACATAGCTAAGGATACAACAAAAACTCAGCCAAGCCAACATAGTTGGGTTTATCAGGCTGCAAAGGAGCTGGAAAGGCTGATTGCTAAGCTAGTGAACTCAACCATAGAGTTATGGACACCTACACTAGATCTAGCCTGGATTCTAAAACATCTACACACCCAACACAAGGAAGCATCCCCTTCTCTACTACGCTGTCCCTCGGGCTATGCCTTCTCCTCCAGTGCTATTTAGGGTGTGCAAAGAAGAAAACCAGCCCCCTAGATCTGTCTATGAGGTTCCTTCTCACACTAGGTTTATCAAGCTGGTTAGACCCCATTTCCACTCCCAAATTAGTTTAGACCAAAGCAACATAGGCATACACAACAATTGCAAGTTTTGGGCATGGATGAAAAACATCCTGGGAACCAAAATTGACAACGATGAATGGGGAATAATAGCCCTGTGACCAAAATCGACTTCACAGAACGTTCTTGGCTCCACATGAGTAAGAAAAACGACTCAACAACCACTTAGAAAATTGTGGTGTCTCCATCCGTCCGCTGGGTATTTCCAAAATCGATTTCCAGCCGTGGGAGAATGGAACAGACTGCAAAATCATGTAGGGGAAGATAGAGGATGGATGACTGAGGAAAATGGAACCCCAGCATGAAGAAATCAGCTGCCTACATGCATGAGGAAAAATGTGGATGCCGGTGTGAGTGAATTAGGAATGCGACCCTTCTCTCCCACGTGAGGGTAATGGATGAGAGATATCCCTTGGGCATGCCTGTGGTCAAAGACTGCCGACCCTGCCAGAATTGAGGCTGCCCATACTCACCCTTTCCCAAGGACATAACTACCCAACTAACTCCTTGGAGAATCAAGTGGTTGGTTGAATAAGACAAGAAAGTAGTTGACAAATGATGGGTTCTCCTCTTGACACTTGGATTTTCCCCATTGGCCCAAAGGTTTGAATATTCCCCCCCTATCCTTAGGAAATCATGCCCCCATCTCTTTAATGTTGCATTGACATAGCTGGTTGTGGGTATTTTAATTAAATTGCATATTTACATGATGTCCAAAATTATAATGTGCATGGCTAGCACGAAATACCATCGGCATTGATTTTAATGGCTGAAACATAAAACGCTAAATTGATGGCGGGGCTTTTGCCTATAGCTCCACACCGTGATTAATTACAATATATACATCATATACATTTTTAATGCAAACGGGGTTAAAACCAGGGTGTTACATCAATGGTGGATTGGATGCCTTGCATCTTTAGTTTATCATCCTCTTCTTCTCGAGCCTCCTTTCGAGATTTCCTGCCTTCCTTTTTAAAAATATGTTCAATGGAATCTTCATCAGAAGAGCCTGAGCTATCAACCGACTTGTTCTTAGTTATTTCTGCATAAGAAGGAGAAGTTTTGGCTCTATTTGGAGAATGATGATTTTGCTGCGGGGATTTGCCTACACTATGTAGTTATGAATTAGCTGCTCCAACTTGTTCCATAGGTCTTGTATTGACTTCAGGTTCATCATACTGGACTTCAAATTGTTCCAGTTCACCCTCTTCAAGAATAGGAACGTCAGGAGAACTTAATACAACAAAATGATTGGAGGATGCTTTGGGATTTTCTATAGCCTGAGGTTTTGTAAGGTTCTTCCCAACAACAGTGTCCCCTTTCAAAGTCTTTCCTTCTTTACCTTTCTTTCTAGTGTCCTGATTGTATCTGCATGATTATGAACTTGAGTCCACTGATCATCATTCTCTTTTTCAAGTTCCTCTTCTGATTTTTTCTTGCAATTTCGAGCAAAGTGGCCATAACCATGGCAGAAGCGACACTTGAAAGAAATTTGCTCGTAGCACAACTCCTGAATGTGAGACCATTCAACTATTATTAGCTTGATTGCCTCTGGTACTCGAATCTCCAAATCAACTTCAACACATATTCTTGCACATGAATATTGATATTTCCTTTTTGACCTATCTATGTATTTTCCAAGCTTGTTCCCAACGGCTTCTAGAGAATCTGAGTTCAAGCAGTGTAAAGGTAGGTGAGGGAGCCTTACCTAGACAGGAACTGTAAACATAACATCTTGGGTAGGATCAAAATCCAGAGTCCACTTGTTCAGATAGAGGTCACGATCTTCAACTAAATAAAAAACAAAGACGTAGTATCCTCTACCTACAAAGTGATTTCATATTCCTTTAGTTACTAAGGGACTCCAATTTCTCTAAACCCAACCATCAATATCCTTAGGAGAAGGCCAGAGACCTGTAAATTTCCAAATAATCCCTCGCTCAGGAAGATTTAATGTCGTTCGACAGATCCGTTCAGTTGGCAGTTCAACTGAGGGGATATCAACCTCCTTCACAAATCTCTGTGTATATGGGCCCCCTTTCCTCTTTCCACGAGCAGTTCAACTGAGGGGATATCAACCTCCTTCACAAATCTCTGTGTATATGGGCCCCCTTTCCTCTTTCCACGGGTTTGAATGCATCCAACTCTTGTGAAAGAGGAGGAGGAGGGTCCCCACTAGCATCCATTAAAGAGAAGGCTTAGCTTTCCAGGCAAGAAATGATAATCAAACAAAAAGTTGAAAACCTGCAAGAACACTAGTAGATCAAGGTTGAAGTCAAAGGACATAGCCTAGGATCTCACAAAGAAAAGAAGCCTGCAAGATGAATGAGAGGGAAGCCACCCAACGCAGAGCAGGTCAATCATATTAACACATCGTTATCCAAAACCAAGGTAGGTCAACATGTTCGTAACAAAAGTCTAGTAAATATGATCATAGGCTTTGTCGATGTCAATTTTCATAAAAAAAGGCATGTTGACAAGTCTCTTTGGCCTAATCCATGGTCTCCCAAGATGATAGAACTGTATCCAAAATAAAATGACCCAACACAAAACATGTTTTCTCCTAACGAACAATTCTTCGAGCCACCTCCCAGATTCTCAAGTCTAGAGCCTTTGCCATAATTTTGTAGGAAATACTCAATAAGGTAATTGGGTGCCACCCTCCAATAGTATCTCTAACATAGTTCTTTGTAATAATCTTGATAAGCCATTGGTTGAGAGATTCTGAAAGCCTCCCAAAATAAAAAACCTCTATGCAACATTACAAAAATCATCCCCTATTGTATCCCACATCACCTTATAAAACTCATAGGGTAAACCATCGACACCTAACGACTTTCCATTATGCATGGATGAGAGGGAAACCAATACTTCCTCTTTTGTGAAAAACCCATCCAACCTTTCCAGGTCACTAAGTGAGGGTTTATGTAGAACCAATCTATAGCAGGCATCCTTGGAATCCAAAACCAACTCCAATAAAGGATAAGTAGAGAAAATATTCCGAAAATGGGTACTAAACACACCTCAGAACTCAGTTGGGTTCTCCTCAAGAGTCCCATCCACACGACATAGGCCCACAATCATGCCTTCTACCACTTTATTATTTAGGAAGTTGAAGAAAAAATAGGAACCCGAATCACCCTCTCGAGTCCACTGTAATCTAGCACAAACCCAAGCCCTTATGGAAATATGATCCTCCTCCTTATGAACCGCCATCTCACACTAACTTGTATTGTCTTGAAGTGAAATATTAAGTAGGTCCTTCTATAGAAGAATATGTACCTCTTCTAGTTGTCTTCATGCCTCATGAGGTGCCCACTTATGTTTCTATGTGATCATACACCCCTTCCTCTCATGTCCTTCACAGAACAATGAATAACTTCTTCCCACCACAAAATTGAACCATTGCCCCCCTCAGCTTAAGGAACAAGAATACAAATACTATGTACCAGAGCACAAAAATCTGGAGACTCCAAATGGGAGACCTTAAACTTGAACAAAGATGAGGGTTTAGATTCTTCCACACACCCTACCAAAAAGAGGTCGAAATGGGAAGTTGATATGAACATGTAGATGTAATCAAAACATCAATTGGGAGCCTATTACTAGAAAAGGAAATATCATCTATTAGGCCATAAATCCAATCCAATATGGCCTGAACTCTGGCATAGCCATGTCTAAAATTTGACTAAGTAAACCATCCATCGTAGTTCAGAGCTTTCTTCCCTCAATTTGGGTCAAAAATTTGAAGAGAGGCTTTACACTTAGTCCAAGCATGCTTCTTTGAAACCATTGATCACAGAACCAACCCTTCCTCCCTTGTTTCCATCCCATTCAACCTTGTTAAATTCACCACCAACAATCCATTCAACATCTGGAAGAGAGGCCTCCATCCACACCTATATATGAGTACATTTGGAAATAAGGTTTGGTGGAACAAAACCCAAGTAATCTCTCCTGAACTAGGAGAGTGACACACACACATTGATTACATGGGTCACTTCTCTAGGATTTAACAAAACTTTGCAAAGAAGAAGAGATCGCTAGCACCACCCCTCCTCCCTTGTCATCATTATATATGGCCCAGAAGGGGCCATTCCAAATGTAACTCATGCGGTAAGCTCAAATCCAGTTGATTTAAGCTCCTACAAAAGAGACTATCTATGGTTTGAATTTTTGAAGAACTCCTCAAATAACCTACTTCCTACTCTCATCGTCATCCCTTTGAAATTCCAAGAAAAAAGGGAAAGCTTTATTCAAGGAATAAGGGATTGGATAGGAATTTGAACTGATTAATCATCACCAAGGAAGGTACCCCCTCTTAGGAAAGAGGGTTACAACCTCCCTTAAGGATTTCAATTTCGGAGTTGGGATCACAGTGCTACTAGATCTCTCTGTAGCAGTCTGAGATAAAGTCCCTTTGAACTTGTTAGATTTGAACTGCTATTCCACATACACCTCCATATTTTGGATCAAAACACTACCACTTGCTGAAGTTGTATGCATGATCTGTCACTAAGGGATAACTAGGGGGGCACCTGAGCTACTGGGAGCGATTAGTTGAGTCAAAACCCCAATGTCTTTGCAAATCTATTGAACCACATTTCCAACTACTCTAGTTCCAGGTTCGAGTACTGAAGGAGGATCAATCTCTCCAACAGAAACCTAAGGGTTGCCTTCCTTGGTGACTTGGATAGAACCAACTAAATAGTTATTACTAGGTTGAGACATTGCTGCTGAAATATCTGCACCCTCTGTAGATTGGGAAGCCCCTTGAGGGGGTTTATGTGAGGACAATATTTAAGTATAATACCTTGCTCTCAACTCTTTAATATTTTTTTATTTGTATTGTAATTATGATTTTTTATTTATTATGCATTGCTCCACACCATGAGGTAGTTGCCATGGTGATTATAAACACTGACAAACATGGTAATTTTAATGTTAATGAAAGGTTCAAAGGTTGACTGGCGGGGAGGACACTGATAGAGATATGAGTCCATTGGAAGGGAAAGTAAGTGGTCTAATGGGGAGAAAGACAAATGCCTTATGATGATGCTTTATCCTATCCACATACCTCCTTTTGACTGTCCTATTTTCACTTATCCTCTAGTTTATGTTAAGTTGTATATAGAGTATAGTTAAATGAAATGGGAAATATGAAGGTGGGAGCTTTGTAATTATGTGCCAAAGTACCTACATAACTTTGGGGAACTACGAAAGGAGTAGAAGGAAGACCCCTCCACCCCACCCATTCATTCAATTCATTCATACAAATTCAAATTGGGAGAGGAGAGCTTGGGAAAAAGATAGTCCTTGAAGAGAAAAGAAGGGTTTGAAGGAAGAAAACTCAACCCAACTTTTAGATGAACTACATAGAGATGAGAGAAACGTTGTTGGGTAAGATTAAACATCATTAGAGAGAAGCTACACACCATCTCAAACTCCTAAAGGTTGCTAGTCTATTAACTTATCCAAAGAACCATAAAATCTCTATCCAAGAAGATTCACAATCTTCGAAATGAAATCTAAAAGTAAGCAGTGGCTTGGGATTAGCTTGGCTATACCAAGGAACACAAAGAGGAAGGGCATGCCTGAGGGAGTGAAGAGTAGAGAAAGGATGACTCCCTATGTTGTTTGGAGTAAGGAAATGAGTGCCAAGGGTTATGTTAGCTGAAAGATGGAATAAATATCTAGTAGTGACTTGTTTGATTGGTATCTTTGAAGATTTAAGTGAAAATAATAGTGGTTTGAGAAACTCTAAAAAAATTCTTCACCTTGGTGGTCTCATAAGCTACCACTGGGGTGAATTTTGCAATAGAATATCCTATGGTTGGGAGGAAATTGGCCCCCCCACTAGCAATTACCTTGGACCTTAGTCTCTGAAAAGATAAGTGCATCACATATACTCTTTGTTTATGAATTTAATGTTGTAGAATTATGATTGTGAATGAAGATTTTCTATAGATGATGTAAGCTGAGTTTGGTTAAATTATGCACCAAACATACATGATGAAGTTCTAGAATATTTTGCATGGAACTTGTTTGGTAAAAGGAGCTATGTGAAATAATGGTTCTGTATCATTTAATATTAATAACTAATTGTTATAACCCCCATGCAACTCCCTCACGAGTTGTTAAAAGTTATATATGAAAAGGAATGGAAATTTTGGAAACATTTTTGTCGAACTCTTGGGAAAATATGATTATATCAATTGCTAGTGCCACTTAATCCACATTAAAGTTTGAGGATATAGTGGCATCCTTTTTATCAGAGGAAATCAAGAGAAAAAAATGGATTGTGAAAGCACAGGTCCCTTATTCGTGACATCATCCCCAGGACAAAAATAAGTAAAAAAATCTTCTTTTTTTTTGGGGGGGGGGATCTAAATTTCCAAGAAAATATTTGAGGAAATGCTATAAATGTTGTAAAGTTGGGAATTATAAGAAGGATTGCATATATAAAAATGTAGAGAAAGTGAAGGGATCCGATGATGTCCCTTCCATAGAGGTGAATACTGTTATACCTAAATCCTGTCACCATCATGTGATGACACCCTTAACTTCCATGTTTGCCCTTAATCCCAACACTTGGAGTGGAAACTTCTCTGTTTGTCAATTCTACTTGAAAAAACCTAGCACCACGCTTACCCTATGGTTGATGAGCGGTACCTTGCTCAGCACCACCTGTATCCTGTTGTAGAGAAGTGGTGCCACTGCATATAGTCTTTGTTCTTAAAGTGGTTCTCATCTAAACCGCACTGTCATAAGGGAACAAAAGCTGTACCCTGGGTAAAATGGGAAAAAGAGAAGTTTCTCGAGGCTTCTAGAACTTGAGCCTTGTGTCCTCCCTTATCCCTATCATTATGGGTTAGTTTGAGCTCGAGATCCCCCTTGATAGGATCTTGGAGCCACCTCACCCACAGTTCTCTCAACTATTCCTATCCATTGAGCCTTATAAATACAAGCTCATATCCATAGTTGAGGGGGGAACTATAGAGGTATTATTATGCTGTTGGATTGACTACCTAGCCCAAATCATTGGAGAGCATAGAGAGTAAAGTTGGAGCTTATGGAGATGAATTGTTTGTCTCGTGGAGGGGTTTGTCGACACTAAGGCAACGGTTGTAAGCTTCTCCATACATTCTTAATGCAAAGATGATTTCCATCCCACATTACTGTTGTTTTGATTTCACATGTATATGTTTCTAGATTCCTTAGTCACTAACATGGATAAGTAGATGATTTTATGGTAGCTTTGATGTGCTTGTATGTTTGATATGTTTGCAGGTACATAGGTTCATAATCGAAGCAGTATTCTAGGTGTCTACAACATTCAGGGAAGGTCTTCATCCTTTGTCGTTCACTCATTTGTTCTGGATCTGAACCATTCAGACCAGAGGAACAACTTCTGTCAGTAGAAGGTGCAATATTCCTGATAACAAATTTGGCGACTCCGCCGAGGAACAATGCAAATCTGAGTTGATCTGATCTTCCTCAGTCCTTGAACTCTTGTCCAAATCCAGGCTCCATCTCCAACTCTCTTCAGTCAGATCTGCCATCTGACTTAGTGAATTTTGGTTTGAAAGTTTCAGATCTGAACTATTTCGACTTTATATGCTCTTTTTTTACTGTCAATTCAACAATTTTTGCCTTGATCTGATCAATTTCTAACTTGATCTTTCGTTCTCCTTGTGTTTTGGATCTATTCAGGGAACCGCACATGTGTTGTCGGCAACAAGTGGTGCCAACGCCTGAACTCTGTTAGCCATAAGCAGTGCCACTGCCTAAGTCCTGTTATCTAGAAGCGGTGCTCATCCAGAACCACTCTATCAAGACCCCTCCAACATGGTGCCAAGTAGGCCTTGTTCCAGAACTAGTTTTTTTTATCATTTTTTGCAAAAAAATGAGTTTGTTTGCTTTCAGCCCTGCACTGCCAGGCTTGTGTGTTAGAATCTTAATGCTCATGGTTGGAAATTCCGTGGTAAAAGATTGGTTTGATTGAAGAATTCAAAAGCTAGATTAGGCTTGTTTATTCATTTGCTTCCATGCTTGTTGGTTGTGATTGTGAAAGGAATTTTTTGAAAGCTTAGGTTTCAGTTAGTTCTCTTTTCATTTCTTTTATAAAGACGGAAAGAAAGACCATTTGATTAACATCTTGATTTCATTTTTTTTTTCCATAGAGGACTTCTTTTTGGTTTTAAAAAAGTTATTTATTTATTTATTGAGATTAGGTCATTATCATTATTGAGCATAAGGCATTGGATCTCTGATTAGCCTCACAAGCTTTCGGGTTCTCTGTGTTATTTTGTCTCTTTTGCATTAGTACTATCTCACCAAAAGAAAAAATAGTGTAGTTTTAAGTTAGATCTATCTATGTTTTAAGAAAAATCAAAAAAATAGAATGCATATGCATGTAGAGTGCTTGTTGTTTTTCTTTTAGGAAAAGGGACTCTTACCCTTTTGATTGCTTTCAAAAAGAAAAATGAGTTTGGAATGTGTGGCTTGTCTTTGATTTTGATTTGTTCAAAGTAGTTGTTTGAGAATTTTTGGTTTTTAAAATGAAAAGAAAATACTCTCTTTCCCTCCTGTAGGTAGGCATACCACGAACGGTAAAGTGAAATATTTGCATTTGCATTCTGCATGGTTTTACTTTTTCTGTCAAAATTCCATGCATTCACCTAACCGTCCACTTTAAAATTAACAATAGTTATAGGCTAAAATTTACATAGCAATTTGAGTGATAGGCTAGAGGCATGTTCATGCGTCGTTAAGAGTAGGAGCTATCTTTACTCGTCTGCATTACATCCTGGGACTCGCGCGGTTCTTCCACGTACCGTCGGTATATCGAACGGCCTTTCACGTACCCTTGAGGTATATAGAAAGGTACTTCACGTACTCGATTGTATATAGGAAGCCCCCTTATGAACGATTATGCATTAGATAGCACTAATACTGATTTGAGCTCCCACATACCTTGCGTATATCGAGAGACCCCACTAGGATACGTTATCTATCTAAGAAAAGCCCTTTGGGCATCTTGCTTGGAGCCATACACCGAAAACAACATTTGGGGAGATTACTATGCATGTACCCTTGAGGTATATTGTGAGTGGCCCCTTCTTGACAATCCTGGTGAGAGACCTGACTATCTGAACTCCTCCTGTCATTTAAGTTTGCTTGTTTGGCCTATAGCTTGAGTAGGGAAGTTTTTGGTGTGTTTTCTAGTTTTGATACCCTAGGTTAGATAGGAAATGTACAAATTGGCTGAGCTAAGACAGTCTAGAAGAGTATGGGGCTTGCCACCTGATTTTATTCCTGTTTTAGGAGAAAATCCTATGGAAGCTATCGACTAGGGAGCTGCTACCAACTCCCAAACGGGAGAAAATGTGGTTGCAGAAAGCGGAGATCCATATCATTCACACTCACCTCCCTTGGTCCATCAACCTTTTCGGGGTAATAATTCATTCCATTCTCCCATAGAAGGTCATGTTGATGATACTACCCATCCAGATTATGGTCCCAATGCTCCATTTTGGGATACCTCTATAGGACAAGCCATTGCCTCATTTGGAACCCATTTAAACTTTTCTGAAGAAGTTTCACCAAATGAAGAAGAACGTATACAATACCAGGCAGCTATTCTCCATGCACAAGAAATTGAGAAGAAAATAGATAACATATTGGGCACACCACCACCTTGTACCGTAGTTGTTCCTGTGGGATATCGTTCACTTGCCGATTCTATGAGACCCATTGAACCAATTCTAGATCACACTGTGACTCCACATAATCCAGGTCACACTACCAACCCCACCACCTCCCATATTATGTTTGTTCCCAATCCTCCCGGGTCTTCCGCACCTGGGGCTCAACATTCAATTCCGGTTTCATCAATACCTTCTAGTGCCGGGGGGCAACCCCCGGCACGACCTACGTTATCTGTCACCGGAATTGTACCTAGTCATGGACAGACCTCTAGTATAGAACAACCTATAGTTTATGCCCCTCTTACCCACACAAATGTGGTTAACCCTCCATCCAGTTCAGGTCATCCCTTGGGAGCACAACCTGTAACCAGTCAAACCTCTTGGGGGCATGGTTACACAACAAATCAATTACATGTAGGAAACATTAATTATCAACCCAATCCTATAGGAATGCCTTATGCTGGAATTCCATATCCTAGTAATACTTTCACGCCATGGGGGAAACCTAATTGGTCCTACATGCCATCTATGGGGGGGATACCTATACATACTACGGGGGGTGTCGGAGGACCACCTTATGGAGGTCCTCCCCTTGGGGGGCCTAACGGTCCTGGAGGGCCTGGTGGCTTTCCTCCTGATGGTCCTAATGGTCCTAGTGGTCCTAGGGGACCTGGTGGCTTCCCTCCTAATGGTCCTGGAGGGTATGGTGTCCCTCCTCCTAGTGGTTCCAGAGGCTCTGGAGGTTTACCTCCCAGAGGTCCCGGAGGGTCTGGTGGTCCTCCTCCTAGAGGTCCAGGTGGTTCCAACGATCTTGGTCGTCCTGGAGGCTCTGGTGGTACTCCTCCCGGAGGCCTCGACGATCCTAATAGTCCTGATCTTGGAAATCAACCCCCTGCAGGCAGATTTTTCGGTGGTTATTCATCACAACAACCTGTCTATCAGTCTACTTACGGTTCCGTTGGTACTTATATGCCATATCAATATTACCAGTATGTACAACCTAATCGTTAGTTACCTTTCCTAGCAACCTTGGACTTGACTGATTTGTCCAAGTTGATTAATGATCCTATTCGACATAACCCCTCGCGGCCTCCCATTCCGGTAAAGTTACCATCGGACATTCTGAAATTCGATGGGAAGCAGGGAGATGATCCAAAAAACCATGTCATGACATTCGATTTGTGGTGTTCTTCAAACTCCCTTATGGATGATTCAGTTCGTTTAAGACTCTTTCAACGAACTTTGACCGGTACAGCCGTGAAATGGTACATTGAACTTCCGCAACATTCGTTTGTGGATTTTGGCTTGTTGGCAACTGTGTTTCTTACACTTTTTTAGCTTCCTATCTGTTATGAAACATGCACTGATATTTTAACTTCTCTGTGACAAAACACCTCCACCCACATATCTGATCATATCCATGAGTGGAGAAGGCGGAGAAGACTTATTAAGGGTCCTATCCTGGACCAGTTGTTAGCTGACTGGTTTACTAAATCTTTGTTGCCTCCAATTGCCCGAGATGTGGCTATGGGTGGTGCCGTTACTGAAGAGCAAGCCCTTATTCTAACCCAATATCTGGACTTGGTCTATTCCCAGTCTGGAACTTTGTATGACTTGATCCCTCAAGCTCCTCTCCCAAGCATTGATCCTGTAAAGCCACCAGTGGAAACCCATGTTGATGGGATTGTTGGTTCAATCCAGTCCCCGTCAGCAGAAAAACTTGCCAAGCAACCCCAGACTTCCACCCCTACTTCTTCAACTCCCAAGGTTTTCGTCGAGGTCAATTCCATTCAGAGTATTCAAACGCCTGACAACAATAAAAAGAAAGGTAAAGCTAAAAACAAAAAACCTAGAAAGCAATAGGAGAATCCAAAACCAACCACCAACGACAAAGATAAAGGGAAAATAAAAGCAAAATATCTATTTTTTCTATGTGGAGGTGACCATTTCACAAAAGAGTGTCCTTGTCGGGATGAAATCACCCAATTTTTGAAAATAATCGCACACTCGCAGTTCTCACGGATCCTTTTCCCTCTCAACAACAACTGATAGACCACATGTCTAATCAGGGAAACTCTAGTTCTTTAGAGGAAATTCACATGATGTCCTCAGATACTATTAGTTTTCAAACTCAAAGTCAGAGTTATGACAAACCCGCAAACAAGAAAAAGACATTTCTTCTTCAGGAAAAGCTCCCTCTACTGGTTCTCTTGCATCCTCGTCTACTGTTCCCCTAACCATCGAGAAGCCTACTCTCGACATGGTTTTGCATCCACCCAAGAGTACTCTTAAGAAGGATGTTTTTAACCGTAATGCCTGAGATGCTCAATTTTATAATGTAGTTGATGACCTCGCTCAGGCACCATGTGCAATGTCTACCTTGGAAGTACTCCAAAGTTGTCCTACACAATGCAAAAACTTGTTAACTATGTTAAGAGTTTTAGACCCAGACAATACTATTTTGATTAATTTCAATGTCAAGAACTCTAAGTCTAGACTACCTCACAAAATCGCCTTCCAAATCATAATGAAAGTAGTCAGAAAGAAGGTATTTAGAACTGTCTTAGACGAAGGAGCTTCAACTTCAGTTTTGTCCCTATCTTGTTGGAAAGCTATGGGCTCTCCCGAGCTTGTAACATCACCTACAACTCTGAAAGCCTTTGATGGAAGATAATTCCAGCTCCATGGTCTCATACTAGCCCTTTCAGTCGAGCTTGGGGGAAAATATGTTTCTATTCAAGTGGAATTAGCAGATGCACCTCCTTCTAGGAAGAAATTGGTTTTACGACATGACTGCTGTCGCTTCGACAGTATTTCAAACTATCCAATTTCTACATCTAGGGAGAATTGTCACCATTGACCAGCTTGATTTCTGTACGCCGGATGTTACTACCTCCACAGCTAATAACATCCCTATGTTAGGCCAGTCCCCTCCTCCTTACCAGTCGATTGGGGTAGGCATGTTGAAGGATTCGTCCCTTATGGGGATTTTTCCATCCACTCCTCCTAACACAATACAACGATAGTAAATATGATTTCATCGTTTGATTATGATCCCAAGGGCAAACAAATTGTTGAGTCCGCATGAAGAAATGTACAACGTTATTCAAACCCTTTCCGATGACCACCTTGATGAACTGCATCTGATGGCTTCAGACCCTTACCACCTGCCCTACTAGTTAGAACCCTCTCTTCCTATTCTGGATTATCTCTTTGAGAATTTTCCCTCCGATGAGTCCATTATGGAGATCATGAGTACGAATGAGCCTATCTGGGAGGATCATCATCATAGATCCTCGTTCCTCCCCAACACCAGTTCGATAGACCATGACTTTGCATCCCTTTTTTCCACTGATATTGTCAACACACCTCAAACTCCTATATTGTTGCAAGACACAGATTCTGAAGGAAACCTATGCAACATTACTCAAACAAATCCAATTGACATATAATCCAAGCTTGGTACCCTTGAGCATGTTCATGTTGGGCAGAACTGCTCGACAGAAGAATCTGAAGCATACAGGGCACTTTTCAAAGAATTCCATGATATTTTTGCCTGGTCTTATGAAGAAATGTTGGGGATAGACCCATCCATTGTGGTCCATGAAATAAAAACCTATCCCACTGCTAAACTTGTCAGGCAAAAACTATGGCAAGTCCATCAACGGAAAGTCGTAGCTATCAAAGCTGAAATAGAGAAACTTCTCAAAGCAGGGTTTATTTATCCCGTACCCCTAACGGAATGTGTATCGAACGTCGTCCCTTACAATAAAAAGCAGGGCACCATTAGAGTCTGCATCAATTTCAGAGATTTGAACAAAACTTTTCCGAAAGACAACTTTCCCACTCCGCATATCGACCAGATTATCGACAATTGTGCCAGAAGTGTCATCTTCTCATTTATGGATGGCTTTTCAGGTTATAATCAGATTGAGATTTTACCCACCGATCAGCACAAGACGACATTCATTTTCCCACGGGGAACCTTTGCATATAGGAAGTTACCATTTGGCCTAAAAAACGGTGGAGCCACTTTCCAGCGTGCTATGTCCTATGCGTTTCATGATATGAAACACATTGTTGAACTGTACCTTGACGACCTCCCTGCTCATTCACAACGACGGGAGGACCACCCTGGTCATCTTAGAGACATTTTCCTGAGATGCTGTCATTATAATATACGACTCAATCCTCATAAGTGTGTTTTCTGCATTGGGACGGTGTTAGGTTTTGTGGTTTCTAAGGATGGCATCCGAATAGATCCATTGAAAATTGCCGCTATTTTAGCTCTACTAACCCCAACGAACCTTCTAGAACTCCAAAGTTTGCAAGGGAAGGAAAACTTTCTCCGCCGTTTCGTGTGCAATTTTGCAGAGAAAACACATGGTTACATGCGTCTCCTTAGGAAGGACACTCCGTTCTATTGGGATGACCAAACCCAACACGCCTTTGATAATCTCAAACACGCTCTAACTCATTCACCCTTGATACACCCCCTAGATTATTCAAAGGATTTTCTCTTATATATTGCTGCCTCCATTACTACCATCGCTATGGTTTTGGTGCAGGAAAATCTTGACGGTCAGGAGGACGTGATCTACTATGCTAGTAAGAATCTTATGGACTTTGAAACCCAATATTCATGTGTGGAGAAATTGGCATTGGCCACGGTCATTGCTGTTCAAAAATTTTGTCACTACATTTTGCTCCGCACAACCACTGTATTGGAAGACCAGAACCCTATGTATTACATCTTGACTCGTTAGGTGCTCCGGGGCAAGTACTCCCGGTGGATAGTCATACTACAAGAGTTTGATCTGGAATTTGCCAAAGCCACATCAAAGAAATCCTTGGTCTTTGCTGAGCTCATGTGTGATCTTCCTTGTGCTTCAACGGAATCTGAGCCCAGGGATTCATTTCCAGATGAATTCCTGTTCGTGATAAGCACTACGGACCCATGGAATGGAGATTTGCTCATTTATCTCCAAACACAAAGATTTCAACCAAATCTATCTCGTGACGATCGCTACTATATCCGTCACCACACAAAATACTACGTCATCTTGAATGACACTTTGTATAGACATGGTATTGAATCCGTTCTCTGGTGATGCCTTACCCATGAGGAAGCTAAACAAGTTTTGAATGATTGCCACTCTGGAGCATGTGGTGGTCATTTATCTGGGATGGCTACAGCCCAGAAAATCCTTCACGCTGGCTATTTCTGGCCTTCAGTCTTTAAATATTGTCACGAGGCTGTTAAGAAATTCCCACCCTGTCAACATTTTTATCCAAAAAAGCGCACTCATCCTGCTCTGCTACACCCCGTCATTGCCGTTGGCCCTTTTTCCAAATGGGGGATTGATTATATGCATTGTAAGCCTACCTCAGCCGGGGGGCATGGTTACATCATCATAGCCATTGACTATTTTACAAAGTGGGCTGAGGCCATGCCTACATATGCAGAAGACGGTAAGACTGCCGCTCTATTCTTGTTAAATTATGTGATAGCGAGATTTAGAGTCCCGCAGTCCATAGTTATTGATCACGGATCACATTTCCGTAATCAAATGATGGAGGAACTAAGTGCCAAGCTAGGTTTTCGTCATGAAAACTCTACGCCCTATTATCCGCAAGCTAATGGTCAGGCCGAGGCCATTAACAAAGTTTTGAAAACGATGCTTCGTCAGATGGTTGGAGACCATAAATCCAACTAGCACCACATCCTTGTCTGTGCTCTTTGGGATTATAGGACTTCGTTGAAAACAACTACTGGTTTCACACCTTTTCAGCTTGTCTATGGAGTCGAAGCTGTCTTGCCGATTCAATGTCAAATTCCATCCTTGAAACTTGCCGTCAAACTTCTCCCAGACACTTCTGCAAAGGAAGAGAGATTTTTATACTTGAACAACCTTGAGGAAACTATAAGAGATGCTGCCTTGGCTAATGAGGCACACAAGAAACACGTCAAGGCGCAGTATGATAAGTTTGTCCAACCTTGTGCCTTTAACGAGGGTGACCTAGTTTTGACTTATGATCAAAGATATGACAAACTAGGGAAAGGAAAGTTCGAATCCAAGTTGTATGGTCCTTTCGTTATTTCCAAAGTTTTAGAGAAAGGGGCCTACGAGCTCGTGGACTATGATGGAATCCCCTTAGGACAACCTCGCAATGGGTTGTACCTGAAGAGGTACTATGCCTAGATATCTCTTGGATAATATCTTGTATATATGTATATTACTTGACTTTCAGTGTGCTTAAGTATTTTCAATATGGTTTTGAGTTTAGTGTCCGTATTTGTTTATACCATGTTTTGGTCGTGCAGAGCAGATGGCTTTCTATGGCTTCCCTGATGGTGCTTGCCGCCACACCTTGAATCTTTCCTCAGCTGCTTGGGTTCTCTATTTACCAGCTTATGATTTGGTTAGTTCGGGAGAAGTTTGTATTGGTCCCACTACCAACAATATCATAGAGTATCGAGTAGTCATAGGTCTTCTGACTGAAGCTGCCTCCCAAGATATTCACAACTTGGTAGTCTCGATGGACTCACAACTTGTGGTTTGTCATCTAAACCATGTCTATACCATTAGGAATCATGTGTTTCTCTGTCTCTTCCTGAGGGTACATTTGTTAGAAAGGTAATTTAAAACTATCACCTATAGGCATATCCCTAGGGAACATAATGTAGTTGCTGACTCATTGGCTAATTACATCCTAGATTGGCATATTGCCCATTCATGACATGAAAATCAAACATGGTTCATTGTAAATAAACTATAAAAGACACATAAAACTCATGTAAAATACATTCACCATTTTAGACGTATAAACACCAAGTAGAAGTCTGTATATATATATATATATATATATATATATATATGACCATGTTTTACAAAAAATAGGTCACGAGACCTCATTTGAAGCGCATAGGATTTCAGGTAAAAAATCACCATACAAAAGTCCTGAAGCTATTAGCTTTCAATGGATACATCATGCACTCATCGTCTAATGATGCTCATGGTAACACATGATTTCCTGGGATACTCTATGTAGCAGTCTGCTAAAGCGACTCGGTACTCCCGCTGTAGGCCTCTGATACCTCAGTGGGAGGTCATTGATAGAGGCATCCAGGATGTCTAGTGTGAACCTCTCTAAGTTCTCCTCTAACTCCCCTGTCACATCGTCATCCTGGCTTGCCTGTCAAGCGGGGAGGCTCCCCCAGGTCATGCTGCTCCGACATCTGCATGAAAACATTCAAGTCTTGTTACCAAACATAAAAAATATAAAACATCAAAAACATAAAAACACTATTTCCATTTTAGGGTCTTTTTGTTTCTTACCGATATCACCCCACTGTCCACCAGGTGGGAATGGTAGGTCAGGGTCACCACTGAAGTCAGTGCCCACATATGCATAGTCCTCCACCATGAGGAGCTGATCTCTCAACCATCGAAAGAATGGGTCACCGAACTTTACCTTCCCTCTACCCGCTCCAGTACGAGCCATAATCCGGACCCACCTCTGCATACGATGGTTTTTTGCCCTCAACTCTGTAAAGAACACCTGGGGTCTCATCTGTGGAACCCTCTTGAAAAAGAAGTAATCTAGAATGGAACCGAAACCAAATTGCTTCAGCTCCCCCTGCCGACACTTGGTCAGCTGATCCTTGAAGATCGGAAGTAGAGCTTCCGTCCAGTTGAATACTATAGGCGCCATGGTCTCTATGGTGTAGAGCATATGTGCTCTAGACACCTAGTGTACCCCTTAGCTTCTCGCCACTCTCTGCATGGTAAACAACACGGTCTGTAGAGGGCCATCCACCACTGCTTTTATGGGAATTTTCTTGCCCGATGTCCTGGTCCCAGGAATGCAGTGGTGGTCTATCAGCTCTTGAGTAGTAATGTACCCCCCACGGGAACCAGTCAACGAGATGGGAGCACCCTGTCTCAAAAGGCTAGTCAGGAAGTAGATGTCCTCTACTTCAATTGTGAATATGTGAGCACCAACCCCGAAATATTGTTGCTCTGGATTCCACATCCGGATTATATGCTCTAGTAGTCGCTCATGCGATACGATACTGGGTGTGCGGAAGAACTTTAAGAGTCCGCAATCTCTCAATGCAGCTATGCAACCCGCATTTTGTTCGACGAAGGCATCGTCGTTGTCATGTTTCCTCTCTTTCCATATGACCATTTTTTTATCAATAAGAAGCTGTCAAAAATCATCACAAGACTAATTAGAAGCATTCCTAATCATTCAAATCAACAAAAGTGAGCTAGTTTTTCTTCTGTAACCATTTATATTTATCCACGGCTAGCACCGCATGTGTCCCATTGAGGACAGGCGGTGGCACTGCCTTTGCACTATGTTTTCGGCGTAGTTCTAGTGGGGTACCGCTTATCCCGCAAGGGATAAGAGCGGTGCCCGCTTCCATGATTATAGGGCTCGCCATATAAGCCCAAAACACCATCAAAAATCAAAATTGAGGACATGAAATGAAAGAGTAGGGTCTAGGCTATTACATGGAACTGATGGTGCATGAATCCGATGATGGATGCTCCCGATATCAGCGACTGGAAATCTGGCCAAGAAAAAGCTCCAAAGGCTCTCCACTATGGGTAAATGGTAAAATGCTTTGTTTTTTTACTATTTACATGATTTTTATATCCATTTTAGGGTTTGACATGCTATAGTTTTGTTTTAAAATCATTTATTACTCAAAATATATCAGTCGTAATCCTTTAATGTCAGTTATTGGGGAATTTAACACTTGTTTTTTGAGTCATTGCAGGATAGAAGAGCGGTAGCAATAAAGTTTTGGGAGTTCGTTTTTGAATTTTTCGTACTACCATAAAATGGAAAAAGTCTTTTGAGCGTTTATTGCAACACTTTGGTCATGCTCTTGAAACTTAGCATCAAAGGTCTGAGTTCGTTTCTGTGTAACACCCCGGTTTTGACCTCGTTTGCTTTAAATGTATATGATGTATATAATGTAATTGATCGTGGTGTGCAGCTAAAGGCAAAAGCCCCACCATCGATTTGGTTGTGTGATGTTTCGACGATTGAAATCGTTGCCGATGGTATATCATAATATATGACACATTATAGTTTTGGCATTATGTAAATATGCATTTTTAATTAAAATGAACCCCAACCAGCTATGTCAATGCAACCATAATGAACAGGGCATGATTTTCCTAAGGATAAGGAGGGGGAATTATTAAACTTTGAGCCTATGGGGAAAATCCATGTGTCAGCTGTTAAACCCCTTTTGACTTACTCACCTTTCCTTGTCTCATCAGTCAACTACCACATTAAAACCTTCTGTTGTTAGTTGGGGCAGTTATTACTGGGTAGTGGTGTGTGGTAGGACTGCCAATCCTTGCCCACACGCATACTCCACCGGAAGACTCTTTCACTTCACGTGGGCAGGGAAAAAGGATGCCAATTCTTCTTCCACTCTCATCCATCCTCACATGGAGACAGTCGTTCTCTCTTCTCCTCCTCACGCACAGGTTGGGATTCTTCGTTGTTTTCCTCACGCAGCGAGCTGGAAGAGTGGCCTCCGGGGCACGATTTCTACTGTGTATGCATTTTCCTTACCAACTTGTGGTTTTGTGTATATGTTTTGCCCCTGTCCAGGCTGAGAGTTGGATCTCCTTTCCAACTTGGGCTGTGTATTTCCCGTTGCCTCAATGTTGAGATCAGGGCTATTGTTTTCCCCATGATTTTGTGGTTTGATGTGGGTTCTTTTGCGTTTTGGGTTGCTGTAGATTCTTATGAGTCGTTTGGCCACGATAGGGCAAAGAACGACTCAGGAATCAAATTCCCCAGTCAGAGCGGTGAATCGCTTGTTTTGCTGCATATATGCAGTGGTTGGTCTTCAGACTGTGTTGGAGTGGGAATGAAGGCTTGATTTGCTCGATAAACCTGGTGTGTTTTGGATCCACACAGACAGAGCTAGAGGGATGGATTTCTTCTCCGCAACCCCCTGAATAGCACTGGAAGGGAAGTCAAGGTATGAGGGACTGTGTAGCAGAGAAGGGACTGATTTCCTTGTGTTGGGTGTGTGTGGGTGTCCTAGAAGTCAGGCTAGTTATGGTGTAGGTGTCCTTAGCTCTTCAATGAGCTCACCAGCTTAGCATTCATCTTTTCCCAGCTCCTTGATGGCCTGATAAACCCAACTATGTTGGCTTGGCTGATTTGTGTATCCTTGTCTATGTGTAAGCCTGGTTGTTCCTTATTCCTTGGGGAATCATGCCTAGCTCGGGGGTGGCAGTGTTGCTGAGAGATTAAGGAGCACACTGGCCTATGGTTGGGTGGAACGTTGCAGCGACGTAGCTAGTTGCGGGACAAGTTATTCATAAGATAAGTATTCTTGACTATCTCATCTCTACAAATTGTATTTTGTTGTTTAATAAAAATGATGGACATGTTAGATGCTTGAATGTATGGTTTTGCTTCCGCTATATGGTAACAATGTATGCATGTTTTTACTTCCAAGCATTTTATTTCAGTTTTATGTATGCACATGTTCATGGGGCTAGTTTCCCGGATAGATAATGGTTTGGTAGCATCCTCTTCTCCGGTCGGAGGGTCAGGGACGTCACATTCTGATTCTTTTCAGGCTCATAAAATCTCTCATCATGAAAAGGGACCTAGTGGAGTCTTCTTTAAACTCTTTTTGGGCTCCTTAAATACGAAAAGATTGTCGAGTGATCTTGTCTCCACGCTCATTAAAGCATTTGAAGAGTCTTTCATTTGACGGTAAGTTATCACTTTTTCGGATCAGGTGAACTATTTTATGAAAAAGGACCCTATGGAATCTTCTTCCGTGGTCGTTCAGACTCTCTAAACATGAATGATACCGAGTTTTCTTTCATTGGACTCATTACATTAAACATTGATAGACCCTCTTTTAGGAACGAACCCTTCCTCTCCCAGGTTCGTAAAACATATGAGTTTGGACTTGTCTTCGGATGAGCTATAATGAGTGTTTGTTACCCTCTTTGAACTCATAAAACCGAAAAGAGGCACTCATCAACCATGATGGGGGAAAATGGGAAGGGAATCATTTTGCAAATAAATGGCAGTAGTTGTCGTTACCTTTGAACATGGCACTTGTCTGCATATCATTTCAGTCAATTGGGTTTTCAACTGATTTCCATGACGATCCACTTTCATGAGTCATGTCACTCCTTTGAGTCTTTTAAAAGAATGCATTGTCCACCATCACACTGTGTGTTTGTCTGGTCTAGTCATGCTTCCAAGTCTTTTGTCGTGCTGCCCTATGTTCAAAGGGAAGTTGAAGAAGTTTTACCTCTGTAGTCAAAACAATCTCTGTGTCAGTACTTTTGAGTCAGTCTTATGGTTACTACATTCACATCATTCCAGAACTATGTTTCGAGTTTTGTGTCGTCGAGGTGGGACTCATCATGGCCCTCCTTCAACGAGACTATTCTTGTCGACATCAGCTCATCATCTGGGAAATAGTCTTAGAAACAAAAATTAGTACCTTGAGATCTGTATGCCTTAATGACAGATTCTCTTTATCTCGACATAGGTTCATATCATTGACCTTTGATCGACAGAATCAACTGGGTGTTCGAAATCAAGACATCTATTCATGCTCAGTAGATTGTACTAGGGTACCTTGGGAATCATTGAAATCAATGGTGATCTCCCTCGCACTTGTTAATGGTTCACATCATTGGCCGGTAATCAAGTGGTTTCTACCATGTTTGACTTCAGATCATTGTAATCACATGGATAGAATCATACTTTGTGGAAGCCGAGACGAAGACCCTGGGTATTTGTTTAGTGCTCATTTGCTTTCCCCAGGCTGCGATGGAGTTTTGTATATGTAGCATGGATCCACATTTGTATGGTCGTGGCTATGCTCAAATTTGCATCTGTATGACATAGATCTACATTGTATATCCGATAGCTATGTCCAAGTTTGAGTCCTCTATCACATGGATCTACGCTGTATTCTAGTAGCCATGCTTGTTTATTCCTCTCATGGATTTGCTTTGTATTGGTCCGCAACCATGAGTTGGTTACATTTGTCTATGAGTCAAAAGTATTGATGTACTACAGATGCTTACTTGACGACATTCTCTGACTGAGATGACATTTTCACCTCGAAGTGACAACTTGTTCACTCAAAGCTCTCACTTATCGTATCCCTCTAAGTCTCATTCTTTGGGGGGAATTATGTTATACCTAAATCCTGTCACCACAATGTGATGAGACCCTTAACTTCCATGTTTTCACTTAATCCCAACACTTGGAGTGGAAACTTGCTATGTTTGTCAATTCTACTTGAAAAAACCTAGCACCGCGCTTACCTTGTGGCTGATGAGCGGTGCATTGCTGAGCACCACCTGTATCCTATTAGAGAGAAGCGGTGCCACCGCATATAGTCTTTGTTCTTAAAGCGGTTCTCATCTAAACCGCTCTGTCATAATTGAACAAAAGCGGTACCCTGGGTAAAATGGGAAAAATAGAAGTTTCTCGAGGCTTCTAGAACTTGAGCCTTGTGTCCTCCCTTATCCCTATCATTATGGGTTAGTTTGAGCTCGAGATCCCCCTTGATAGGATCTTGGAGCCACCTCACCCACAATTCTCTCAACTATTCCTATCCATTGAGCCTTATAAATACAAGCTCATATCCGTAGTTGAGGGGGAGAACTATAGAGGTATTATTATGCTGTTGGATTGACTACCTAGCCCAAATCATTGGAGAGCATAGAGAGTAAAGTTGGAGCTTATGGTGATGAAGTGTTTGTCTCGTGGAGGGGCTTGTCGACACTATGGGAATGGTTGTAAGCTTCTCCATACATTCTTAATGCAAAGCTGATTTCCGTCCCACATTACTGTTGTTTTGATTTCACATGTATATGTTGCTAGATTCCTTAGTCACTAGCATGGATAAGTAGATGATTTTATAGTAGCTTTGATGTGCTTGTATGTTTGATATGTTTGTAGGTACATAGGTTCATAATTGAAGCAGTATTCCAGGTGTCTACAACATTCAGGGAAGGTCTTCATCCTTTGTCGTTCACTCATTTGTTCTGGATCTGAACCATTTCGACCAGAGGAACAACTTCTGTCTGCAGAAGGTGCAATATTCCCGATAACAAATACCTCCTCAAAATAAGGAGGGAATCTATACCTGGCTCCTACGAGTACCTATTCATATTGTGATGTATGGTTAATTAACTTAGGTGATTCTTTTCATATGAATCCTCATAGGGAGTAGTTTTGTGAATATGAGAACTACAATGGAGCTAATGTTTTCTTAGAAGATGAATTAATAGAAAGGATCATAGGATGTGGAAGAGTTAAGTTGATGCTCAAGGATGGAAAAGCTAGAGCTGTCCTTTGGGTTTTTCACATTTTAGAGCTAGATGGAAACTTGATATCCATTAGTTAGATGAGTGATGTAGGTGTACATACATTGTTTGGAAAAATAAACATGTAAAATGGTTCAAGGAGAAATGGTTTTGTTGGCCTATTTCTCCTTCTTGTCTCGACCCATGGTTCAACAACAACATAATACCAACAAGATATCTTAATGGGTAACTGCCAGAACCATGTTTCCATAGTTGGCGAGGGATTATAGTCCCTTGGCTTGTGGCCAAGGCACTCGACAAAGACGATGGGATGGTGTCTTTCACTCTGCGACAGGGCACAACCAAGTGCCATAGGTCACCCGAGCGACACGACCTTGTCCTTAAACTTTAACAACTGGAGCAACTATGCGACGCAGATAATTCCTTATAATTGATAGATAGTGCATGAATTATATTATACTTAGCATATTAACCATAAAATCATACGTAGCAGTCCAACAATACTTCTAAACAATCATCCATTCATACTATGACATACATTCCACAACAACTGTAAATGCAATAATGTAAGATAAGAAAACATTCACATAAACATTCACCATTCAACAACACTCATTCATATGACATAGGAAATAATGTGGAAACCCATCTAGGAAAAACCACCAAGGTGCTCTTCATCTGGCATGAGAAATATAGGTAGCACCTTGCAGCCTGTTCTTAAGATATGTCTTTCTGACTCAATCTTCTTGCTCTCATGCTTTATGGTTTATTCTCTATCTACTCATACTGATCTACAGACATCCTGGATCGACTCTTCTACTTTAATAGTAGTTTGCGCACTCAGCTGCAAGATCCGTGGCTCAACAACCTTCTACTCTACTAGACTCTTCTCTGAGTCAACCTTACTACTTCTACTCTCTAACAGTTTAGCTTGATGAATCTACTGAATCTAATCTAACAAAATACAACGAGATCGAACACTTATACATAGCGGGCTCCTTCTATTTATATTATTTCCAAGACCACGCAGGATCAATTGAGTACTACTAAGTTATTACAGACTTAGGTGGCTACAAAATATCTCTATTACATTAAATGTCAGCCTATACCTAGATGCAAAATTCCTGCAATGCATTAACCACAACCTTAATTGGCTGCGGAAACGTCTTTCAGCTTGTCTTTACCCATCATAACTAGCCACAAAAACTGTCCTTCCATCTTTTGCTGGTTCGTTCTTCTGCAGTCTTCCTTGACTTCCACCTGTACAACATTTACTCTTCTACCTGCCTCTTCCACCGACTCTGGATGTGCTTTTCCCCATCGCACCAAACCTTCCATGTCGTAGCTTCCTCTGCTCTGCGCTTCCTTTCCATCTTTGTCTTGCCTTTCTCTTCCACTTGCATGTTTTATATTTCTACGCTGGTTCATTTCCTTTGTTCTTGACCTGCTTTTCCCTTGTCCCGCATGCACTTTTCCTCCTTTGCTTATGCGTTAGCTTCTTCCTTGAGTACTTTTCCTGGCTCAATACATCCCCAACACTCACATGTGGCTTGTCTCGAGGCACTAGCAAAAATGGATAACTTCGCAAAATTGTGACTGCTCGCGACTTAAGCCTACAGCTCGGGCTCCAGTCCAGGATGTGCGGGAGGACCAACCCTGTCCTAAAATTCCTTTAACATCTATTGCACTCTAGCAACTTCCACTGTTACTTCCTTTGCCCGTGCGGCCAATTTCTCCACTCGGTAGGAACTGATATGTTTCGACAGTCTTGCCTCCAGTGACTGCGCAATATACTGAATTTTTTGCTGCACAGGCTGAATAAGGCCTGTCAGCCGCGTTGATTTCAACTAGTGTGCCTCCACCTCTACTTCCCTGGTCTTCTCTTGGTCACAGAGAGCTTGGAATTCCTGTTGCTGTTGCTTGATCTCTGCCATCTTCGTAACCTTTTCCTAAAATGACAACTTCTTCATCGCTGCCTTTGCCGTAGTGATTTTCTCTTCAGCTTGACGCGCACTTTCTCTAATATTTTCTCCAGTCTCATCTTCCAAAAGCGCTTCCCATATCATGGAAACAACTTCAACTGCCTTAGTACAGAGTTTTTCTCCTTCACCTATCTTCCCAACAACCTCAAACGTTGTTGTCCTTCACTCTTCGAGTACCTCAAGAGGTGTGCTCGGTGCGTGCCTAGCGTGAAGCTCCTCAACCTGCTTCTTCAGCTCCACTGCAATCCACGACAACCGAGCAACCTTAGCAGCCGGATCTTCATCTTCCTAGCCGATTTCTAGTGGGAACTCTATGATCACCCCCTTAATGGATTCAATAAGTGCAAAGCATCTTTGCTAGCATGCCATAATTTCTTGTTCTTTTTCTTTCAGGAGGGCCTTGCGCTGCTTGGCCTTTCTTTGTTGTTTTGTTGCCTGATACGCAACAACATTCTCCTGAAGCCGTGTTTTAGTTGCCGCTGCATGTTGTAGCTCATATACTTCTCCCAATGAGAGCTTGGAGAAGTCGATATGCAATGTGTCAAACTCCTTGACAACATCATCAAACACACCTGTCGTCATTCCTGTTTCCACTGTGTGCCCATGGATTTGTACTTTGATTGGCGCCACTAGCTCTGGTGTAACTAATGAGACACTGGGATCCATGCCATATGTTTCATCCTCGACAGTGGATTTGACATCGTTAATGGCCTCTATGAGCTTATTGAGGTTCTCTGTAACTTGACCAACCACATTCACTTGCTACGTATTCAGAACCTCGAGGCTTTTCTTGGCAGCCTCAGCTACAACGTCTGATAGTGCCCAAATATCATCCTCTATCAAGGTATCCATGTTAGCCGTTGTGCAAGCCTTTCTCTTTTTGTGCAGTGCCCCACACTATTGTTGATGTTCTTTTTGGCGGTTGCAGATGTCCTTGTCAGTAGGTTTCTATTCTCCATCACTTCGATGGGAGCCACCGTCATTGCTGTTATCATTTGTTCCTTTTTGCGATTGATTATCTTGACCGTTGCCTCCATTGTTTCGTTGGCCATTTCCTTGGACAATTCCAACATCACCGCCTACGCCAACCATTTCCACCTTGGTTAGCTGCTGGATCTTCTTGGTTTTCTCCTTCAGGAGGCAGATCTACCAGTGGGCCGTGCCATTCATCCGGCCACTCCTGGACAATTGCATCCACATCATCATCAATGATCATGAACCCTGCATGGTGTGCTTGCTTGGTAGGGTCGTTCTTTGGCTCCAAAATCATGTTATGCTCACCCACCTGGAAATTGATGAAGGCGACGTACTTGTGCATCGTCGCATCCTAGACTCGGTGGGATCACCTGATAACATTACGCAACGCATCAGCATGCAGAAAAAACTCGATGTTATTATCCATTTGGAAAATCTTGTTTTTCTTATCCTCCCACAGGTTCTGGTACTTTGCGCCAAGGTAAGGTAGTGGGACATCCATTGGTTCGTAGTCTGGTGGGTTGGACCACAAGGTAAACAAGATTAGGATGAGCAGCCAGGGGTAGTGAAATTTGTATTTCATATCCACCTGCGCCTGCGCTACGTTGTCTATCATTTCATTCAGTAAGAACTACGACTAGTTGAAAGTCACACCTTGTGCGCATTGCTCTGCAATCTCTACTGCTACGACGATGCATTCATTTGGCCTCATCTTGTGCAACAGCTTGCATGGTAGGATCGTTACGACGAACTGCATGGCGACGTCTTCGATAGGGGGAATCGAGAATCCCCTATCCGCGCGATGTAGAATATACTTCTACTTCATCTTAGTGGTATCCCTGTTTTGGCGCAAATATGGTGTGGGGTCGTGTCCTTTCTTTGGGAGTCCTGTGATCGACGATATAAGCTCGACGTTGACTGGGTATGGTCGATCGAGCCATAGGCACCCTCTATGGAAACAGACCAGGAGATGTTTCACATATGTATTGGCCTGTAGGTTATGGCCAAAATGGGGCATGAACAACAAGTTTGTCAATCCTTCTTGGTCAGCGCTAGTAACCCACTTCATTGGTTTGAGAACCTCGGGCCCAATCAGCCCGGTCTGAATCATGACCATGCAGTTATTTCGTTCTAAACCCAACTACAGGTGAGTGTCATAATCCTCGAATCCCAACTTGGTGAGATTTGGCATTACGTCCATTAGCAGGGGTACATTCTCAGGGATTCGACGTGCTACTAAAAATGTGCATGCTTTCGTGGGAAGCGTCACTGGCTTTGCCTCGGATCTCCTCGGCCGAACATAGTGTGGGGGAATATCTCTTCTTCCTGCTCATCTTCCAAGTCTCTACAGGGTGGCGATTCCTCCTCCATCAGGTCTTCCTCCATCGACTCTTTCCTAGGGTTGTCCACAACGGCCTTAGCCTTGCATTTTCTTGACAGTCCTGGCTAGGACGACTCTCCAGCCGCTCTCTCCCTAGCCTGTCTCGGCTCTCTAATAGGTTGTACAGGTGTAGTTGGTGGGTTTTGGACTGGATTTGACACAAGGCTCGAACTAGGGGGTGGAACAAGGATTAGAGCAGTCGCATGAGCATGCTTCTTTCTTTTTGGGCGATCAGGTTGAGTTCTAGTTCTCTCTCTAGTTGCTGTACTTTGGGTGATGCGATATCTTCTTTAATTGGACACCCCGGATTGATAGTTACGTCGGATAGCTCACTTGCAATGGAGATCTCTATTACCATGGGTGTCGGCTCACTCTATGACAGGCTTCAGCTCTGTAAACTCTCGGCACTGGTTTTGTCGCGTTCTCTCTATGTGCGTAAAAGAATGCTTGATGGTGAAGCCTTGTATTTATACTAACCTATGCGTCCTACGGTCATCATGCTATGGGTGGTCGAGGTCTAATCGATCACATGGGTTTCTCGGCTGACACATTTCTTCATTAACTTGGCAAATTGAGTGCTGCGTTGTACCTATTAGCACAATTATGGCAGTTATGTCGAGGATGACTGATGGGACAAAAAATCACACTGTCATTCTCCTCGTATATCGTCGAATTAATGACGCTTAGCTGTCATAACCGGCTCATTCTTTGTCAGATATTTGCACTTTAATGTCATCCAACCTATCATTTTCACTTTTCCTTGTGCGTTTCGCTATTTCTTGCGCTTTGAGCTGGTTTCACTGTAGACGTGCGATAAAACAGTTTTCGATTCTTTTCTTCTCTCTCTTTTTTTTTCCACGCACAATGCTATTTTAGCTAGGGATGTTGTGATCATAATAGTATGGTTTCAAGTGACTGCCATTCACCATCCCTGCGGTGTAAGTTCCGTCTAGTCTCTACAGTTTTACTGCGCTCGTATCAGTGATGTGCACGATCACATATGGCCCTAGCCAGTTTGTATTTAGCTTGCCTGGGTGTTTGAAAAATTTGCTATCATACATCAACACAAGTCCTTCGACTTTGAATGGTTTGAATCTGATATGGCGATCATGCCATGCATTTTGTCTCTGCTTCTTGATAGTCTGATGAAATCCTGTGATGAAGCATTCCTCTTCCATCTGAACGAGCTGTGACAACCTCTGTTCGACAGCATCTCCGTCAGTCATCTCTGTCAGTGCAACAATCCGTAGGCTTGGCACAATATATCCCATTGGTACAATAATTTCCTTTCCATATACCAGTCTGAATGGGGTGTTCCTTGTCAATCGTTTGCAAGTTGTGCGATATGCCCATAACATAGCTAATACTTTATGATCCCAGTCATCTCGGTGCATGTTGCATACCTTGGTAAATGTATTCTCCAGAATCTTGTTAAAAGCTTCGACAGTTCCATTCGCTTGAGGATGATAGGTTGTCGTCTTCTTGTGCTTGATCTGAAACTCTGTAGTAAGCTTATCAATCATTTTGTTAAGAAAATGCATACCTTGGTGGCTGAGTAGAATTTTTGGACAGCCAAATCTGGTGACTATGTTTTCAAATAAAAACTTCACCGTAGTCACAATGGTGCAATCTTTAACAGGCGCAGCTTCATCCCATCTAGTTAAATAGTCCGTCGAAGTGATAATGTAGCGTGCACCAATCTTTTTCCCTGATGGACCGATCGATCCCACAAAATCAATAGCCCATTTGTCAAAGGCTTGTAGTGTTATATGTGGTGCAAGCGACATCTCGTCGTGACGCGGTGGTTTTCCTGTTCTCTAGTAGATATCACAATGCCTGCAGAAGCTTTTAGTATCCATGCTTATGGTTGGCCACCATAATCCTGCCTGCAATAACTTGCGCATAGTTTCCTTTCCCGCGTAGTGTCCACTTGCGACACCAGCATGTGCTTCACTCAAAACCCAAGTTCACTCCTAATAAAAAACATAGCGTCGCAGTATTTCATTCGCGCCCAAATTATACAAGTGTCCAGCGATTAATGTAAAATCAACAACTCTAACAACCAAGTGCTTCTTTTGATTAACGGAGAATCATGGAGGCGCATATCCTTTACTCAAAAGTGGATGATAGCGTTAAATTCCTTGTTATGATATTCCATCATAGTGATGACAATCAGTTGCACGTTGGGCAAATTATCTTCCAGGCTGGTTGGTTCTTCACCACTTTCTATCCTCAACAGGTGGTCTAGCCCAACATTCAGTCGACCAGGTTTGACAACGACCTCAAAATCAAATTATTGAAACAGGAGAAGCCATCTATAGATCTTCCCCCCCAACACTGGCTTGTTGACTAGGTATTTCAATGCCAAATGATTAGTGTACATATGACAATGTCCACCCAACAAGTAGTTTCGAAACTTCTGAAGCGCATAGACCATAGCGAGGCCTTCTCTTTCTGTCATCGTGTAGTTCTTTTCTGCCATTGATAGTTTTTTTCTAGCAAAATAAATAGGGTGGTCAAGTGCACCCTCTCCTGGTTATGTCAAAACTACGCCGAGCACAACAAACAATGCATCGACATGAATATGTAATTCCTTCTTCCATTCAGGAAACACAAGTATTGGCGTAGTGGCCATCTTGTTCTTTAATTTGTCCAAAATTTCCTGGCAAGCTGGTGTCCATTGAAATTTTGCATCTTTCTTCAACAGTTTCTCCATAGGTGCAGTGATCTATGCATACCCTCTAATGAACTTCCTGTAGTATATTGTATCTCGTAGCACGGACCTGAGTTGCGTGACTGATTTAGGTGGTGGTATGTCAAGGATAATCACAACTTTTGCTAGGTTGACCAAAATATCATCGCGACATATGACGTGACCCAACATAACACCAAATGGTGTGCATAAAATACATTTCTTGGAATTAAGCGCGATCTGATACTAGCGAGAGTGGGGCAACATCATGCGCAAACTATCAATATGGTATCTTACTAGGCCAAACACAGTCCAAT
This sequence comes from Pseudotsuga menziesii, assembly GCA_001517045.1. Taxonomy (NCBI): domain Eukaryota; kingdom Viridiplantae; phylum Streptophyta; class Pinopsida; order Pinales; family Pinaceae; genus Pseudotsuga; species Pseudotsuga menziesii. The sequence goes on along the minus strand of LPNX011228891.1, from coordinate 369,412 downwards.
CATCAAAGTAAACCTCCTGAAATTTATGAATAAAATCTTTAAAAGAAGAGACTACTATTTTAGAAAAAATAGCAGGTGCATTCTTGAGTCCAAAGGGCATTACCATATACTGGTAGCATCCCCATTCTGTGATGAAGGTCATTTTGTGGAGATCCTCCTCTGCGATTCTGACCTGATGATAGCCAGATAAGCCATCGGTGAATGAATACATCTCTTTCCCTCCGACGCTTTCAAGTACTTCATCTGTAAATGGTGTTGGGAATGGATCGTACAAGCATGCATCGTTTAGCTTCCTCAGGTCGACACAGATCCTCACTTCGCCTGTTGTTTTCTTATCCTGGATCACTATAGGGCTGATCCACTCTGATTCCTCAACAGGTTCAATTATTCCTGCGTCGAGCATGCGATCCAATTTTGCTTTTACCTTTTATTTATATCTTGGATTCAATCTATACGGGCGCTGTTTACTAGGCTTAACATCTGGTTGCAGGGGTATTTTCATCTCCCCTAGGTCACTGACTATTCTCTTCATCTCTGAGAAATTGGTAGGGAACAAGTCTCAATACTCATGCAACAAGTCTATGATCTTCGCGACTGTCTCTTCATCCCAACAATATCCTATATTGGTGAACTTTGGGTTCTCTGGCGACCCAATCTTTACTTTCTTTATTTTCAATGGCTTAAGGAACTAGCCACTGGAAATGCCACTTCCTTCCACTATGTGCATGCTCTCTGATTCTGGTATGTTTATGTTAATTGGATGATCATCTGGGTCTCTACCTAGATTGTAGCAAGCCATCCATAACTGAATGGTTGCATTGCACTGGTGAGAATTGGCGTCTTCAATAGGAATTTCAGCAAATATATTCTCCTTTATCGTTTGAAGCACAACATCAACTGTAGGTTGTTCATCAACAAATTCAAATGTTTGTATAAACTACTTAGCAAGTCCTTCCCAATCTTGGGTTCCTTGTTGCAACTCCATAGATGCATACCATGTCCTAGATGTCATTTTCAATGTGTGAATGAAATGGTGGACCCATTCTTGTTGCGAGTATTCTGCAAATGCGGTGCGACACTGACTTATGTGTTGTACAGGGATCGACAATCCTTTGTATTTATGACTCAAGGTGGTGACTTCTTCGTCGAATCTAACTTTCGTCAACCTTCTGTATTGTGACCATTCTCTTATGAACTGCTTGTGTGAACCCCAACAGCTAGTGGGTGTAGCCTTCGGTACATGGTCTAACGTAGACAAGCGCTGTGACTCTGTTACAAGTCCTTCGAACTTGCATAAGAAGGTCGCAAGGTTAGGTAAGCCCTCATATGTGGGTAACTCTCGTAGCTCGTTCTCCACCCATCGCACAGATCTTGTAACTCTGGCGCACCTTCTCATAGAGACCTCATGTAGCATGTTCTGCCAGTTCTCCAATGCCTCCCCTAGTCGGATGGCAGTGGCATTGTAGATCTGGTCGAGATAGTCACCCTGTCCCTCCTTGTAGATAGGATCGACATATCTCTGTCCTTCCAATGGATCAATGGGTGACACTACTCTCATCTCGTTATCCTCGAATGAGATGATCCTTTTCTTGAAATTGATAATGGTCTGATTTTCTATGGCCCAATCTATCCACAACAGTGCGGGATATGGGTTCGTGTCATAAACAATGTTAATGACTTCAAAGTTCACAAACGTGTGCAACCCTTCAATGTCGACAGGAACTTGACTCAATCTACCAATTGGGAGGACCTTCGCCTGATTTGCAAGTCACAATTGAACATGAGACTATTCCAAGCATGGCTAGCCCATACTTTCCCAAGTTTGTTGCGTCAAAATATTGACATCAGAACCCAATTTTGAATTTCTTACTGACCTACTTAAATTTCTTTTCAGGCTGCGGCTCCACTGGTGTTTCTTCTATCAGTTCTTGAAGTTTCGTTCTAGCATCTTTATCTTGTATTAACGATAAGCAAGTTGATAGAAACGGCTTGAGCTTACTAACCTTTTGTGGAGTCTTCTTCTAAAATATCTGCTAAAATCGTTCAAGCATCTCCCTGACTTCTCATGATGTCGACGGTTCTTCTGGATCCACAAACTCACATCGCACGTCCATGAATACTTGCTTCTGTCTTTGGACGTCGAATGGCTCCTTCTTTTGTGTCGTGGGTCGTACTTGCGGCTGCAGTTATTCTTGTGGGGTTTCTTGATCAGGCCCAGTTGCAGCACCTCCTCGTGTTACGACAACCGCATTTCGATCTCTTGGCTTAGAAGCAATTATTTGAACGCTCAAGTTAGGATTTGGGGTTGGGTTTGTATTCTGCATAAGATTAGGACCTGTGATGGTTCTAGCCTGCCACTTTGCGATCAACTGAGGACATTGCTCTACATTATGGTCTTGTCCCTTACAATATGAACATGTCTTCGCAGGTTGCAGGAAATATCTGGCATAGTGACCCGGTTGTCCACAGTTATAGCATGTAACCTGACCTCTTACTCTACCAAATCCTCCTCCTCCTCCTCTACCTTTGAAGTTTCCGCCACCCCTTCCTTGAGGGTGTGGTTTCTGTGGTGGGTATTGATTCTGCTGGCAGGGCGGCTGATAGTGATTCTGCTGCGCATATGGTTGCTGCGGTGCATACTGAGGCTGATACTGGTTATGATACCGATTGGGTGGGAAATGTGTAGTATGATATGATGCTTGTGCTGGTTCAGCTTGAGTCTTCCCCTCATTCTTCATTAAGTAAGTATCGACTGTCTTTTCCTTGAGGAGCTGATATGCTTTGCAATCCCTCTCTTCATCCCCTACTAACTTGCAAAATTTACAAAATAGGTTTGCTAGAGTGCTTACAATCTTTTGCAAGTACAGATAGTCTTTGTCGTGGTGTCCTCTAGTCTGGCATATGTGGCACGAGGGTAGTCCATGGGCACTCAATGGGTTTGGTAGACTGGATGAGAAGTAGTTCATGAAGGTCGAACAATTATCTTTGGTGTGTCCGTTCGTTCAATATTTTGTGCACCATAAGTCTTCGTGGGCTTCCTTACCCTTCTTGATGTCCTGTAGCTGTATCATTATATTAGCCAACTGTGATTGAATCTGCACCATCCCTGCGGCACCGTCGTCGATTGGTGAAGCTTCCATCTTCATTGCCAACTCTAGCGCTTCTCTCTGTGAATCGATCTTTTGTTGCATCAATGGGCCTCAGATGTGTGGTAGTAGCACAGCAATAAACCACTCCTTATGTTGAACATTTGACATCTGGAAACTTACCTTGGCCATCAAAGTTTTAAACCGTTGGTCAAAGTCCCATATCGACTCTGCCAATGCTTGTTTGATTCTTGATCTCAGTAATACACTACGACTCAGATTTAGGTTATCTGAACTCAGAGATCATTGCGGCTCGTATCTCTTCAAGGGTTTTCTGTGGTGTTCCTGGTGGTACGACGCAGAACTTCATAAACCAGTTGAGCGCGCGACCCCTTAGAGTCGTGATCATCTATGCTTTCTTTAATTCCACGTTTTGAACCAAGTGGACCATCCAAACGGCTTCACAGATGAACCAATGTTGCTCTGGATATTCTATTCCATTTCCATTGAATGTGGGTAACCGAATACCCCCCCTAGCCATTGAGTTGGCATCGGGGTTATCTAAGGACTGGTTAAGTTGGGGTTTTTTCTCTTGTGTGCTAGTTGTAGTGCTAGCACTATCAGTATTAACAACTCTTTCAGGAGATGAGGCTCTAGACCTTACCTCTGGCGATACTCCTGGTGTGATGTAGTTGCGTCCCAACCTTGGTGTCTTGATAGTCTCTTCAGAGTCTTCTACTCCTTTCAAAATTGGGCTATAGTCCTCCTCTTCGTCACAAGACCCTTTGTTTACCTACGACTAAATTTCATGCTCACTCTCTTCGAATAGACTAGGAGCTTGTTGAACTTCCTATATCTTTCTTCTCTTCCCTGATTTGAATCTCCTTCCACTCCTTACGACTCTATCTTCTAGTTTAGGTTCTGTACTTCCTAGGACCATCTCAACTCACCATTTCCCATTTTCTTGACAAGTCATTTGTGACATAGCCTTCCTCCGGGGTATGCGACTCAACTATTCAACTGCAAGATACCCTTCTCATAAATGAGCATCTTGATCCATGTACTGATAGATAACAAATATCTTCTTTGGGGTCCTTCGAAAACATTTCTTTCAGCCTCACTATATGAGGTTATAGCCTCTACTGCAAACTCAATAATATATCCTTGCAAAATAATGTCAACCCAAAAATCAATATCTTTAGAGATGGTGTTACTTACACTGGTTACTTTGCGCATCAACTGATCACTCCACTCGACTGCTTCTCTTCTCTAGAAATTTGTCTACCTTCTTGCCAATCTTGAAAACCACTTGTGCAGTACAATGGGAAACTCTACAAAGAAAATCTCATGAATATCTGAATATATGTATTCATCGACCTAGTTTTCTGCGCTCAACTAAGATCCTGCGCTATCTTCTTACGCGAATGCTAGCGTCTTAGACTCTAGCCAGTCCTCTATCTCATTCTTCGTCGGATGCCACAACATTTCCCTCGAATCAAATGGTTAACGGTCATAGAAACAAAACCATTTGTTGGACTCTTTCTCCTTCTTGTCTTGACCCATGGTTCAACAACAACACCATACCAACAAGACACCAAAAGATATCGGCCTGATAGAGCAAGCTCAGTCAGCAATGCCCGCGAGGCAGGAGCAGTGTCACCTGATATATCTTAATGGGTAACTGCAGAACCATGTTTCCACAGTTGGCGAGGGATTATAGTCCCTTGGTGCGTGGCCAAGGTGCTCGACAAAGACGATGGGATGGAGTCTTTCACTCTGCAACAGGGGCATAACCAAGTGCCACAGGTCACCCGCGTGACATGAACTTGTCCTTAAAATTTAATAACTAGTGCAACTATGTGATGCAACCAATTCCTTATACTTGAAAAACAATGCACGACTTATATTATACTTAGCAGATTAACCATGAACTCATACGTAGCAGTCCAACAATACTTTTAAATAGTCATCCATTCATACTGCGACATACATTCCACAACAATTGTAACTGTAATAATGTAAGATAAGCAAACATTCACATAAACATTCACCATTCAACAACACTCATTCATATGACACATGAAATAACACAGAGACCCATCTGGGAAAAACCACCAAGGTGCTCTTCATCTGGCATGAGGAATATAGGTAGCACCTTGCAGATTATTCTTAAGATATGTCTTTCTGACTCAATATTGTTACTATCACGCTCTCTAGTTTATTCTCTATATGCTCCTACTGATCCGCACACAGCCTGGATCGACTCTTCTACTTTACTAGCGGTCTGCGCACTCAGCTGCAAGATCCACGGCTCAACAACCTTCTACTCTACCATACTCTTCTCTGAGTCGACCTTACTGCTTCTACTCTCTAACTGTCTAGCTTGCTGAATATACTAAATCTAATCTAACAAAATCCAACCAGATCTAACCCTTATACAGAGCAGGCTCCTTCTATTTATATTATTTCCAAGACCACGCAAGGTCGATTGAGTACTACTCAGTTATTACAGACTTATGTAGCTACAAAATATCTCTGTTACATTAAATGTCGGCCCATACCTAGCCGTGAAAGTTCTGAAATGCATTAACCACAGCCTTAATTGGCCAGAGAAACGTCTTTCAGCTCGTCTGTACTAGTCATAACTAGCCACAAAACTATCCTTCCATCTTCTACTGGTTCGTCCTTCTGCAGTCTTCCTTGACTTCCTCCTGACCAGCATTAACTCTTCTACCTGCCTCTTACACCGACTCTGGATGTGATTTTCCCCGTCGCACCAACCCTTCCTTGTCGCAGCTTCCTCTGCTCTGCGCTTCCTTTCCATCTTTATCCTGCCTTTCTTCATCGCGCACATGTTTAATCTTTTTGCACCGGTTCATTTCCTTCCTTCTTGACCTGCTTTTCCCTTGTCACATGTGCACTTTTCCTCCTTATCTTGCGCACTAGCTTCTTCCTTGTGCACTTTTCCTGGCCCAATAGGTTTTGATGAGGGGAGTTCAAAATGGAACTCTATACAAGATGTTAGGAATTATTGGCACCAATGGGTGTAACCGTTCCATTATTATGAGGGATGGAAACAAAAAAACCAAGCCCCTACTATCTCTTAAGAAAAGACAATGCTATGCCATCAAAGACTATGTGATATTGGAGAGAAGGGGTTTCAAGCATTACATGGTAAAGGTATGGCTGAATTTATGTCTAATAGAGATTATATTTCAATTTCTATGAACATTACCTTTTTTTATTAGTGGTTCACAAATCCCCCAACGGGGCTGCTAGGTCCACAGGAATAAGTCATTGGGGGCCCATCGAAGGGGTCTCATCCCGTTCACTCTGATTACGAAGCTAAACCAATGGGGACATCAAGTGAGGCCCTTATATAGCAATGTATAGCCACCCAGAGATTTGACCCTGAGACCTTTTGCTCACAACTTACAACACTCAACCACTTGAGCTAGCCCGCTAGGATGATTTCTATGAACATTATATGGTAAATAGAACCAAGTAATATTTGCATATGATTCTACAAGTGGAAAGTGAATCCTATAGTTAATACACAATGATATGCTTAACAATGTACAAGTTATATCATTAGGTAAATTTGTGTATTATTTTACGTTTATAGATCATTTCCAAGGAATGTATGGATTTATTTCCTTGAAAAGAAATATGAGGTCTTTGATAAATTTAAAGAGTTTAAGTCCCTTGTAGAGAATTAGATAGAGAATAAAATAAATGTGTTGAGGACAAATAATAGTAGATATTTATACGAAAACAAACTCGAGGAATTATGTAAGAAGTGTGGAACAACAAGGCAGGACATACACATCAAAACAAAATGGAGTTGCAGGAATAACGAATAGGACATTGATGGAAAAGGAAAGAAGCATGCTCAGTGGTGTCATGACATGACATGATTTATGGCCAAAGGCAGTGGATACTGCATGTTACTTGGTAAATGAATCACCCACAATAGAATTAGTTTACAAAACTATGCATGAAGTATGGACTGGTAAGAAACCCTCTCTTCAATATCTATTTTTTTAGATGTGATACTTAGGTATATGCTCAAAAGTAAAAAATGAGTAGGTTGGATAAAAATAAAAAATGCATATTTAATGGTTATAAATATGGTGTGAATGTTTTTAAACTTTGGAACCCAGTAACTAAGATGACGATCTACAGTCATGATGTTGTTTTTAGAGAGGTAAAGATGTTCCCAAATAGGAAGTCCTTCATAGGGAAAAGGAACAAGAAACAATAGAGTTTGAGTTAGAGGGTGAAGAATATTACTCAATGGGAGAAATATGAATTAGAAGAAGAAGAATCTCACACTCTAGCTACGAGGAGATCATCTTGGGAAATAAGGAAACTAGAAAAGTATTCCCCACCCGATTTTTGTCTTGTCTTGTTTTATTTATTACTGATGTTGATCCTAGAACTGTTAACATAGTAGTGGATTCAAAGGATAGTAAAATATAAAAGAATGTTATGGTTGAATAAATGGATGCTTTGGATAAAAATGAAGCTTAGGATATAGGTCGGTTACCAGATAGAATAAACCCTATTATTAAAAAATGGTTGTTTAATAAGAAGTTGATTGTACTAGGTGAAATGGAGAAGTACAAATCCCACTCAGTAGCAAATGGATATTCTCAAGTAGAGGGAATTGATTTTGGTGAAATATTTTTCTCCTATTGCTAAATTAACTTCTATCAAATTCCTTATGTGTATTGTCACTTATTTTGAACTTGAAATAGAGCAAATGCATATGAAGACAACATTCTTACATGTGGATTTTGAAAATGAAATATACATGAAATAACCATAAGGTTTTTTAGTGAAGGGAAGGATAGAGTTGGTTTGGAAGCTAAAGAAGCCCCTTTATGGTCCAAGCAATATCTTGGGATGTGGTTCCAAAAATTCGACACGTGTACATCCTTGGACTATGTTTGTGAGAAGCAAGGATGATCGCTATGTATATTCCAAGAAAGTTGGTGACCACTTCATTAATGCGGTTTTTTATGTTGATGGGATGTTGTTGATTGGGAAAAAAATCAATGTCATAAATGAGGTGAAATCACAACTACCTCCAAATTTAACATGAAGTCTCTCAATGTTGCTAACTTCATACTAGGAATGGATATTAAAAGAGACTGCATAGACAAGAAACTCTAGTTGAATGAGAGAAAATATGTTGAGATGATATTGTAGAGGTTTAGTATGAAGGAATGCAAAATAGTCAAGGTCCCTATTCTTATAGGTGTAAACTTATCTACAGATCAGTTCCCTAAGACACAATAAGATAAAGTAGACATTTCATGAGTTCCCTTTGCTAGTGTTGTTGGCTTATGCAATGGTATCTACTAGACCTGACATTTCCCATCTGGTAGGAGTTTTGAGTAGATATATGTCAAAAATAGGGAAGGACTAATTAGAGTGACTTGGACTATAAAGAGGGTATTTAGGTATTTGTGTGGTACCATAGATTATGTAATCTACTACCAAGGATGACTTGGACTAATTAGAGTGATGGATGCACAAGTATTTGTTGATGCAAACTAGGTTGGAGATCTTGATCGTAGAATATATACAAGTGGTTATGCATTTAACTTATTTGGAGGAGCTATCAGTTGGATGAGCAATAGGTAGGTTGTAGTTGCACTCTTGACTACAAAAGTTGAATACATGGTTTCCACCCATGCAAGTAAAGAAGTTGTAGGGTTGTAGAGGTTTTGTTTGGGTGTTGGGCTTTGTAATGTGCTTGACCCTTAAATAAGGTTAAGGGTGCTAATGTTAAGACTAAGATAAGCACAACATATTGAGAAAAAATATAGTTAGCCAACACTTTAAATGATCAAACTCTTGATTATAGAGTCAAAATTATTTATTAAAGTTGCGATATTTAATTAATTACTTAATTAAGATAATTACGACACTTAATTAGAAAGTTAATTACCAAAGATCATAATCTTAACAAAATGTGATTAAGGCATATTATTCATCATACTTGGTGAAAATAAGGTCCTAAAACCCATTCACGCATGATAAATTGTATTAATGCAGAAACCACAATTGTTGAATAGTTGAGTATTTTGTTATCAATTTTTTTGCAAACTAAATTAATTTCTGGTGTTGTTATGTGTGTACTGTTGGTGAGTTTAAACTGTAAGAAAATCACACATCAAGAAACATTTGTAGGTTGTTGTTACACCCAAAATTTGTCATTGTGCTTAATCCCCTGAAGTTTCTTGGCCAAACCATATTTTGGAGGAGCTTTTTGCTTAATCTAGGAGGCCTGACGCCCTTTTCCTTCTGACATAGAGCGCCATCCTTTCTTGACGCCTCTTGCATAATGAGAAGGTGCACTAGTGACACTTGTTTCCTGAGGACAAGGAGCCTTGACTCCTCGTGCTAGTGCACAGGGAGCGTCATCCCTTTTAAAATGAAAAAAAAATAGAATATTTTGAGAACCTTCTAGATGGAAGTCCTGACAGAGGCCTACTCCAAGAGCCTTGAGTAGGTGGCATTCGTACCCCTAGACTCTAGGGATGATCCCTCACCTTCCTCCCAAAGAATATTAACCCCTTTGGGCCTTCTTTGGCCTATATATACAAGCTTCATGGACCATGATAGGAGAGGATAAAGAGAGTACCTTTATGCTGCTCGAATCATTACTGGTACAAGAGGCAAAGAGTATGGTCTCGTGAGTGAGATTTGTAGAGTTGGTAGAGTGTGTGATTGCGATTCAAAAGGAATTGTGAGGACAAAGCTTCAACATCAAGGCTTTGGTTGTTGTTTTCTTCTCTATTTCTGTTAATACAAATATGTTCCCCTTTCCCATGAATGATTTTTGTTGATCTTAGTTATTTATTACTTTTCTCCTTTATCATTAATATAGTTTGTTGAATTATCTTGTTGCTTTCAATTTTGTATCTTGTTCCTTATATTATTTTGCAGGTAAAATTGATTGTAAGAGAATTCACAAGGCAAGGACCACCTTCTTAGTGAGGTAAGAAAACTTTAAATTCAAGTAGTTTAACAATCTAGGAAGAGGATGCATTTATGTGTGTCTTTTGTTATAGATATGCCCCATGTAGACTAGGGAAACGATATTTTCCCACATTGATTGAGAATTTTCAATAACAAAACTGTCAACCATACTGGGGAACGACCAGATCTATGATTTTTATTACAAGCTCTCAAAAAATTTCTCTCTTGTTCATTTAAGGATTTAAGGTGTGAAAGTAATCTTATGTCAATTCCATCCTGCCTCATCAGGTCAGTATCTACTCTCAATAATTCCTTTTTTATCCAGTCGTTGCCTATTTTGAAGGTGTTTTCTCTTTTCTAACTCTCAAGATCCACTGATGTACCTGGGTAATTATGGCAGAGTGTCGACCCCTTTCTGAAACCTTTTGTCCATTTTTATAGAGCACTGTCGATGACTCTTTCCTAGAGACAGAAAATGTAGCTGACGCTATTACACAATGTGAAAAGTGTGCTGACCTCTTTGGGACGCCCTATTTCAGTCCTTTAAAGTACGTCGAGATAGGTATTTAGTGACCCTTCTGAATTGATTCTGGGGTGTTTTTAGCTTGCATTTTAAGCAAAATGAAGTGCACTTTTGGAAAAAAAAATTCCCCTCATGGCTAGGGGGCCATGTATCGTATATTTTGCAGTCTCTTTGAATTATATTCTCTTTGCATTCAAAGAAGAGTTTATGTTTCTTGCATTGAATTTTACATTTGTTTATTTGCTTGAAACCTCTTGCTCTTGTATGTGGATTGTATTCATTGAAATTGGAAAAAATGCATTTCATTTTTGTGTGCATGGGTTGAGTTTGTCTTGAGTTATCTTATCTTGGGATCGCTGTTTGTTTCCTTAGATGTGGGTAGAAGAGGAAAATAGATCTTTCGTTTCCATAATAGTTGAAAGATAAGGTCTTGCTTTGATCTTCTTTATTAGATTGAAAAGTACTTGAAAATCAAAAAATATTTTGTTTTTGTTTTAGTTTACTTTATATTTTTCTTTTGTTAAATCTTAGTTTTATATAAAAGAAAAAAGAAAAGATTTCAAGTTCCATAATTTGTAAAGGCTCTTTGATTTATTTTGTTGATGGGAAACACTACTTAGATATTTTTCTTCTTAGAGATCTGTTTTTCACTTTTCTTGGAAACATAGGGAACAAAATCCTAGTTTTAAGTTTGGGTGTATGTTATTCAATTTATTCATTTGGGAAAAGAACCTCTTACTCTCTCATAAGTAGGGCATCCATTAAAAGAGAAAGTGAAATATTTGTATCTCATCCTTACATGGTTTTTGAGTCACTCTTCACTCCATATGTCCACTTCTGTTTCAGATAAAAATAAGCACTAGTTAGGTTAAAATTCTTAGCAAGAAGTGTGTGATAGGTTAGAGAAGTGTTCTAGTGTCTTTAAGCAGAGGAGCCGTCGTTTATTTCCTGCACTGCATCTCGGGGACTGTGTGGTTCTTCCACGTACTCGTTGGTACATCAAATGGAATTTCACATACTTTTATGGTATATAGAAAGGTACTTCACGTACTCAACAATATATAGGAAGGTCCATTTCATACAGTTGTGCATTAGACAACACTACTACGGATTTGAGATCCCACGTACCTTGTGTATATTGGGAGACACCATTAGGGATACTGAAACCATCTGAGAAAATCCCTTTGACTGTCCTATCATCGTGATACATCAAGAACAACACTCGTGGAGATTACTATGCACGTGCCGTTAAGGTAGTCATGTATTCAGGCAAGGGTATGGTCCCAATACTCCTTGTCACATGTTACTATTGGACCCTGTAGTATATAGTGTGTTGTGATGGTTTGAAAATCATGTGAGGATCCTGAATTTTTATCCTCTCCTTTCACATGTTTGCTTGTTGTTTTAAATTGAGTAGCATTTGTTTCCTGTACAATTAAAAGTATTAAAGAGAGAGGTATTTGGTTACATAGCTATGGCTATTCCTTCTAGAACTACCAACCAAGAGACCCCTTTTCAAGGGGAAACTTTTGTTATTCCTTCATTTGGAAATATCGGTCCTCCTCTCATGACTACGTTAAGTCTTCCCAGATTGACTATAGTATTACATGTATGGTTATAGTCCAGTCCAGTTATCCCAAGTGCACTGATTGTTTTAGATGCAAACTCTCCATCATAATAGCATCAACATCATGTTGATATTTCACCTTCTTCACCTTCTTCGTCTGCCAAAAGTTGTAATGCTAGTAATCAGGTGGATAAGAAGAAGAAGAAAATAAATAAGATTAAGAAGAAGAAAAACAAATAAGGAATCAAATATCAACCAACTAATCCTCACAGTGGTGAAAGTGTTGATCTTCCACAAAAATACCTCATAAGCCTAAGTTCCCTTGTAGACTTTACAAGGGTGACCATCTTCTTAACAATTGTTATGGTATGTCCCAAGTATTAGAAGTTTTGTTTAAATCCTCCCAAAAAACTCATGTCATCAACCTTTGGTCATCATACTGATGATACCCATCAACCAATGACTTTGTGGTTAAGAGTCAAAAAGGAAAAGTCAGGAACCCTTGCTTGCTATGTAAGGACATGCACCTTTCTTACCTTTTTCCTCGCATATATGAAGCTTCAACAGGTTACTGTAAGTCGTCCCTTGACCTCCCATTGGCTGATAAAGTGGTCGATCTAGTTCCATTCTTAGTGAATCCCACCCTTTCTTTAGAGAGTGAAGAATAAGTAGTTCCTCCCACTCTTCCCTTGAAGAGTGAAGTTAAAGTGGTCAATTCAATGTCATCTCCACTCGATCCCACTCTTTCATCTGAGAGTGAAGCAATCACTTTGATACCATCTTCATCCTCTCTTCTAGTTGAGAGTGAATTGAAACCCGCTGAAGTTTTCATATTTAGTTCAGATTGTTCTATGCAAGGGGAAATTTGTCTGTTTCAACATAATTCTCTCCAAGTTTTAAGGATATTTCCATTGATTGTAGTAATCTAACAGAATCTGATATTCCCTCGAGTGTTCATTTCCAGATATATGTGTGAGTTTCCACTAAAAGTATACTCCACACTAATGTTGATGAAGGGGCTTCTGTTAGTATTCTATGTTAGGTCCCCACCCTTCTACCGACGAGAGGACATGACTATAATGCTAAGACTGCGGGAAATCTATCCCCATGAACATCTAAATAAAAAAAATGCATTGAACTAATTAAAGACACAGATGCATAAATGACTATCAAACAATGGAAGAAAAATTCATTCATTCACAGCATTTAACATGTTCATATTGATTTATAAAACAAACACAATTGCAAGGATTTAAGCATAATAATAATTATCTTCAGGAAAGCTTGTCCCGCAACCAGCTATGTCGCTGCAACGTTCCACCCAACCATAGGCCAGTGCGCTCATTAATCTCTCAGTAACACTGCCACCCCCTAGCTGGGCATGATTCCACAAGGGATACGGGGAAACTAGCAGGCTCACACGTAGCCAAGGATACACAACAATACATAGCCAAGCCAACATAGTTGGGTTTATCAGGCTATCAGGAGCTGAAAACACTAGCTGCTAAGCTAGTGGGCTCAATGAAGAGCTGAGGACACCTGCACCAGAGCTAGCTTGACTTCTATAGCATCCACACACACCCAACACAAGGAATCATCCCCTTCTCTGCTACACAATCCCTCAGACCATGAATTCCATTCCAGTGCTATTCAGGGGGTGTAGAGAAGAAAGGCATGCCTCGAGCTCTTCCCATGAGGCCCCTACACAAACTAGGTTTATCAAACATGCTTAGGCTCCACTTCCACTCCCAGACAGTCCAAAAAAAAACCATTGTGCACACACAAGCCAAATACAACAATTCACAGCTCTGGGAGTTAAGGGAAACACCACAGAGCAAAACCGGATTGGCAATACACAGCTCAAACCGAGCAGAATGACTCCAGAGTCATTCTTGGCCCTATCGTGGCCAAAACGACTCAACAACAACCCACAACAACCCAAAATTCATGGGGAAACCAGAAACAATCTCTCAGCTACATGAGGGGAAGAATACGACCTGCGTGAAGGCAGATTCACATAACGAGACCCACAATCGTGAAGGGTAACTACACACAAAGCAAAATCGGGGAAAGGAGATCTGAACCCCTCATGAATGCCTGTCTGCGTGAGGAGAACGAGTGCCTGTGTGAGTGTGGAATGACCTCCCTTGGTGGAGTATGCGTGTGGTCAAATGACTGATAGTCCTTCCAACCACACGACTGCCCATGCACACGTTCCGCCAAGGGTAATAACTACCCAACCAACTCCTATAGAATTAAAATGGTTGGTGGATGAGATAAAGGAAAAAGGGTGAGTAAGACAAACAAGATGTTTAACATCTAGATGGGTTTATCAATTGACACTTGGCTATTCCCCAATGGCTCCCAAGGGTTAAACATCCCCCCCCTTATCCTTAGGAAATCATGCCCTTTTCATTTTTGTTGCATCGATATAGCTGGTTATGGGTCTTTTAATTAATTTTGCATATGTACATGGTGTCCAACATTATAATGTGCCTAGTTAGCACAAAATACCATCGGTATCGCCGAAACATAATACGACAATCAATGGTGGGGCATTTTGCTATAGATCCACACCATGATCCATTACAATATATACATCATATACGTTTAATGCAAATGGGGTCAAAACCGGGGTGTTACAATCCCCTCCCCCTTCAATAGCACTGTCCTTAGTGCTTTACAAAATTGAATGAAATGCTACACTGGCATCACCTCAGTGCTTCGCAGAATTGAACAAAAATGGATTTTCCAATCGCATGGAATCCTCCAGCTCCCATGTAGCCTCTTTAGGGCCTTAGTGCTCCCATTGCACCTTTACCTGCCTTATGGCTTGGTTCCAGAGCATTGTGACCTTCTTGTCGAGGATGCGCATTGGCTCGATTTGGAACTCTCCCTCGGGTTCCACCTGAATCACATCCCAATTTATCACATGGTTAGGATCCTGTACATATTTCTTAAGCAAAGAAACATGAAATACATTATGATCTCTAGTTCTAGTAGGCAATGCAAGTCTATATGCAATTGGCCCTATTCTTTCGAGCACCTCAAACGACCCACAATATCTAGGTGACAACTTGGCACAACTTCCAAGCTTCAAGGAACTCTTCCTTGCCCTCACTCTGAGGTAAACATGATCCCCAACACTGAACTCTCTGTTCACCCTATGCTTATCTGCATAGCTTTTCTGTCTGTCTTGGGCCACCTTCAGATTTTGCATGATCTTTAAAACTTCCTGTTCCATCTCCTTGAGCAATTTTGGGCCAAGCACAATCTTGTTCATGGTATTATCCCATGTCACTGGTGTCCTACACCTTCTTCCATACAAAGCCTCATATGGACTCATCCCCAAGGATGCTCGCTGTCCATTGTTGTAATCAAACTCTACCAAGTGTAAGTAATCTTCCCACTTGGCCGGTTTTTCCATCACATACATGCAAAGCATGTCTTCAAGCACTTGATTCACTCTCTTTGTCTGACCACCAGTCTGAGGATGGTAGGCAGTGCTGAAGTTCAACTTTGTACCCAAATCTGAAAACAAACCTTTCCAAAAATTGGAAGTGAACTTGACATCTCTGTCAAAGACTATTGCCTTAGGAAATGCATTCAATTTGAAAATCTCCTTCATGAAGATCTTTGCAATGTCATCAGTCTTATGCTTAGACTTAATCAGTATGAAATGTGCTGCCTTTGTTAACTTTTCTACCACAAACATGATGGAATCATGTTGTCTCCAAGTCATTGGCAATCCTGTAATAAAATCCATGGAGATAACTTCCCATTTCCATTCTGGAACTGTCAAAGGATACAACAAACCTGCTGGATGTTGATGTTCAACCTTTACATGCTGACATTTCATGCACCTTGAAATATATTCAGCCACATCCTTTTTCATTCTTGGCAAAAAATACTGCTTTCTGGCTGTAGAAATCGTCTTCTAATATCCTGGGTGACCAGAATATGGAGCTTGATGGATCTCATCCATAACAACCCTCCTCAAATCTGCTACATTTGGAATATAAATTTTGCCTTTATAAGTAAGAAGTCCATCTTCTTCCAATTTATATCCCTCATACCTCTTTTCAAGAATTTGCTGTTGCAATTTGTCTTTTACCTGCTCATACAGTTCATCTCCAGCAGTATGACTAACAATATGCTGCCTCAAATTTGATTGGAAAATACTAAGAGATGACACATGCATTTCCTGCACCTTTATGCTGAGTGCATCAGCTACCTTGTTCTCTTTTCCTTTTATGTGCTTGATTTCAAAATCAAACTCACATGAAAACTCCAACCATCTAGATTGCCTAGCATTTAACGTTGTCTGATCAAATAAGTACTTCAGACCATAATGATATGTCCTTAGCTCAAATCTTCTGCCCATCAAGTAATGCCTCCACATCTTGAGAGCATGTACTATGGCTGCAAGCTCTAGATCATGAGTGGCATAGTTCTTCTGATGCTCCTTCAACTTTCTTGACTCATAACATATCACGTGGTTGTCCTACATAAGAAATCCCCCAAGTCCTTGTCCGCATGCATCAGTACACACCACAAAATATTTTTCTGGGTCTGCAACTTTCAAGACTGGTGCACTTGTGAGAAGATTCTTCAATCGCTGGAAGCTCTCTTCACACTTCGATGTCCATTAAAACTTTATACCCTTCCTTTGCAAGGAAGTGATGGCATGTGCAACCTTAGAGAATCCTTCAATGATTCTCTGGTAATATCCTGCAAGTCTCATAAAAGATCTTACATCTGTCACATTCCTTGGAGCAGGACAATTCCTAATGGCTACAATCTTCTCAGAGTCTATAGATATTCCCTCTTATGAAATAATGTGACCCAAATACTGAATTCTATCTCTATAGAAGTCACACTTGCTCAACTTTGCATACAACTTATGCTCCCTGAGCAATTGCAATGTCAATCTCAAATGCTCTGCATGCTCTTCCTCATTCTTAGAATAAATAAGAATGTCATCAAGGAAAACAAGAACAAACTTGTCCAAATACCTGCTGAAGACACTATTCATAAGGCACATAAATGTAGCTGGTGCATTTGTGAGACCAAATGGTACCACTACAAACTCATAATGTCCATACCTTGTCCTGAAGGCTGTCTTATGAATGTCTTCATCCTTGATTCTTACCTGATGGTAACCAGACCTCAAGTCAATCTTGGAAAATTCCTTTGCTCCTCTCATTTGATCAAAGAGGTCATCAATCCTAGGAAAAGGGTATTTATTCCTCACCGTGACTTTGTTCAACTATCTGTAATCAATACACAACTTGAGTGTACCATCTTTCTTCTTCGCAAATAGAACGAGTGCTCCCCAAGGAGGCACACTAGGCCTGATATACTTCTTCTGCAACAACTCTTGCAATTGCATCTTTAACTCTATCATTTTTGGTGTACTCATCCTGTAGGGTGTCTTGGACACTAGTGCTGCTCCTGGCACAAGTTTAATGGTGAAATCAATGTCCCTTTTTGGAGGAAGCACTGGAATTTAATCAGGAAACACATCCCTGAATTCCTGCAACACATGAAAGTCCTCCAACCTAGGAGTTTCATCCTCTATTGCCTCCAAAATGTGAGTTGCATACAATTGACAACCTCTCCTACAGAACTTCTTCAACTGCATTGTTGAAATCTGCCTCACAGAAATCACCTTTGGAATGCCTCTTACAAGTCTCGGGTTTCCTTCTTCATCCATGCATTCAAAAGTCTTATTATAACAATCAAGCTTTACCTCATGAGATTCTAACCAATCCATTCCAATGAGAACATCATAGGAACCAAGCGGTAGAACATTTAGATCTACACAAGTGACCAATCCATTCATAACCAATGGACATTTCTCTACCACTTCACTAACCTTTCTCTTAGTTCTAGTGGCTAGTTGAACTAACCAAGATTTTCTATGCTTTACTTTCTTGAAAGCACAAATCTCCAATACTCTAGGACTTAGGCTTTCACCCGCCGACTCCATACTTAGGAAATTTCCAGAATTTCCTCCACGTCGGCGACAACTTTAACTTGCACCCGCTGGTGCGGATCTGCTTTGGTCAACTCAACTGCTACTGCGGCTCCACTTCACGTTTCTCAGCCACCACACAGAGAAGAGTTTTCACACTTAGTGATTTTCCAAAAAAAATTCTCTCTGCTCGTCTATGCTCAACAAAGGTTATCCCACCTCTGTCAGCTACTTTTCTTGGCCCATAAAGGCCCACTGCTGCAACCTGGATGCTCTGATACCAAGCTATCAAGTCCCCACCCTTCTATTGACGAGAGCAGGCGACTATAATGCTAACATTCCGGGAAATTTAGCCCCATGAACATCTAAATAGAAAAAATGCATTGAACTACTAATAGACGCAGATGCATAAATGAGTATCAAATAGCGGAAGAAAAATTCATTCATTCACAGCATTTAACATGTTCGTATTGATTTATAAAACAAACATAGTTGCAAGGATTTAAGCACAAGAATACTTATCTTTAGGAAAGCTTGTCCCGCAACCAGCTACATCACTGCAACGTTCCACCCAACCATAGGCCAGTGCGCTCATCAATCTCTCAGCAACATTGCCACCCCCGATATGGGCATGATTTCGCAAGGGATAAGGGGAAACTAGCAGGCTCACACATAGCCAAGGATACACAACAATACATAGCCAAGCCAACGTAGTTGGGTTTATTAGGCTATTAGGAGTTGGAAACAATGGCTGCTAAGCTAGTGGGATCAATGAAGAGCTGAGGACACCTGCACCAGAGCTAGGTATCAGGAGTTGAAAACACTGGCTGCTAAGCTAGTGGGCTCAATGAAGAGCTGATGACACCTGCACTATATCTAGCATGAATTCTATAACATCCACACACACCCAACACAAGGAATCATCCCCTTCTCTGTTGCACAGTCCCTCAGGCCATGGCTTCCCTTCTAGTGCTATTCAGGGGGTGTAGAGAAGAAATCCAGCCCTCTAGCTCTGCCTGTGAGGCCCCTACACACACTAGGCTTATCAAACATGCTCAGGCTTCACTTCCACTCCCAAATAGTCCAAATACCAACCACTGTGCACACACAGCCCAAACACAACAATTCACAGCTATGGGAGTTAAGGGAAACACCACAGAGCAAAACCAGATTAGTAATACATAGCTCAAACCGAGCAGAATGACTCCAGAGTCGTTCTTGGCCCTATCGTGGCCAAAACGATTCAACAACAACCCACAACAACCCAAAATTCGTGGGGAAACCAACAACGATCTCTCAGCTGCGTGAGGGGAAGAATACGACCTACGTGAAGGTGGATTCACATAACCAGACCCACAATCATGAAGGGTAACTACACACACAACAAAATTGGGGAAAGGAGAACTGAACCCCTCATGAATGCCTATCTGTGTGAGGAAAATGAGTGCCTGTGTGAGTGTGGAATGACCTCCCTTGGTGGAGTATGCGTCTGGTCAAAGGACTGACAGTCTTGCCAACCACACGACTGCCCATGCACACGTTCCACCAAGGGTAATAACTACCCAACCAACTCCTACATAATTAAAATGGTTGGTGGATGAGACAAAGGAAAATGGGTGAGTAAGACAAACAAGATGTTTGACATCTATATGGGTTTATCAATTGACTCTTGGTTGTTCCCCAATGGATCCCAAGGGTTAGACATTCTCCCCCCTTATCCTTAGGAAATCATGCCCTTTTCATTTTTGTTGCATCGATATGGCTAGTTGTGGGTCTTTTAATTAATTTTGCATATGTACATGGTGTCCAACATTATAACGTGCCTAGTTAGCACAAAATACCATCAGCATCGCCGAAACATAATACGACAATCAATGGTGGGGCATTTTCCTATAGCTCCACACCATAATCCATTACAATATATACATCATATACATTTAGTGCAAACGGGGTCAAAATTGGGGTGTTACATTCTATCCTCATCTACTTGGAAATCCATAGGTTCTCCTAAGCTTGTGCCGACCACCGATCAAATATTATATTTTAATAGAAGACCTACTGCACCTTTAGGGATTCTTCCTCACTTACCTATCACCTTAGGAGGGAAAACTGTCTGCATTGATGTTATGGTAGCCCAACCTCCATTAGATTTTAATTTGCTCCTTGTACAAGATTGTGTTTACGACATGAAAGTTGTAGTGTCCACACTCTTTCAAGTGATGCATTTTCCCCATGATGGGAAGATTGTGACCATTGATAAAATTTCCTTTATTAAAATTGATAATTGTATAACTCCTAGTCATCATATTTCCCTGAATTCCCCGGATGTTCTTGTGGTTCCTTCCCCTTTATCTGCCATGTCTCTTGACTCTGGACACATCATACTGGAGTTCAGTAATTTGTAAATAGATAGCTTCTTTCCATCATGGGGAATATTAGGGGGCATTTCTCCAGTATCTGGACACCATACTAGAGTTAATCCGTTACCATCTTATGTAAGGGTGGATACCTACCAACCTCTAGGCATCATGTCGAGTAAGAACTAACCATGAGCAGAGTGCCCTTTTCGTGTCAAGCTCATTAAAAAATGAAACAGATTCTTTCATTGTGTTAAGTATTTTACTTGACTCAATACTTGAATCTTCATTTCATCTGCATGTTTCACTTGATCCTTTTTATTCCTCCATCTATGGTGAACCTTTTCCTAGGAGTAACCCATAATTTTGTTGGATGAAGAAAATAGTAGGAAGACGAAATGAAGATTGGGGGGTGTTGGGTGTTATAACGTCTATATTAATTCACCTAATATTTAATTATTGACCGAGGTTGGTAGGCTTAGATTTGACACAAAATATATGCGAAGGTAGAGGGGTTCCTATGGTGTCGTGGAAATATTTTAACAAACAAAAAATCGAAAGATCTTTCAAAATGAAAGCTAAGAATTCAACTATTAAAGTAATTGAACCAGAACAGAATAATAAACTAAATAAATGATAATTTATTTTATAAGTAAATAACTTTAAACTGAAAAAGATACTATCAACAACTAACTTTTCAAATAGGGAACTAGGGTGCAAAAAAGACCTAACTTATAAGCAAGTAGAAAACTAAATAAAAAGAAGCAAGTAGAAAACTTAATAAAGAAAACTAAATAAAAAGAAACACGTAGAAAACTTAATAGGAATATCTTTGAATTCTGTCCTACAAGTCTCTTTCAGTAATCATACAATGTAAAAGGAACAACCTACAAAGTACTAATAAAAATAACACATCTAATACTAAGTCTTACATGTGAGCAAATAAATTAATTCAAAGGCATTAGCACAAAACAATACAACAGTAAAGAAGAGTAAAAAATAAGCTTAAGAAACAAAACACAACATAGCTTAACACACTCTCAAGGTGAAAAGAGATAGGGAAAAAGATAAAACTTTAATAAATAACCTAAAACAACCTAACTTTAACTTCGATGTTAAATAGAACTATCATCTAACTATCTCAGTCAAAGAATACTTCAAATATTAAAGAAACAGAACTTAAAACAATTTCAAAACACATTAAAAACACTAATAACGAAACTATGGGTTGAATGACAGACTGAACTGTAGGTTTGAAAGGGGCAACTGAATGACAGTTTAAACAGGCTGTCCAAATGACAATATGCACAGTTAAAATAATAGAAACTAACCTAAATGATCTAATCTTCAGCTGAATTCGTGCAGATGTAAATCTAATGCAAGGAAGCAGTAAATAAACCTACTTATTAATCAAATCCGATAGTGAAATAAACTTCAACAGATTCATGAAAAGAAATCATTTCATATTAACAAACAAACTGAAATTCAAATTGCATAAACTTGGAACAGAAAGGAAATAAACAGAACTAAATTGATTTAACTTGATAAAAAAGTAGTCTATTCTATCTAATTGCAAATAAAATTGAACAATAAACTGGAAATGAATTAACTAACAACAAATTTGAAAGCAAACTATGCACGTAGTTAACTATTTAACCTTCAGAAATAAAATTGCATTACAGGAAATAAATGAGATAAACATTTACAACAATCTAATGAAAATAAACTAAACTAGCTATAACGGAGAGAAGGGAACAAAATTACACAAATGAATGAACCTCTGGTTGATGAGGGGCCCTCTCAACAATCAGGGGGGTTGCCTAGCTAACGCTTACTCAAATGCAATCATCAACATCAAAGCATACGACTCTTATTAAAGAATATGGAACAAAAATACATAGTGCTTAAGAATAACGAATCAAAGCATAAACTGGTTAAACTGTTAACTAGCTGAGCTCTCATGTAGAGGCTGATATATCTATTATTTACAGAGATGAGCAAGTTGACCCTTTAGTGCTCGAATGCTCTCTAAATTTAGTCAACCATTATGGCGTCTAACTAATCGAACTCCAGTGCATAATTGTTCTCCCTTCTTTAGCGCGAACGGTTCTCTTCATTGCGTGATGTAGCGCACAGGTTCCTTCTTTAGCGCGACTGGTGGAGTGGTGTTGGATAGAGGAGAGCACTCGGAGGCGAGTCTTCTAGAATGTGAGCTAATGCATCAACCCAACACGTGTACTGTTGGTGAGGTGTCAACGAAGGAGGTTGCAGGCTAGCAGATCATCTAGAATGCGAGCTTCATTACCCATATATGTGGATAGTAAACAGTTTGCAGACTGTTCCAATGTCTTAATGCTTGAAATCAATTTTCAACAACGCGGGGTTGGTTTGACGAACTGAACGATGAGTTGGATATGCTGTGCGAATATCTAGGATGAAATGCGATGTCTGTTTGCTAGTGCGATAATGACTAAGGTCTGGTGTAACAACGTTTTAATGCCTGGAAACCTGCCAACGAGTATTGTGCAATGAGCTGGATGATGAGCTGAACATGCTGTGCGCATAACCAGCTGAATGTGTGTTTGCTGATAATTCATCCAAAAAGACTATATAACCTGCAAACAAATATACATATAAATTAATAAATCAAATGCGCTTCAAACCATGTCAATTTTAATTAATAAAATCGTAAAATGATAATAATAAAAGGATTTTACATAAACCTTAAATACATTCATACTTGGGCTGAATAGTGATTTGCGTGACATAAAATATGCAAAAATATAAGAAAACATATGTTTAAATGAATAATATATCTGCCAAAAATGATAACAAATCTAGGATCAACATTCCCCCAAACTGGAGAAATGCCAGGTCCCACTGAGCAAAAAGAAAAATAACTTAGGAAGAAGGCAGAGTTGCGCTAGCAGCTTCCTTCGACTTGGCAGATGAAGGAGGTGATTTAAACTTCAATATTTTAGCCTGTAACTTGAAAAAAATAACATGTCTTTCATGTCAAACGTTGTATGAAGATTAAAATGGCTTTGCTGAGTTCTTCAACATTCTTGATTTAACAGCTCTTAGGTTCAAGACAATTTGGCATTGTTCAACAGTTATGATATAGGATCTTTTTTGTAGAGAGTGTACGAAGAAAATGGCTGAAATAGTTTTACAAAAATAATGGAAAATGAAAAACAATGTAATAGCAAGAAATTCAGTCTGTTTGAGAGATCATGCTATCATAGATAACCTTGAAACGTGTGGCATTATCGAGCATATGCGCTAACAGGTGAATTCGTAAGGTTTGAAATTAGTTCAACCATGTCCAAAGTAAAACTTTGGACAGGTTGAACGTATGACATGAGGGCATAAATCGCATTTTCAATAACCTTGATTAACAAGAAGATCAGTCATTTGATAATTTACATGCATAATTGGGTAAGAGGATAAGGTTGTCAATAATGAAACGATAAATTTTTTTTTTTAACGTCAAAGCATCTACATGGAGGTAAAAAAATTATTTTCCCCAAAACAAAATTTGGTTAGCAAATTTTAATCATAAGTGCTATGATATCACAATGTTTTATTCATATCGTCATTTGGTATTTCATTTGGACCTTCATTCAATCCTTCATATAGTTCTCCATATTGATTTTTTTTGTGAAAATATGCTTCATGCTATAACCAAGTTCCACTGCTTGTATTATCCTGAAAACACTTATCATTTGTTAGGGGTAAATAGATTTGACATAAATAATGAAAAATAAAAACAATCTAATTTTTCCTAATCCTCCCCACATCCTCCCCCAAACCAAAGATATGGCGTGTCCTCAAGCCATACAAGAGAGAAGAATTGATTGTTCCATATAATGAAAATAACTATTTCTATCATGCTGTTATTATTTTGTAAGAAAATGAAAAACTAATTAGTAAATGGAAATGATTCAGATATCATGAAAAATATAATAGTGCTTAGAAAGATCGCTTGAATGATAATAATATAACCAAAAGAATGCCACAGGAAAATCTAATCATCAATGCCTTATTTTAAAGATATACTGTCATCACAAAATATTTAAGTTTACCACGAAGTATGTGATATTTACAGCTATGGGTCCCATTTTCGGGATAATGACATCCTAGGTATTTGTTGAATTAGACGGCTGGGGCAAAGCCCAACTTATAGCTATTCTCAAACGACATGTTTATTCATAAATTCTAATTTTTTTCCTTTATATTATCATTATTTTACGAACTATGTGCATAGTAGTGCATTAACCAGATATCTTTTACCCGGCATTGCCCCATTGCCAGCAGGCCTGTTCAGTACCTCGGCGGGTTTACCTTGGTACCATGTAAGCATAGTCCTGCCGCCAGCGAGCCTGTTCAGTACCTCGACGGGTTTACTTGCATTTATCGAGCTTCCGTGTTTTAAGTTTTTACTTAGCATTGACCCGCTTCTAGTAGGCCTGTTCAGTACCCCAGCGGGTTTACCTTGTATAATGATATTAAATATATGGAAGCTGATTGGTACTAGAGCGTGTTAAGTCCTGCTAAACACATAATTCAATTTTGTAAAATAAACTCATAAGTAATTTCATAATGGCCTTAACCATAAATAATGTCAAAAGAGAATAACTTAAAGCTGTTCTTTAACCTTACAGTCCCTCTTCTTCATAAAGGATAAGTAATGTTCCCCACAAGAAAAAATTCCACTTACTCTCGAGTTATCACCAAAATACATGAGAGACAAGTTTTGATAACACGTATAGGATGTACTAGTAATCCATAGGTGTAAGATGAGATTTGTGAAAAATATGATAATGAAAGTATGTCTGTCAAGCAACTGTTCAAAAGAGAAAATCAAAAATATACATGTTTGAATCAAAATACCAAAAACCATATGAATCATAGAAGATCTGGTTAAGAATGATATATAGAGGATTGTAATTTTTTAATTTTCACTATAAGCTGCAAATTTCAAAAGTACCCCAAGAAAGGTTAAGATACCTGATGAGTGTTTTAACATACTTCCCTTTTCCAAGTAATACTCCAAGAGTTGCTTATAGAGATAAAAATACTTGTAATCAAACTGCAAAACCACTTGTTAGATGATTCAATTTATTGATGAAGACATATATAATAAAAAGAAAAAGAGTCCCTTGTAAACAATCTATTAGAAATGACTCTTATTTATTCAAAGAAACAAGCACATATTTACATATATACAAGTGATGATAACCCAAAATACTTTTTTTAAGGATCAGGAGGAGGAGGAATAGCTTCCCCTTCAACTAATTCCATTGTCAAAAGCTCTAACTACTTCATATGGGCCCATCCAACGGGTAGTTAACTTTCCTTTGAAATTTTTAAACCGTGAGTCGAATAGTAGTGCCCAATGTCCAGTATTAAACTAATTTTGCTTAATAAATTTATCATGCCATGTCTTTCGTTGATTCTGTATTAGCATGGTTCTTTGGAGTGCATCTTTTCTAATCTCATCTAACTCATTAATCTGTAATATTCATTGTTTCTGTGCTTCATCCAAATCCATGCCTAATTGTGCTGCCATACAAAAGGTTTTAACTTGAAATTCAATAGGTAAAAGGACTTGTTTTCCATACACTAAGTCATAGGGGGTATGTCCGGTAGTGTTTCTCCATGTTATCCTATAGGCCCATAAAGCCTTCGGGAGTCTATCTGCCGAATCCTTCGGATGTAAGTGAATGGTTTTAGTTAAAATGGCTTCTAATACTTTATTGGTTGATTCTACCTGACCATTAGCTTGAGGGTGATAAGGTGAAGATTTTCAATGTCGGATGCCATATTTCGAAGTAAGTTCTTTCATTAATTTAGAAGTAAATTGAGTACCTTGGTCTGTGACAATTTCTCTAGGTACTCCAAACCGAGTGAATATTTCTTCATATATAAATTCTACCACTGATTTCTTTGCAGCTCTAAACAAAGCTTTAGCTTCTACCCATTTGGTGACATAGTATGTGCAAACCAAGATATACTTCTTTTTACGAGACATGGGAGAAATTGGTCCTACAAAATCAATAGCCCATTTCTCAAAGGGTTCAATCATGACTTGGGGTTGTAGGGGCATCTGATCAGATGATGTAGGTCTACCTATTCTTTGGAAACTATCGCATCCTTTGACATATTTTGTAGCATCCTTAAAAATGCTTGGCCAATAATAACCAGAATGTAATACTTTGTATGTCGTCCTCTTATCTAAAAAATGTCCTCCACATGGTCCATCATGGCATGCATGGAGGATGTCTGTCATTTCATCCTCTTGCACGCATCATCGAATAATAAGATCTAGACCAGTGCGGAATAGATCGTTATCAACCCAAGAATAATTGGAACTCTGAACTATAATACGACGCTTCTCATGTGGAGACAAATGGTTTGGTATTTTCCCAGTTACTAAATAATTGGCAATATCTGCAAACCAAGGGGTTTGAAAAGATACAACAAATACATGTTCATCAGGAAAAGTGTCGTCAACAGGTTTAGTACTGTCTTCATTTTGAATACGGGAAAGGAAATCTGCTACTAGATTCTCTTTACTAGGTCAGTCAATGACAATGATGTTAAATTCTTGCAATAGAAGAATCCATCGGGTCACTCTACCATTGGTAATTGGTTTATTCATTAAAAATCTATTGGCAGAGTGATCGGTATGCACAAAAACTTCGTAACCTGTAATGTAATGGAGAAATTTATTAATAGAATAAACTACTGCCAAAAATTCTTTTTTTTTCAGTAACAATGTAATTTAGTTCGGCAGGAGTCAAATTCTTGCTAATAAAATAAATGTCATAAGGTGATTGTCCTTCTATTTGGATGAGGACTCCTCCTATGGCCGTATCAGAGGCATCGATGGATATATGAAAAGGAAGGGACTAATCGGGATCCCTGAGTATTGGTGCCACCGATAGTCTAGCTTTTAGAATTTCAAAAACATTTTGACAAGATTCTGTCCATTGAAATTCTACATCCTTTGTAAGCAATTTAAACATCGGTGAAACTATTTTAGTGAAATTTTCAATAAAGCGGCGGTAATAGCTTGCATGACCAAGAAAGCTCCTTACCTGTTTCTGATTTTTGGGAGAGGGAAGGTCAATAATTACTTAGATCTTAGCAGGATCTACCTTAATTCCTTGGGAGGAAACATGGTGTCCTAAAACTATACCTTATGTCAGTAACATTTTACATTTTTCATGACTAAGGGATAAATTCGTTTCTTGACATCAGATCAAGACCTTCTTGAGGTTATCAAGAGCTTCTTTAAAGGTATTACCATAGGACATAAAATCATCCATGTATACCTCCACACAGTCATGTATAAGATCGGAAAAGATTCCTAAGACTGCTCGCTGAAAAGTGGTAGGTGCATTACATAGGCCAAATGGTAAAACTCTATAAGCGTATGTTCCCTAAGGGCATGTAAAAGTAGTCTTGTATTGATCTTCCGGTGCTATTAAAACCTGGTTGTAACCACTATATCCATCGAGAAAGGAAAAATACTGTTTACTTAACAAGGTATCTAATACTTGGTCAATAAAAGGTAAATGAGCGTAGTATTTAAGTGTGGCTTTGTTTAGCCCCATAAAATCAACACAAATGCGCCATTTCCCTGTGACTTTATTTGGAACTACCACTAAAGGAGAAACCCATTTACTATCGGAGATAGGATAGATGAAACCAGCAGTGAGGAGTTTTTGTAATTCTTCTTTTACGATATCCTTTAGAGCAGGATTCATCCTCCTCTGTGGCTACCTTACAGGTGAAATGTTTGGATCCATATAAATATGGTGAATACATGTGTCAGGGTGTATACCCTTCATATTGGTGTATTCCCATGCAAATGATCCAGCTTGTTTTTTAAGCACTTTAAGCAGCTATGCTTGTTGGTTTTCACTTAACCCTGCATTTATATGCAGAAATTTTTCAGGGCTAACCTCACAAGGTATGGTATAGGGTCCTGTATGCTCTTCAATCGTGAAGAAACACGGTGTTTCCGTAAACATTGAGAGAGCCATATTCTCTTGAAACTCGTCTCCAAAAATCTGATCGAATTGAGCAAAAGACTGAGGAAAATTTGTACAAGTTGTTGAAGAAACAAACTGATTTAATACATTCTCAGTGGTCTGCTCCTGAAGTGCCCAAGAGAAATCAATAGGGAGGGAGAGGTCATCAAAGTATTCATCCCTGAAAGAACAATTTAACCACCATGAGTTTTTAGTTATTGGTTGTATTGGGGGGTATAAAATAAGTCTCTGTGTAGACAACCCATTGGAAATAGTCATCTCTCCATCCTTACATCCTATAAAAGCATTTGCGGTAGATACCCATGGTCTTCGCAAGATAACATGATTCCCTTTAGAAGGATCCTTTGATTCTACGACCATAAATTCGACAAGGTACTCCCATGAGGCTATTGATACAACAATGTCATCTAGGACTCCAGCAGGTTTTACCGTAGTACGGTTTGCTAGTTCTAGGATGGAAGGGGTAGGTAGGAGAAATTGTCTTAACTGTAAAACTTCTAAGACTGCGGTGGTCATCATTTTTATAGTGGATCCTAAATCGATTAATGTATTTTCTATGGTGGCGTTGTTTATAATTACAATCACTACTGGGGCTCCTAGATTCGTATATTTTGGCATCCGAGATTGATCTGTCATACATTCAGACATCTCTCCTATAACATGAATTGTGAGAGGGTCTTTTTGCTTCTTCCCTGGGCATTTAATGCATAACTCCTTTATTACCCTGCTGTAGATTGGTATGTCCTTGATAGCTTGTAATAGAGCAATTTTGACACATATATTCTTTAATTCATTCAAAATGTTATACTCCGGATGAACTACAGGTTTTTCTATCACTAGTCTTTCCGGGAATGGAGGAATTCTTTGCTCCTGAATAGTTTCTTGTGGAGGATGGGTGTGTATTGGAACCTTAGGAATTTTCACATCCTCCAAAATGACATCATTCATGGGTTCATTTGAATCCTCTTCTTCATCGCTTGCTTCATGAATGATGACTGATGACTTGGGTTTATCATTCACAACTCTTCCAGATCGTAATTGAATCTCATGTACAAGTATATTAGTCGAAATAAGATATGATGGAAGAGTTTGCAACTCAATGCTGTTAAGAGCTTGAGTTGGTTTGTTATTAGGGTTAGGTATCGGTTGTGCAGGTAATAATGTTAGTCGAGGAGGATTTGTGTTCTGAAAATGATGAGGTTGTTGTGTGATGAAAGGAACTGGAGGTACAAATTTAGGCAAAATTTGCTGGAAATTTGTTTGATGCTAAGGATAAGGATGATTAGGTGCAGGGAAAGGCTGTGACTGAGGGTATTGTTTTCCTCTTCACCCTTGTGACCAATATTGCTGCTGTGGAAATTCAGGAGGAGGGTACTGAGGTGGCCAATTCTGCCAACTTGAATTGTTCCATTGTTGAGGTAGTTGATATGGAGGATAATAGAGTGGAGGTGGTGGTGGAAAGTTTGATATGCTGGTTGGTCTCTAGGTTGCCAGGGAGGCCTGCTAGATGTTTTAGCTACATCCCCACTCCTATATATGGCTTGCAACCCAGGAAAGGACGGGAATTTATCTGTTGGGTGCTCTTCTGTACAGATGTGACATACAGAGATGTTGTTTAGTTGACATTACCTTTGGGGATGTTTGGTCCTACATCTTGGACAAAAAATACTCATTTTTTCTCGTTCTTCATCTTGCCTTTTCTTGGCTTGTAAAGCATCTAGTTGAGAACCCATTGATCCTAATATATCAGTTTTGAAATTCTCCAATAGGTTTCCTAAATCTACCCTTGTAACTCCACCTGAACTAGGAATGTTTCCTCTTACATTTCTACTATAAGGCTCTCGAAAGTTTTTCCCAACTTCCCCCATAATTCTAGAATAATATTTACACATCTCACTGATTTGTGCAAAGGTTTTGTGAGAAACATCGTCAGTTGCCATGAGATTAAGACTTTCTAACAAGTCCTCAGAGATCCCTTTAAGAAAAAGTGTACGTTTTGCATCTTCTCAGAGGTCACTATATTTTGATTTATGTAATGTATAAACGAACCTTTCGAGATAATATTCTAGGATCTCATATTCAAGTTGTTGTATCTTGAATATATCATGTCGAGAGTCCTTAGGTTTGCAATACTCTTGAAATTTTTGCAAGAATGAGGTTTTCATATCATCCCAAGTCCTGATAGTGAATTCACCTAATCCCATGAACCATCTCAAGGCGGAATCTTTTAGTGTAGTAGGAAAGAGTTTTAGTTTGTGAGCATCTTGTAGATAATTATAGCTCCTACAAAGGATATCGAACTCGAACAAAAATGTGTCCGGATCCTTATTATTTTTCCATAGAAAGTAGGTAAGGAGGAAGGAGGGATGTTTTTCATAGTTACATCCTGCATAGTGTCTAAAATAGGAAACCCGAAGGTAGCCTCAGTTCGATTTTCCCCTTGTCCTTTGTCATTTCTAACTTAATCATGATCTTCATTTTCTCCCCGTCTCTCCATATAGGCTGGGTTTTTAACATAAATATACCTAGGAGGCTCCTTTTGAGGTGATAATGGGGCATCCCAACGTTATTTTTTGGGATAGATATTCCTCTTATCAACCATGTTTTTATTAAATCCTAGAGGAAGAGTAGGTTATACTGTGGAAGTTTAAATTTGTGAGATGACTTGATCTACAGAGGTTCTAAAGAGAGCTTTTACCTAGGCAGGATCAACGAAGTCAACGAAGTTCGGATATCTTAGTAGTGAAAAAGTTGTGTTATTTGGATTCAACACTAGTGGAGGGTTAGAGGTTCCTAGTGGCCGATCCTCTTGAAATTCCTCAAGAATGAGGTCCTTAGGACCTGCTACCAAGGTTCCTTCTCCTTCTATGGCTTCCTTGGTAAGATCTCCTAAGAGAGTCTCCTTAGGTTTTAGGGTAGAACTACTTCCTATAGGCGTCTTTCGATACCTTTCTGCTGAGTTAGAGGTTGGGGTATTACGTCCCCTGTGAAAGTTAGTAGGAATTTCAATAAGTTTTCTTGTCTTAATAAATCTACCTTGAGGATCTCTAAGTCTGTTCATGAAAAACTTTAAATTAAAGAAATACCTATGCTACTACTATTGTTGGAATTAGGGGCGCCTATTATAATAGATGCATAGGTTCTTACCTCTCGTCTTACCGCTCTCCCGCCACCAGCATATTACTAAGATTCATAAAGAATTCTATCTATTCTACCTTACAGAACAACTCCCCGACAATGGTGCCAAAATGTTGGGTGTTATAACGTCTAGATTAATTCACCTAATATTTAATTATCGACTGGGGTTGGTAGGATTAGAGTTGACACATAATATATGCGAAGGTAGAGGGGTTCCTATGGTGTCGTGGAAATATTTTAACAAACAAAAAATCAAAAGATCTTTCAAAATGAAAACCGAGTCAAACTCCTAAGAATTCACCTATTAAAGTAATTGAACCGGAACAGAATAATAAACTAAATAATTGATAATTTATTTTATAAGTAAATAACTTTAAACTGAAAAAGATAGTATCAACAACTAACTTTTCAAATAGGAAACTAGGGTGCAAGGAAGACCTAACTTATAAGCAAGTAGAAAACTTAATAAAGAAAACTAAATAAAAAGAAACAAGTAGAAAACTTAATAGGAATATCTTTGAATTCTGTCCTACAAGTATCTTTCAGTAATCATACAATGTAAAAGGAACAACCTACAAAGTACTAATAAAAATAACACATCTAATACTAAGTCTTACATGTGAGCAAATAAATTAATTCAAAGGCATTAGCACAAAACAATACAACAGTAAAGAAGAGTAAAAAATAAGCTTAAGAAACAAAACACAACATAGCTTAACACATGCTCAAGGTGAAAAGAGATAGGGAAAAAGATAAAACTTTAATAAATAACCTAAAACAACCTAACTTTAACTTCGATGTTAAATATAACTATCATCTAACTATCTCAGTCAAAGCATACTTCAAATATTAAAGAAACAGAACTTAAAACAATTTGAAAACACATTAAAAACACTAAAAACGAAACTATGGGTTGAATGACAGACTGAACTGTAGGTCTGAAAAGGGTGACTAAATGACAGTTTAAACAGGCTGTCCGAATGATAGTCTGCACAGTTAAAATAACATAAAATAACCTAAATGATCTAATCTTCAGCTGAATTCGTGTAGATGTAAATATAATGCAAGGAATCAGTAAATAAACCTACTTATTAATCAAATTCAATAGTGAAATAAACTTAAACATATTCATGAAAAGAAACCATTGCATATTAACAAACAAACTAAAATTCAAATTGCATAAACTTGGAACATAAAGGAAATAAACAGAATTGAAATTATATAACTTGATAAAAAAGCAGTCTATTCTATCTAATTGCAAATAAAAGTGAACAATAAACTGGAAATTAAATAACTAACAACAAATTTGAAAGCAAACTATGCGCGCAGTTAGCTATTTAAACTTCAGAAATAAAATTGCATTATAGGAAATAAATGAGATAAACATTTATAGGAATCTAATGAAAATAAACTAAACTAGCTATAACAGAGGGAAGGGAACAAAATTACACAAAAGAATGAACCTCTGGTTGATGAGGGGCCCTCTCAGCAATTAGGGGTGTTGCTTGGATAACGCTTACTCAAACGCAATCATCAACAACAAAGCATACGACTCTTATTAAAGAATATGGAACAGAAATACATGGTGCTTAAGAATAATGAATCAAAGTATTAAATTTAGCACATAGATATGTGGACAAACATACAACTCGCAAGATAGATCACACAATTTACTCAGTTATTGAAGAATGAAACAGTGCAAAAATGGCTTGCAGCTGTGAATGCTTTTCATTAATTAAAGAGTAATTAGATAAA
This sequence comes from Pseudotsuga menziesii, assembly GCA_001517045.1. Lineage (NCBI taxonomy): Eukaryota > Viridiplantae > Streptophyta > Pinopsida > Pinales > Pinaceae > Pseudotsuga > Pseudotsuga menziesii. The sequence goes on along the minus strand of LPNX011228891.1, from coordinate 335,953 downwards.
AATTTCAATGAAGTACAATGTCTTAAATAGCCACATGCAATGCGAATCCACATGAGGAAATTCGAATTGATTAGACTCTACTTGACCGTAGGTAACTAAGACCTTGTTTAAATCACTATCGGATTACTCAATAGTTATCTGACCTTGTCTAAACCATAACCAGAGTTCATCGGAGTTCTAAAACACAACTCAAGTGTTACATTCAGTGTTGACTGAGGCTAACTGACTGTGGTAGGTGAGAAATGCGCCCCTCGTGCATGCAGCCATGCAAACCTAGCGCTAACTGAATGTAGAGGACTAGAATTGAATGTAACTGACTCCTAACTTAGCTTGACTAGTCACCAACTGAACTGAACTGACCTTGGTTGGTTTCAGCACTCCGAGTGGCTCCTAAATTGTAGGGATTGGTCTAGGAGGATCCTAAACTAATGCATGCAAGTGCAATCAGTGGCAGTAGGCCTCAATTAGTGTTCCCCACACTTTAGTAACTGAAACATGTTCCCCAATTAGGCCAAGTGGACCCAATGGTGATAGTGACTAAAAATAGACTGGATGGACTCTCGATTTAGACATGACTCTTGATTTAGACATATGACCAAATTGGACAAGGGAGGATTAATAATCCTAACACCCCCCCTGAAGGCTAACTTGGAAAATCTATGGGCCCTGGTAACTAAGACCATAGGTTACCCATTACATCAAGTAATGTAAAGTAACTGCTCAAAAACAAGGTGCTGGGGGAAAAACCACATGGGAAAAAATCCCCCCCTCTAATTAAGCAGGTAGAATCAGGATCAATCTAGTTCTTTTGTGCACAGGTATCCCGGGTCCTGGCATGGAACCTCTCCATCATTATGTTCGGAGGAATATTCTTCTTTGGAAGAAGAATGATATGCTCAACTAAATAAAAAATATAGATAGCTGCCGGATGAATACTGGACCCATGTAGAGCAACTATAGTCAACTGATAAGTGAGAAAATGCTATTGAGGATTTAGAACATGTGAGGAACACTCAAGAAGCTGATATTTTGCAGCCATGAACAACAAACCATGAGTGGTAAGAACAGCCCCAAGTGTTAGGAGCAAGTGTCCAGGCGGATGCAAAAAATATTCCTCTTTACCAGCTCTATGAGGAGATGAGCATGTGATCAATGGTAGAGAAGCAATGGGACTATTGAGAGCGAATGCTTGAGCTCCATAGTCTGATATAGCTAATTAATCACATAATAAAATATCAGCAACCTCATAAGAGGAAATTAACACCAAATGCCCAACAACAATTTGGAGGAAGAATTGCGGTACTTGATTTTTCACACTGGAATTGGTGAGAGCAGCTACAAGCATGACTGAAAGCTCTTGGATTTTAAAATATGAACCAAATAATATCATATCAGAAAGTAAATAATATCTAAATAGGTTCACAACAGATCGAAAATTGTGAAATTAAATCAAATCCCCAGCAGCAGTTTTGTAGGAGACTTGCAGTACTTGTTTCTTCACACCATTGATTGATGAGAACAACTACAAGCAGTACTGAAAGATTATGAACTTGACATATTAAACCAAGAAATATCAAATCATATCTAAATAATATCATATCAGATCCAATAAGTTTAATATCAGATTCAAATAAATGGTTAACCGAGACTGTGGATGCACAACTTTCTTCTTCTTCAAAATTCTGAATTTTGGTGCATGCAATCCTGCAAGAATTTGTTGGAAGATCTAGATCATGAGGAGTGAATGGTTCAATTTGGTAATCTGATATTTCTTCCAAAATATCCAAGGTATTACATATTTTCACACTAGCAGCAACATTAGAGGGAGAAAAATCAAATTTCTCTTCACTTTCGGAAGCAATTACTGGTAAATTTTGCACAGAATTCAAAGGAAAATCACCGGTGAATGTTTGCATGGAAGTACAGTAGTATTTTTCTTCAATATCAGAGATTTTAATGTATTATTATGTTTCAGCCATATGAGGAGATGAGATATCATAGATCTCATAAACTTCTGGAGCATTAGGAGAAGGAGTCACTGCATGGAGACTGTCTTCAATTCGAATTGCCTGTGTAGAAGCTTCTGCTTCTTCTTCATCTTGAACAACTTCATCAGAGAGAGTGGAGGCCGATATTTTTGGATCAGAGATTCTTATGGTGCTGTATGTGCTCTCCAAAGTGCTATTATGATCCTCATCAATCATTCCAAAGGTTCCGTCCAATATTTTCTAGAGATCCTTTGGGTTTCTAACAGATCTTTTGAGGTAGAGCATGCTAGGAGAAATGGCCATATACATATTTCCATAAGCCACATCACATTTATTTAGCCAGTCATCCTTTCTCTCAAAGGACTCTTCACCAAGTCCAATAGACACCTCATAGAGATCTTGTCTCTTCAGAGATGCAATCATCTTCATCTTCCATTCTGAATAGTTTGTGAATAGGGTGAGAAGAGGAATTGATGAATCCAAAATTGATGAAGCCATTCAAAGTTGTACTTGCAAAAAACACAAAAGGGGAAACATAAGGTTGACATCCTGCACATTTCAGGTTTTCATCAACAATTTCTTAACTTGGGGTATTAAGTGGTAAACCTTCTGCTTCTGGTGCAGAGCTGGAAGGAGCAATTTTGCTCAAAAATGATCCAGTATGAGATCTAAGGAGGAGAAGTGCCTTGTACACTGAGGCTCTGATACCATATTAAATTGAGCACATAGATATGTGGACAAACACACAACTCACAAGATCGATCATACAATTTACTCAATTATTGAAGAATGAAACATTGCAAAAATGGCTTGCAGCTGTGAATGCTTTTCATTAATCAAAGAGTAATTATATAATAATTACAATGAAGTACAATGGCTTAAATAGCTACATGCAATTCAAATACACATGAGGAAATTCAAATTGATTAGACTCTACTTGACTGTAGGTAACTAAGACCTTATCTAAATCACTATCAGAGGACTCAATAGTTAACTGACCTTCTCTAAACCATTACCGGAGTTCATCGAAGTTCTAAAACACAAGTCAAGTGTTACATTCAGTGTTGACTAAGGATAACTAACTGTGGTAGGTGAGAAATGCGCCCCTCCTGCATGCAGCCATGCAAACCTAGCGCTAACTGAATGTAGAGGACTATAACTAAATGTAACTGACTCCTAACTTAGCTTGACTAGTCACAAATTGAACTAAACTGACCTTGGTTGGTTTCGGCACTCTGAGTGGCTCCTAAATTGTAGGGATTGGTCTAGGAGGATCCTAAACTGATGCATGCAAGTGCAATCAGTGGGAGTAGGCCTCAATTAGTGTTCCCCACACTTTAGTAACTAAAATATGTGCCCCAATTAGGCCAAGTGGACCCAATGGTGCTAGTGACTAAAAATAGACTGGATGGACTCCCGATTTAGACACGATTCTTGATTTAGACATATGAACAAATTGGACAAAGGAGGATTAATAATCCTAACACAAAGCATAAACTGGGTAAACTGTTAACTAGCTGAGCTCTCACGTAGAGGCTGATATATATATTATTTACAGAGATGAGCAAGTCGACCTTGTAGTGGTCGACTGATCTCTAAATTTAGTCAACCATTATGGCATCTAACTAATCGAACTCCAGTGCATAATTGTTCTCCTTTCTTCAGCAGAAATGGTTCTCTTCATTGCATGATGTAGAGCACAGGATCCTTCTTTAGCGCGACTGGTGGAGTGGTGTTGGACAAAGGAGAGCACACGGAGGCGAGTCTTCTAGAAGGCGGGCTAATGCATTAACCCAACACATGGACCATTGGTGAGGTGTCAACAAAGGAGGTTGTAGGCTGGAGGATCATCTAGAATGCGAGCATCATTACCCAGATACGTGGACAATAAACAGTTTGTAGAGTGTTCCAATGTTTTAATGCCTAAAATCAATTTTCAACACCGCGCGGTTGGTTCAGCGAACTGAACGATGAGCTGGACCGTGAGCTGGATATGCTATGTGCATATCTAGGATGAAATGCGATGTCTGCTTGCTAGTGCACTAAGGACTAAGGTCTGGAGTAACAACTTTTTAATTCCTGGGAACCTGCCAACAAGTATTGCACTGCAAGATGGATGATGAGCTGAACATGCTGTGTGCATAACCAGCTGAATGCGTGTTTGTTGTTAATTCGTCCAAAAAAACTCTGAGTGGTTAGGTATTCTCTTGAAAATGTGCCTATCCTTAGGTTGTGATGGATTATATTTTGAGTCATTGGATGGATCCACATTGTATGTCTGGTGACTATGCTTAAGTTTGAGTTAGGATGACATAGATATACTGTGTATATTCTGTAGCTATGTCCCGATTTGAGTCTTATTGATCATGGATCTACATTGTATTATTGGTAGCCATGACTTAATCATTATACATTGATCTACAATGTATTGGTCAACAACCATGATTTGAGTCATATAGTTTGTAATTGGTATTATGTCAAGTCTTCACTCGCCACTGTTTTGCCTCTGATACCGAGTCATATCTAACAAAGTACTTCACCTATCACCTCCCTATAGCTTCATAATTTGGGGGGAACCAGTGTTACACCCAAAAGTTATCCTTTTGCTTAATCCCCTAAAGTTTCCTGGTCAAACCATCTTTTGGAGGAGCTTTTGGTCAATCCTAGTAGGTCTGACACCCTTTGCCTTCTGACATGGATCATCACCCTTTATTGACACCTCTTTCCTAATGACAAGGTACGCTGTACACACTTGTTTTATGAGGACAAGGAGTGTCGACACCTCATGCTAGTGCGCAAGGAGCGTCAACCCTGTTAAAATGGAAAAAAGAGAATATTTTGAGAACCTTCTAGATGAAAGTCCTCATGGAGGCTTATCCCAAGTTCCTGGAGTATGTGGAATTCATACCCATAGTCTCTAGGGATGATCCGTCACCTTCCTCCTAAAGAATCTCAACCCGTTTGGGCCCTCTTTGTCCTATATATACCAGCTTCATGGACCATGATAGGAGAGGATCAAGAGAGTACCTTTATGTTGCTGGAATCATTATTGGTATAGGAGGAAAAGAGTATGGTCTTGTGAGTGAGATTTGTAGAGTTTGTAGAGTGTGTAATTGTGAGTTAAAAGGCATTGTGAGGACAAAGCTTCAACATCAAGGCTTTGGTTGTTGTTTTATTCTCTTATTATGTTAATACAAATATGTTCCCCTTTCCCATGAATGATTTGTGTTGATCTCAGTTATTCATTACTTTTCTCCTTGATCATTAGTATAGATCGTTGAATTATCTTGTTGCTTTCACTTTTGTATCTTGATCCTTATATTATTTTGCAGGTACAACTGATCGTAAGATAATTCACAAGGAAAGGATCACCTTCTCAGTGAGGTAAGAAAGCTTTAAATTCAAGTAGTTTAACAATCTAGGGAGAGGATGCATTTATATGAGTCTTTTGTTCTAGATATTCCCCATGCATAGTAGGGAAATAATCTTTGTCCGTATTGATTGAGAATTTCTGATAACAACTGTAACCTATAGCCACACCACAACCAAAGAAAAACAAAAGGCATCGGCTGCAATAACAACCCACAAAATCAACTCCTAATGGTTGTCCTCTACAACCATATTTCACAAATATATTTTCGGATCGTATATATTTCTCCCTCCAACCATCAATTAATTTTACATTCAAATTACATTATTCAAACACATATGTGTAAATAGGAGCAAATCCATGCACAAAACATTCCCAATCAAACAACTAGTGCACTCATCCTAACACTGAGAAAACTACTGGACCAAAGCATACATATATTAGTTATCCAGAAAGCTTTTTTGATGAAATGAAAGACGACCCATACTGGACATGTTATTCTGGTCATAGTGGAACATGTCTCACAACACATAAATAAGCAGATATTGGATAACTAGAGCATATGGTTGCGCCCCTCTCAATACCGTATAGTCATGGTTACAATTTTTATTTGAAGAAGAGAAAGAAGATCAAAATGAATAACATCTCAGATTCAAATCCTATGGATTCCATTCTTCCTATAACCAAATCCTAACATATAACAATAAATCCTACAAATAAACTTCAACTCAGACACCATTGCAGATAATCATTATAATAGTATGTTAAAACATTAAAAAATCATATGAGAAATACTTATCTCAAGATATGGGCAACTGGCTTTGACGATAAAAAATTCCTTGTAGCCGTAGACTTAGTCAAGCCTTTCTCGCTTGAATAGGTCAATGCCAAGTTGATACCACAGATTCAGATTTGGAGCACAGTTAGCTCAACACTTGGACTTCTGTGAGCTAAAGGATATTGGTAATTTTCTTTTAATTTTTTATTATTATGTATTGTTGGCTATCTAGATTTAATTGCATAGTTGTGCATGCTTTATGGGTTCATGGTGTTAACAACTTCTAACTTGCAGAGTATCGAAGGAAACATGGTGAAGAAAAATGATGGTTATTTGGACTTTGGTTAAATATGACAATGTGAATGTATGATAGAGGGCGCATAAATGATGAAATTATCTCATAATCCAATGGTATAGAACAAGGGTGTGAAAATCAACGATTTAGAATAGATCTGCTCTGTGAAGATGCACAAGAGATAAAGGTATGCAGAGATGATTAACAAGGCATGAGGATTGACGGTTATAGGATCGGGTCGGCAAAATCTACGGTTGATAAGAAGTCCGATCCATAAAGTTGCGCGTTGTTAAAAACAAAAAGGCCTAGCGGAATGTGTACGTGCAAGTTAATCCAACGACTTAAAAAAAAGTGAATATTCATCAACGGTTATCATCAGATCCGGAGGATAGAGTTGCACGGCGGTTGAAGTAGAAAAGCGGTAGTGGAATAAAAACCACGATACATGTGGCGGCTTATGGTACATTCAGCGGAGAAAAATGGTTTAAGAAAAACCACTAGAAGGAGCCTTTGGAATGGACTTCTATATAAAGTTAAGTTGACTTATTTTGAAAATTCATTTTTTATCTTACATGCCGGGATGAATGAAAGGGACCACCCACCATCCTTTTGCAGTCAAATTTGGGTACATACAGTTACAGTCACAAGTAAGCTTCGAACACTTGAGCTTTATTCACAGAATTATTGTCGTTTTTCTATTATGGAGAAAGAGAAAGGGTTAGAAGGTCTTACCCGAGTCCTGGATGAAAGAGAAGAATTTTTGGTTGATAGAAATAGAGGTGTAAATGACCCATTCCTGTCAGTGGGAAATGTATCGATTATTAAGGAAATATTGTGGTGATATAATTCACAAGGAAACGACATTTTGAATGCCTGCAAGTCATTTCTATATTATTTCGCCATTGAGCAGACCTTATCCTTTCCTAAATTCACTGAGTGGTGTGCAAGTAATTACTCATCTTATGAGAGAGTCATTGTGAGTCGTTCCACGTCCAATATATTGTGTAGAATTGATGCAAAAGATATCTGTGGATTCCTGAATTTGCCTGATAATTACCCTGATAGTGGTGAGTCTGTGAATGAGTCTGTTTTGGCTGAAGTATACAGAGGTTGTAAAACTGAAGTTTGATGTGAATTTTTGTCTAGTATTCTTACTGAAGGTCAGTCATTAGAAGGTCTCTTTTTGCCATATCGTATTCACATATTCAAAGAGGAGGTCCAATTGGTTGTGTCTTTGGTTTGTCAGGTTTTAGGTCTAGATGATGACTTTCATGTCAGTGAGGTTGTCTTGGGCTTCTTATTGAAAATGAGTTCAGTTAGTCTTGAGTCTGAGTCCCATCCGGTCCATGTCTTCAGTTTGGATGAATATTTAGCAGAGGCTATCCATATCCAATTAGTCGAGTTCTCAAAGGTCATATTTTTCAAGTATCAATCATATTTGTTGAACATGTTATTATGTTCAAATGTAACTGAATTGCAACTCTTGAATACTATATTCTCTTCGGATTTTCCGAAGCAAATCAATATGTTCGAATTTGTGAATTCCATTATGTCAGAGATATATAAGTTGCTGTTTGATGAAGTATTGCCCAGAGTGTTTGAAGAAATGAATATTATGATGCAATCTTACCAGAAGACAGGATTGGGGATTGGTTTTTGTATAAAGACTTTACAGTTTTGAGATTATATGGTTTCACCGGAGAGCCTTACAGGCTGCCTGCTTTCCTTACCCCTAGTATCTTTGCATTGGAATACATGAGACAAAGATTACATGTAGAAGAGGAACATTTTGGAGCCTTCAAAAAATCCTCCAATATCAAATTTCCCCTTAAAGTTGGTTCATTCATCTTGAAAAACAAGGGTTCCCTAGTGATTGTGGAGAAATTATTGGAAAATATGGATTTTCAAAAGGAACAAATGGTCAATTATGATCCTTATCATATAATCTCTCTAAGAAAACAAGAAAATAAAAATAAACCATTTGATCACCAAGTTGTTGAGGGTTTGAAGGAAGTAGCCAATTTGTCTCATTTTGTGGAAAATCCAGGAAGCAATGAGAGTACAAGCAGTGGATTAATTACAGCGTCTCAAGTGCCAGAAAGTTCTAATGTTTTAATTAAAAGAAGTTTTTCTGAGATTGAAAATATGGAAATAGATGAAGAAAGTTCACATAAGAAGACCAAAACATCTCAAGATGATAAAATTTCAAGTGAAGTAGTTTCAGATGAGTTGAAAAAAGTAATTTTGATTCCTAAGAAATCAATGCAGAAGAATCAGTTTTCTTTTGAAAGTGAAAATAATGCTGAGTCCAGTTCATTTTTTAAATCTAAAGCAGAATTCATGAATAGCTATGTAGAAAAGCAGAGACAGTCCCTAGAAGAAACTAAAAATCTACTCCCACGAGTGAGAAGTCTGAACAATCCAAAGACTTCCATGATTTTCACTCGGGATGTAGAGAGAAACACTTTAAAATTAGTTATCGTAAGTGACAAAAAAGTGGCCGAGATGGAAGTAAGATTGGATAAAATTAGTCTACATGACAAAATACAGCTGCATAAACAGACATGAGATATTATTTATTCAGATTTATTACATGCCATGGTGAAAATTAAAAAGTTGCAAGTTTTGGTTGATAAATTAGAGGTCCAATTAAAGCATGAGAAAGTTGAGAACAAGGCAAATTCTATTCAAATAAAGAAATTGAAAGAAGATATCGTAAGCTCAGGGGATGAAACAGGAAGCATACAAGCCATCAGAAGAATTTTAGAAGAAAAAGATAATGCCCTCCAGGTACTAAAGAAGAAGTTGAAAATCCCGAGATCCGAACATGTTCAGTCATAAGAGTTGTTAGCATTGTAGGAGGAGAAAGATAAGATTCATCAGGAAATGATGGAGTACAAAGGCAAAATTGTGAAGTTGCAAGAAGAAAAGAATAAATGGGAAATAGAGCGAATTGAGTTAATGGCACAAATTTCACGGTTAAAGAAAGACCAGAATGATGAAAAAGAGATTATGGAAGAATTAATGAGCCAGACTCCTACTGATGAAGATTTGACAATTGTAAATATTGAAAAGCCTTTAAGTAATTTTTCTGCTGCTGATTTACTAGTACCCATGTCACAAGTAAGCTTAAAGGATGTATAGATAAGGGAATTAAAAGAAGAAAATGAGAAAATCAAATCTGAGTTGACTAAAATGGTTGAAAACAAGAATAAAATATTACAGGATAAAGGTCAATTACAAAAGAAGCTTAATGAATTAAAAGAAAGGAATATAGGAAAGGGTCCTCTTCAGGGAGCCAAGCATATAATCTGGGATACATTGTCTGTGGAGATTACTAAGTTCAGACATTATTTGAATTTCATTGATGACCAAAGTACATTGGTTAATTTAGCCAATCAGAGATTAAAACTAGTAAATGAGACCATGGAGAGGAAGCCCCTAAGTACAGCTCAGAATGCACTGAATTTCTTGAATTCATTAACTTATAAAAAATTACAAGATATAGGAATCAAAGACAGAGTGGCTATGGTACTGTGGTAAAAAAGGTTCATTCACAAACATCATCTTATGAAGACAGTAAAAGATAAGGCTGATGAGATGACTTCGCGTATTAATGATTTCAGGCTTGCTTTTAAAGAATTGTTTGAAGATGGCCTTCCTTCTTTTTGGGATGAAGAAGGAAGACTTCTCTCTCAAGAACATTATCATAGATTGCTAGTACAAAGCCGTATGGATCACTCCAAGTTTGATGATTTGGTAAAGGGATTGACGAGAAAAGTCATCATGGACAAGTTGACAGAAGACTTCGAGATATTGCAGAAATTTCTGATCGTCAGAGGAGGGCTGCCTACTATGTCTTATGAAACCTATATGGATCTGGAAGTGTCTATCCGAGAAAATATTGAGTACGACATCCCAAGTGCAGAACAATGGAGAGTTGTGGAAAGATTCAGAAAAACAAAGTATATTCTTCATCCGTGAAAACAGGTGTTGCGTGCTATGGAGTTGCTTGTTCGAGCCTTGTTGTCACCAAGTTGATTTTAATTAAATGATCTGTTATTAGGATCAAAGAAAGTAGTTTATTCCTAGTTGTTAGGGATATGGTTACAAAGACTTTGATTAAATAGATTATTCAGTTATTAAATCTTCTTGCGAAGAAATCATTTATGTATATATTTGTATTTACTTGATGTATTGGGGGTTGGAACCCATTTGTTGATCAATGTTTTTTGAGGACATATAATTTTTGAAATAACAAAGTTGAATGTGTGTGGGTTATCAGAGATTCTTGTGCTGTTTACATTACAGTCTGTATTTTCTTTCCTATGTGATCGTTTTTTCGGTGTTACATTCCATTTTGTTTTCCTCGTATCTGAAGCTTAGTGTTGAATGATTGGAATTCATACTTGTTGTGCTATGACTATTGTTTCAGATATTTCATAAATGTTTCTACTAAAGTTAATATGGAATTCATCTTATGATGCTCTATATTGATGGACTGTTCATATTTCCTCCTTTTCCACCTGAACTCAATGAATGACTGTAATTAAGTGGTTATCTTGCCTTTGATGAAATCTCAAGCATGCGACCTTGTGATTTCTTTATGTATTTTGACTCCATTGCCCAATGATTATGTGTATTGTTTCAATCGTCTATATGATGTTTAAGTATTAATTTTTATATTTGGCCTTGTTAAATTTATATTTGAGAGATCCCTCTCTGGAAAGGAAAGCCAGTTTCTTTTTGAAGTGGTCACTTGCTGTTACCTTTGGGATTTACCTTTTGCAACCTGGGTACATTCTGAGTGTTAACAAATTGGCGCCGTTGCTAGGGAACGAAAGTGCAGATCTGCCCTGGGAAGAATGACAGAGTTTTAAAGATCAAGAAAAGATTATGTGGGCAAACATGAATTTTTGTCAATAGAGAAGGTTGTATATTTGCCCTAGCGATTCCATTGTAAAATTTTTCAAAATTTAAAAAGTCATTTTGGCTTCGAGAAGACATACATGAGGTAATTCTGACACTGAAATTTTAAAGAGTTTGGAAGATCCATAAAGGTTATTTAAGAAAAAAGATAAAGAAAAAATATATTTTTCTTTGTTTGGTGCGTCATCTTCTCGAGATTCTCCTAATATTTTTGATCTAGAATGGGAATTTAATGTTGGAAGAAGTTTGTTGAAAACTAAGTCTGAGTCTGATCTTAAGAATACTGAATTTAATTGTCGTAGATTAGAATCTTATTTGCTGGATTCCCTTTGGAGAAATTTACAACAGTCTGCAAAAGTTGAAACACTTGTTCAAAACATTCAAAAGTCCTCTGTATCTCTGAACCCACCTAGACCAATGGCAGCCAGATTCGTTCCCTTGCGTTTTCCTGCTTTATTACACAACCTTCCTCAAAATTGCTCCCAAAGAATTTCCTTATTTGATGGAGAAGGAGACATAACCGCAAAACAACATGTGGCTAAGTTTGAAGATTTTGTTGACTTGGAGGAAGTTGATTATGCAGATGTTAAAATGCAGTTATTTGCTCAAAGTTTATCAGGTGAAGCAAAGAAATGGTTTAAAGACTTGCCAGATGGATCTATATTGAATTTCCAAGCTTTCCAGAATGCATTCCTAGAGAGATGGGATGACAAACAGAATCCTTTGCAGCTCTTGTCTCAGTATAACAGTCTCAAAAAGGGGGGTTTTGAATCTGTTCATGAATTTTCAAGTAGGTTTATGAGGGTTTATAATTCTATTCCAGAAGATATAAAACCTTCTACAGCTGCCGCTAAACTGCATTATGCTGGATCCTTTGATAATGGCTTTGCATTTTCATTGAGAGAAAGAAAATCAACAACTCTTGACGCAATGTTTACAGATGCTTTAGAAGTGGAAGCGAATATGATGGCAAGTGGAAAAATGAAACACAGAGACATTGATAGGAGAAAAAAGGAAGAAAAATCGCCTTCTACTTCTTCTTCTGCCACTGATATTAAGTTTGAAATGATGTTGAAGACAATGGAGAAGTTGATGGATAGATTGACTATGGATAATAGGGCGTTCAACAGAGAACAAGTCGATCCTCAAATCAGGAATCCAAATTTTATAAGACCAAATCCTCCTATACTTCCACAAAATAGGCAGAGAGACATGAGAAACCCAAGAAACCAGGAAGAATAGCAAATTCGACCACCGTTCCTTGAGAATTATGTCGTTGACGAGGAAGATCCTACTCAAAATGAAATTCATCTTTTTGGAGAACTGGATTCTGAGATATATCTTATTGAAGAAGAACATAGCATGTTTGCACAGGAGGATGGAAATGAAGAATTTGAGAGGGAGACAGAAGAATATCAAAGAGGTTACCTGCATGCTATGGATGATGTTCAGACGAAGATCAAATTGAGAAACATAGAAGTTCTTATAAATAAAGGGAAGGTAAATCCAAATCAGCCTTCCACTAGTTTTTTAAATATAGAAAGGGGAAAAGAAATACAAAAAGAGTCTGTTGTAAATAAAGAAGTTGAGAATGAGATACAAAAAAACAAAGGAATGAATCAATTAACCCCAATTGATGTAGAAAAAGTCAGTTCTAGTTTCAATTTGCAAAATGAGCTTTCCAAGTTGAAGATTTCTGTTCCATTTAATGAGTTGTTGAGAAACAATGAATATAGAAATACCATAACAAAAATGGTCAAAGGTTAAGGAGAATTGCAATCTGATATTTTGGAATTAAATGATGATAATCCTACCATTTCATTTGGGTCGAAAGTTGAAAATATAGAAAATGAAGAAGTCCCTCCTTTTTATTTGAGTTTGAATGTGCATGATATGGTGGTCCATAATGCTATGTTGGATTCGGGCGCATCACATAATTTAATGCCAAAAGGAGTAGTTGAAAGTTTGGGACTGGAAGTGACAAGACCATATAAAGATTTGTATTCTTTTGATTCTAGGAGAGTGAAATGTCTTGGTTTGATTAAAGATATGGTAGTAACTCTGAATAAATTACCATCTAAAACCATAGTAATGGATGTGGTAGTAGCAGATATCCCACCTAAGTTTGGAGTATTGTTATCAAGATCTTGGACTTCAAAGTTGAAGGGTAGTTTACAAATGGATATGTCATATGCTACTATTTCGATTCAAGATGGAAGTAAGATGTTGTACAGTGAGAAAATAACTCCTTATGTAGTGAGCAGTCAAGATAAGCCTGAAGTTCATCATATATATGCTGTTGATATTGATTTGGGGTCTTCCATTTTCTTTAATGATACTGTTCCATATGATTTGGAAGCTACATTGCAGATGAAACCTGAAGAAAATAAAAAGGAAGAGGTGATGGAACAAGATGATTTGGAAGCAAAACAAAAAAAGAGAAGGTTTGTGGACTATGTATTTTGATGGATCTGTGGAAAAAATAGGCGCTGGAGCTGGTGTATATATAATTTCTCCTATCAGAGATTTTAAAGCTTTATCATATAAATTAACATTTGAATGCACAAATAATGTAGTTGAATATGAAGCTTTATTACTTGGGTTGCATGCTTTAAAAGATTTGGGAGCACAAAGGATAAAAGTTTTAGGGGCTTCAGAATTGGTGATAAACCAGGTGAATGATAGTTATCAAACCAGGCATCCCCGAATGAGGGCTTATATGAATGAAGTATGGGATATGATTGGTAACTTTTTTACAGAGCATATGATTCAGGTGGTTTCCAGACATGAAAATACCGTAGCAGATTCTTTGGCAGTAGCTGCTGGAAAATTTAAAACCGCTATTGCTGGTAAAAAAGAATATCAAGTAGACATTGTGAACAGACCATCTATTCCCGATAATTCTAAATATTGGCAGGTATTTGAAGATGGCATGTAGATAAGAAGGTTTTTAGAACTATCGAGAGAATTTGTAAATACTCATATTTATACCAAAAATGAAAATGGTGAGAATTTCCAGGATAATGAAGAGCCTGAAGAGGAAAAGGATGGTGCTGAAAAATTAAAGGGAACCTTAGGAGGAAAAGATATTATTCAATTAAAAAATAATTTTATACCAAGAGGTTTGATTCCTTTGGAAAAACTTTTTGATCAGAATGATGTTGCTAAGAATTCTAAAGTGAAGCCTGTTGAGAATGCCGTTGAAGATAGGAATATTGGTACCAAGGAAAATCCTAAGATTATAAAATTATCCAAAAATTTGCTTGTAAAAGAAAAAGAGGAATATGTGAATTTAATGAAGAAGTATATGGATGTGTTTGCTTGGAGTTATGAAGATCTTAAGGAGTATGATACATCTATAAAACAACATACTATTCCTATAAAACCTGGGGAGAAGCTTTTCAGGAAGAAACTTAGAAGGATAAATCCTAAATTGCTGCCCATTATTGAGAAGGAAATTAAAAAATTATTTGACGCCAAAATCATCGTGACTCTAAGATTTTCAAAGTGGGTTGCAAATTTGGTTCCTGTTAGAAAAAATAATGGAGAAATAAGACTGTGTATAGATTTCCGGAATTTAAATAAAGTTTCTATGAAGGACAATTATCCCTTGCTGAAGATGGATCATATATTGCAGAAGGTAGTTGGGGCTGAAAGAATTTCGATGATGGACGGTTTTTCTGGTTACAATCAGATTAAAGTATTACCTGAAGATCAAGAGAAAACTGCATTTACTACACCTTGGGGCACTTTTATGTATTCAAAGATGCCTTTTGGCTTAATGAATGCAGGAGCTACTTTCCAGCAGGCCATGGACATTGATTTTGCGGGAGAAATTGGAAAATTTGTGGTAATTTACATGGATGACATCACAGTTTATTCAAGATCTGACAGAGAACATATTCATCATTTAGAATTTTTTTTCATGAAGTGCAAGAAATTTGGTATATCATTGAACCCAAAGAAATCCAACTTCGCATTGGAAGAAGGAAAATTGTTGGGTCATATAATATCTAAAGACGGAATCAAAATTGATCCTGAAAGGGTGAGTGCAATTTTAAAGGTAGGAGAACCCAGGAGTAAAAAGGAAATACAATCATTTTTGGGACAGGTGAATTTTTTAAGAAGGTTTGTGCCTAGTTTTACTCAAATTTTAATGAATATTATAAACATGCTAAAAAAGGGTCATGAGATAAAATGGAATGCGGGGGCTAGGAGGTCGTTTTGGGAAATCAAACAAGCAATCTCAGAGGCTCCAGTGTTGGTGAGTCCAAATTTTACCAAATATTTCTTAGTATTTTCGTATGCTTCAGAGCATACCATTGCAACAGTTTTATTGTAGAAGAATGATGAGAACATGGAGCAACCCATAGCATTTTTCAACAAGATGTTGAGGGATGGAGAATTGAAATATGATATCATGGAGAAATAGGCATATGCTTTAGTCAAGGCATTGAAATATTTTAGAGTATATATTCTACACTCACATGTAATCGCGCATGTTCCAACTGCTGCAGTGAAAGGAATTTTGACACAACCTGATCCAGAGGGTAGAAGGGAAAAATGGATAGCTACATTACTATAGTACGACGTAGAGATAAAGCCTACTAAGATGATTAAGGGACAAGGATTAGCAAAAATGATGACAAATTCAAATTGTGAGTCCTTACAAATCAATTTCTTATCCCATCAGTTTAATCAGTTGGATACAAAGGTGGAAGTGATGATTGATTTTGTGGTGTCTCCATGGCACTCTGACATTGTTTACGTCCTTCGAAATTTACAAGCACCAGTAGGATTGAGTAAGTCAAGGGCAAGGTTAGTAAAATTGAAAGTTGCCAAGTTTTGTATTATAAATTGATATCTTTATTGGAAAGATCCCAGAGGTGTGTTACTAAACTGTCTTTTGGAAAATGAAGCTCAACATACAGTTAAAGAATTCCATAAAGGAGATTGTGGAGGGCATCATTCTTGGAAGGTGATTGCAAATAAAATTATAAGAGCAGGATACTATTGGCCAACATTGTCTTCAGATGTATATAAAGAAACCAGCATGTGTCATCAGTGTCAAATTTTTGATGGTAAAAGAAAGGTACTTCCTCTCCCTTTAAATCCAATAACAATAGAAGCTCCTTTCCAGCAGTGGGGTTTGGATTTCATTGGCGCAATAAATCCAAATTCTTCAAGACAACACAAATGGATTTTAACAGCTACGGATTATTTTACAAAATGGATTGAGGCGATTCCTACCAGGAAAGCCACTAAAAATGTAATCATAGATTTTCTTGAGGAGAACATATTGGCTAGATTTGGATGCCCCAAAAGAATAGTAACAGATAATGCAACCGCTTTTAAATCCAAGAAAATGATTGATTTCTGTCACAAATATCATATCAGTCTGAATCATTCGATTGCCTATTATCCGCAAGGAAATGGGTTAGCCGAATATTCAAATAAAAGCTTAGTAAGGATCATCAGGAAATTGTTGGAGGATAATAAAAGATCATGGCATACCAAGCTCAAATATTCTTTATAGGCTGATAGGATTAGTACCAAAAGGGTGATTGGAATGTCTCCTTTCCAATTGGTGTATGGAACTGAAGTTGTTTTCCTAGCCTCGTTAGGTGTTCCAGTTATGAGGTATTTCCAAGAGCAGCAAGAAGAACCAAACCACATGCAAAGGAGGATAAATAAGATTATTGAGCTAGAAGAGCAAAGGAATAAGGCTTATGATAAAGTACAATTGCATCAGGAAAAAATAAAAAATACTTTTGACAGAAAGGTGAAAGAAGAACAGTTTCAAATTGATGACTTGGTTTTGAAGTGGGATGCTCCCAAAGAAGATAAACATGGAAAATTTGATCATATGTGGGTAGGTCCTTATGTTATTGCTGGACATATAGGGAAAAATGCATTTCTTTTGGAATATTCGAACGGGGTTTCTCTGGATAGTAACCCTGTCAATGGGAGATTTCTGAAACATTACCTATCATAAGAAGGAAGGTAAAACTTGTACCATAAGTTTGTAAACATTTTTTTTTTTTAGAAATCAATACAGATGGTGAGCCGAATGTTTTTGAAGCTCGCAGTGAAAGCCCTAAGATTCAGGAGGCATGCCATTTCTTTCTAGTAAATATATCAACAAGAAAGGTAATTTTTTTGGAAGCTATCATGTAAAGATTAAAGACAGGCACCTGGTCTACGAGTTCTTTGATACCTCGCACGGAGGATATCATTCCCAGATGTAGCCAGTTGTTAACAACTTCTAACTTGTAGAGTATCGAAGGAAACATGGTGAAGAAAAATGATGGTTATTTGGAATTTGGTTAAATATGACAATGTGAATGTATGATAGAGGGCACATAAATGATGAAATTATCTCATAATCCAATGGTATAGAACAATGATGTGAAAATCAATGGTTTAGAATAGATCCGCTCTATGAAGATGCACGGGAGATAAAGGTATGTGGAGATAATTAACAAGGCACGAGGATCAACGGTTATAGGATCGGGTCGGAAAAATCTACGGTTGATAAGAAGTCTGCTCCATAAAGTTGCGCATTGTTAAAAACAAAAAGGCCCAGCGGAATGTGTACATGCAAGTTAATCCAACGGCTTAAAAATAAAGTGAATATTCATCAACGGTTATCATCAGATCCAGAGGATAGAGTTGCACGGCGGTTGAAGTATAAAGGCGGTAGTGGAATAAAAACCACGATACACGTGGCGGCTTATGGTACATTCCGCGGAGAAAAATGATTTAAGAAAAACCACTAGAAGGAGCCTCCGGAATGGACTTCTATATAAAGTGAAGTTGACTTATTTTGAAAAATCATTTTTTATTTTACATGCCGGGACAAATGAAAGGGACCGCTCACCATCCTTTCGCAGTCAACTTCGGGTACATATAGTTACAGTCACAGGTAAGCTTCGAACACTTGAGCTTTATTCACAGAATTATCATCGTTTTTCTATTATGGAGAAAGAGAAAGGGTTAGAAGGTCTTACCCGAGTTCTGGATGAAAGAGAAGAATTTTTGGTTGATAGAGATAGAGGTGTATATGACCCATTCCTGTCAGTGGGAAATGTATCGGTTATTAAGGAAAGATTGTGGCGATATGATTCACAAGGAAACGACATTTTGAATGGCTGCAAGTCATTTCTGTATTATTTCTCCATTGAGCAGACCTTACCCTTTCCTCAATTCGCTGAGTGGTGTGCAAGTAATTACTCGTCTTTTGAGAGAGTCATTGTGAGTCGTTCCACGTCCAAGATATTGTGTAGAATTGATGCAAAAGCTATCCGTGGATTCCTGAATTTGCCTGATAATTACCCTGATAGTGGTGAGTCTATGAATGAGTATGTTTTAGCTGAAGTATACAGAGGTTGTAAAACTGAAGTTCGATGTGAATTTTTGTCTAGTATTCTTAATGAAGGCCTGTCATTAGAAGGTCTCTTTTTTCCATATCGTATTCACATCTTCAAAGAGGAGGTCCAATTGGTTATGTCTTTGGTCTGTCAAGTTTTAGGTCTAGATGATGACTTTCATGTCAGTGAGGTTGTCTTGGGATTCTTAATGAAAATGAGTTTAGTTAGTCTTGAGTCTGAGTCCCATCCGGTCCATGTATTCAGTTTGGATGAATATTTAGCAGAGGCTATCCATATCCAATTAGTTGAGTTCTCAAAGGTCATATTTTTCAAGTATCAATCATATTTGTTGAACATGTTATTATGTTCAAATGTAACTGAATTGCAATTCTTGAATACTATATTCTCTTCGGATTTGCCGAAGCAAATCAATATGTTTGAATTTGTGAATTCCATTATGTCAGAGATATATAAGTTGTTGTTTGATGAAGTATTGCCTAGAGTGTTTGAAGAAATGAATATTATGATGCAATTGTCACCAGAAGACAGGATTGGGGATTGGTTTTTGTATAAATACATTACAGTTTTGAGAGTATATGGTTTCACCGGAGAGGCTTACAGGTTGCCTGCTTTCCTTACCCATAGGATCTTTGCATTGGAATACATGAGACAAAGATTACATATAGAAGAGGAACATTTCAGAGCCTTCAAAAAGTCCTCCAATATCAAAATTCCCCTTAAAGTTGGTTCATTCATCTTTAAAAACAAGGGTGCCCTGGTGATTGCGGAGAAATTATTGGAAAATATGGATTTTCAAAAGGAACAAAAGGTCAATTATGATCCTTATCATATAATTTCTCTAAGAAAACAAGAAGATAAAAATAAACCATTTGATCACCAAGTTGTTGAGGGTTTGAAGGAAGTAGCCAATTTGTCTCATTTTGTGGAAAATCCAGGAAGCAATGAGAGTACAAGCAGTGTATCAATTACAGCGTCTCAAGTGCGAGAAAGTTCTAATGTTTTAATTAAATGAAGTTTTTCTAAGATTCAAAATATGGAAATAGATGAAGAAAGTTCACATAAGAAGACCAAAACATCTCAAGATGATAACATTTCAAGTGAAGTAGTTTCAGAAGAGTTGAAAAAAGTAATTTTGATTCCTAAGAAGTCAGTGCAGATGAATCAGTTTTCTTTTGAAAGTGAAAATAATGCAGAGTCCAGTTCAATTTTTAAATCTAAAGCAGAATTCATGACTAGCTATGTAGAAAAGTAGAGACAGTCCCTAGAAGAAACTAAAAATCTACTCCCACGAGTGAGAAGTCTGAATAATCCAAAGACTTCCCTGATTTCCACTCGGGATGTAGAGAGAAACACTTTAAAATTAGCTATGGTAAGTGACAAAAAAGTGGCCGAGATGGAAGTAAGATTGGATAAAATTAGTGTACTTGACAAAATACAGCTGCATAAACAGACAGGAGAAATTATTTATTCAAATTTATTACATGCCATGGTGAAAATTAACAAGTTGCAAGTTTTGGTTAATAAATTAGAGGTCCAATTAAAGCACGAGAAAGTTGAGAACAAGGCGAATTCTATTCAAATAAAGAAATTGCAAGTAGATATTGTAAGCTCAGGGGATGAAATAGGAAGCACACAAGCCATCAGAAGACTTTTAGAAGAAAAAGATAATGCCCTCCAGGTACTAAAGAAGAAGTTGAAAATCCCGAGCTCCGAACATGTTCAGTCATCAGAGTTGTTAGCATTGCAGGAGGAGAAAGATAAGATTCATCAGGAAATGATGGAGTACAAAGGAAAAAATGTGAAGTTGCAAGAAGAAAATAATAAATGGGAAACAGAGGGAAATGAGTTAATGGCACAAATTTCACGGTTAAAGAAAGACCAGAATGATGAAAAAGAGATTATGGAAGAATTAATGAGCCAGACTCCTACTGATGAATATTTGACCATTGTAAATATTGAAAAGCCTTTAAGTGAATTTTTTGCTGATGATTTACTAGTACCCATGTCACAAGTAAGCTTAAAGGATGTAGAGATAAGGGAATTAAAAGAAGAAAATGAGAAAATAAAATCTGAGCTGACTAAAATGGTTGAAAACAAGAATAAAATATTACAGGATAAAGGTCAATTACAAAAGAAGCTTAATGAATTAAAAGAAAGGAATATAGGAAATGGTCCTCTTCAGGGAGCCAAGCATATAATCTGGGATACATTGTCTGTTGATATTACTAAGTTCAGACATTATTTGAATTTCATTGATGACCAAAGTAAATTGGTTAATTTAGCCAATCAAAGATTAAAACTAGTAAATGAGACCATGGAGAGGAAGCCCCTAAGTACAGCTCAGAATGCACTGAATTTCTTGAATTCATTAACTTATCAAAAATTACAAGATATAGGAATAAAAAAGAGAGTGGCTATGGTACCGTGGTTGAAAATGTTCATTCACAAACATTATCTTATGAAGACAGTACAAGATAAGGCTGATGAGATGACTTCGCGTATTAATGATTTCAGGAATGCTTTTAAATAATTGTTTGAAGATGGCCTTCCTTCTTTCTGGGACGAAGAAGGAAGACTTCTCTCTCAAGAACATTATCATAGCTTGCTAGTACAAAGCCGTATGGATCACTCCAAGTTTGATGATTTGGTAAAGGCACTGACGGGAAAAGTCATCATGGACAAGTTGACAGAAGACTTTGAGATATTGCAGAAATTTCTGATCGTCAGAGGAGGGCTTCCTACTATGTCTTATGAAACCTATATGGATCTGGAAGTGTCTATCCGAGAAATGATTGAGTACGGCATCCCAAGCATAGAACAATGGAGAGCCGTGGAAAGTTTCAGAAAAACAAAGTATATTCTTCATCCGTGAAAACAGGTGTTGCGCGCTATGGAGTTGCTTGTTCGAGCCTTGTTGTCACCAAGTTGATTTTAATTAAATGATCTGTTATCAGGATCAAAGCAAGTAGTTTATTCCTAGTTGTTAGGGATATGGTTACAAAGACTTTGATTAAACAGATTATTCAGTTATTAAATCTTCTTGGGAAGAAATCATTTATGTATATATTTGCATTTACTTGATGTATTGGGGGTTGGAACCCATTTGTTGATCAATGTTTTTTTAGGACATATAATTTTTGAAATAACAAAGTTGAATGCATGTGGGTTATCATAGATTCTTGTGCTGTTTACATTACAGTATGTATTTTCTTTCCTATGTGATCATTTTTCTGGTGTTACATTCCATTTTGTTTTCCTCATATCTGAAGCGTAGTGTTAAATGATTGGAATTCATACTTGTTGTGCTCTGACTATTTTTTTAGATATTTCATAAATGTTTTTGTTAAAGTTAATATGGAATTAATCTTATGATGCTCTATATTGATGGACTGTTCATATTTCCTCATTTTCCACCTGAACTCAATGAATGACCGTAATTAAGTGGTTATCTTGCCTTTGATGAAATCTCATGCATACGACCTTGTGATATCTTTATGTATTTTGACTCCATTGCCCAATGATTATGTGTATCATTTCGACTGTCTATATGATGTTTAAGTATTAATTTTTATATCTGGCCTTGTTAAATTTATATTTGAGAGATCCCCCTCTGGAAAGGAAAGCCAATTTCTTTCTGAAGCGGTTTTTGCTGTTACCTTTGGGATTTACCTTTTGCAACCTGGGTACATTCTGAGTGTTAACACATGGAATACCCCCTTTTGTGTTTTTTTTTCTGGAATTTTATATATGTATTCGTATGGTATAGATCTGGTTACATTACTATATATAGTCTTAAAAAAAATAAGGTAACATCCTAATTAGTCCTTACAAAGTAGCTCCAAGGGTTATCTCAAGTGGTTGTGAGCAAGACATAAGGTCTCTTCCCCCAAAGTTGGGGAGGTCACGAGTTTAATTCTCTTGATCCCCTTGAGGTTAGATTCTATAATTAAGGTCAATGGTTTACTCCGTTTACTTTCCAGGATTCATGGGGAAGTAAACATCGATACTTCCCACAAAAGATGTTAATATATGACAATCAAGCCACATAAGAGTGACACACTTAAGAATCCTCCATGAAACTGTGTTTCTCTCCTGGTTTACTACTAAATCCTGGGTAAATGATTGGTAATCCTGGGTAATCCTGGGTAATTTATTGGTCAGTTATGGAATCAAAGGATGGACAAGTATTTGGACACATCAAACCAGTCTATTGATTATGCATCCCTTCAGCTGAAAGTGCATATCTTTCCAAAGGTCTTGATCCTCTGAAGTCTTGTTTCCAACCTATTTTTGGCATTTATGTAGTGTTGAAAATATTATACTAGGGATTGTTTTCTTGAATAGTTTTTATGTCATATATTGAGACACTTCTATAACTATAAAATACTATTTTATGTATATGTATGAGCTTTTAGAGAAGGACAAAGTTTATGTAGGAGATTCTTTATTGCCTTTTGGAGATTAAGTTTCAAGGGACAATATTTTTGGATGGTATTGGAATGGGAATGCATGTGCAGAATGCAATTTTTTCCTTTTAGAATGGATTATACAATTTTTTTCCAACGATTTTTTGTGCAAAACAATTAGGCTGCTTGGTCAGATCCGTGGCCAAGAATAACCAAGAAGAATATTTGAAACCATGGGAAGTAGAGGAAGGAAGAGAGTTGCAAGACTTAATTGGGAAGATAACGAGACATGGATTTATAGGTGTACTTGAAGCTAAAGGGAACAAATGTAACACATAAATCTTTAGGAGCTAAAGATTTGAAATTGCTATCACTCTGAGATATGATGAGCAATTTGCTATGGTGAAAGCATCAAGAACTTCAAGAGAATTACACCATATCAATCATAGGTTAATGGTTTGTCCCTGATATAAGAGCAGTTCAAATAGTTGAAAGCACATAAGGAGCAATTTAATAGGACTCAAGGGAGTCGAATCCTTTAGGAGAAGAAGTTACCCTCATGCAAGCATCTTGGATAGCTAAGTGATAGGGCCACCAACTTTCCTGCATTTGCAATAAGTCTCATGCCCCTGCCATCTCTGGTCGGCGAGTAGGTTAGTTTGAAGTTAAATATGTTTTTTAAGTTGGTTAGCAATGAAGCTCTATGTGTTGGAAATATTCCACTTTTGTGTAAATGAGAGTTTCACGACAAAATGCATGCTTCGTAGATGTAAAGACTACCTTTTCTGATGGATTGGACTGGTCTTAGAGGCATAGCCAAGACCTTTGTACCAAAATTTTGTGAAGAAAAAACTGTCTTCATTAAAAACATAAAAATGAAAAACTAATCAATTTGATTTATGTGAGATCATTGTAGATGTAGATGAACACATGATTTTCATTTTCAGGAAATATGTAGATACTGTTGAGATTGAATCCAAGCCACAAGATAGATATGTTGGTTCTCCTTGCTTATAGGGATATATGCATTGTATATTCAATCTTTGGCTCAATAAGTATATTTATTTATGTATCCTCTATTATGCAATACTAAATACAATATCCATTTTCCCAAAAAATTAAGAATCAGTTGGGTAAATAATTTTCCTTCTATCTTTACAGAGTTTGAGATGTTTTAATATTAAGAAGATCAGAATCCATGTCTTAATTAAATCTTGCAAATAAAATGAAAATTGTTTCCATATAGTAATCTTCTTTTGATAAACAAAACATTAACTTTGATTTGATTTGAGAGTTGAAAATAATATTCTTTGCATGGTAAAAAGGAAGTTTAAGGGAAATGAAACGCTCATAATGATCGCAATTCCCCAGATATATCACCAGTATGTAGACACCTAACTACCTTAATTATATTTGAAATACAAATAGAACAATATTGGTCAAACACTAAGCAATATCATCAAATGACTAAAACAACATCAGTCCCAATAGTAACCAAGACAATTCCCAGTTTGAAGTGAGTCATCTCCAAATCTTGTCGTGTGGACAATTATGTAAAGAAGGTATAATCCAAAAGCAAAAGGTAGACTATATTGGAAATGAGAACAATGAGGGATTCTTTGTAACATTAAGAACATTCCTCCAGATCACATAATTAACCATCATAGCTGACCAATCACATCAAAAGAGTATGAATACATCTGTATATAGGGACTGGCCATAATACCATTCATAGGGAAATGAAAAACTACTTATAAAAAATAAGATACAAACTGGAGTTTTCTACACTGAATATATCTTGACTTTTGAAAACATTGTGTACATTGATCCCTTATCAATATTTGGCCATCCATTCAATAGATTGCCATTCCTACTGGAAATGAATTCTAGCCTAGGTCATGATTGTAGGATGCTCCTTTAGACTAGGCTGTGAGATGATTGACGCCTTTAAGGCTAGGCCATGACTATTTTGTATGATCTTTGGGTTTATTGGTGAATTTGATGACACCTTTGACTGGGTCATGGCTGTGATTGTGACCTTTTGAGCAGGCCTTGACTATGTTGGGATTTTCAGTGACTGTGTATGGATATCTCTCTAGTATGTCCACTGTTCATTTAATGACTTGTCCTTATAGTGAAAATATATGATCCTAAAGGTATTTGAGTATAAGGGATATCTAAACTAGCATTAGTCTCTTTAATTATTGTTTGCTAGTTCTGCTTCTTAGTTTGTATTGTATAGTACTATTGCTTTTGGTTATTTTTCTTGTACCTTACAATTTATAAATTGTATCTCAAGGACCAACTTTAACACAATGACCATTGGAGTATTAAAGTTGAAAGAGATGAAAATTATATTTTAGATTATTACATCAGTACTGTTCTGGATCTAGCATTGATTTTAGATTTTGTTTTATGCATTAAAGTACAATTTTGAAATTTCTTGTCTCTTACCCAAACGTAACCCAATTTTCAACATTGAAGACGTATGGCAACTCTTTGTTGGAGGTTTAATAGTTCCCTGAGGTCTCTTAGAACCCTCAAAAATCTCCAGAAACGATGCACCAATCTCTACAAAACTTCAACAATGCCCAAGATTACCGTAGCAAAGCATGTCCAACTCAACTTGCTCAAATTGTTCCTCATATCCATGCCTATAACTATTCATTTCACCGTCCTTGGCTTACTGCCTATAATTTCATGATTCTTTGCTTAATGCTTCATCTTATACTTCAAAAAAAGGTTTTTACACATTTGTTGTTTGCTACAGATCTCCTTTCATACCCAGGACAACTCTCTTTTATGACTACTATTCTTCATCCATAATACTAGCCCACATTGTTGTTGGTGTTGTTTCACTCCTTTTGGTTGCTAGAACTTCGCTTTTTAGGTTGTAAAAAAGGAACCCATAGTCTTTTTACTACTTTCTCAACCCACATGTTAGCCCATAATCAAGGGATAAGGATTCTTACTTTCCCACAATGTTGTTATTTGAAGCGTCCTCACAAATTTCCTAGAAGTGGCCCTTAGCACTGTTGAAATCCTTCTTACTATCCATGAAGGTTGAAAATGTACCTAGAACTGCTAGAACAACCTCACTACTAAAATAACAACACATTTATGCAAAAATGGTTATAACAGGATGGAATACGAAAAGTCACATTCCTGTATCAAATCATAGCAAGAGAGTTTGGTATTTGGTTGGGAGGAGCTTCATGGGGAACCATTATTAACTACAACGAACGCCAATGATAAATTAATGGTAAATGAGGGTGCTGCATATGTGGTTTGGATTATGGAATACTTATGCACAATCTGGCATTGATGTTTTGTGAAATTGGGCCAACCATATATTTAAAGAATTGTATTTTCTTAAATATCTTTTGAAAATAGTAGTTCGTTTGGATAATTATCTGATTTTTTTCTATTTTATCTTTGGTGTAGTTGACTGTGGCTATTACACAAGCCTACCTTCAAGCTTCCAAATTTATTGTGGGGATTGAATTCACTAAGAGAAATGAGTGGACAGGTGAGTTCTATGACTTGTAATCTTGAAGTTTTTAATGTCATTATCTCCATGAAAATTTTAAAGTTTAAAACGACCAATATGGCTATTTCATTGTGGCCCTCTATGTTTATTTGAGAACAAGAACTGTCTATAGGTTTATGTAGACATATCATATACACTGAGTGTTCATTTTGGTAATACCAACAAAATATGGATACAATACCATGCACAAATAGAGTAGTTGATTTTGGAACTAGATCTAGAAAAAAGGTCTTTTCTATCATTGGATGAATAGTAGTTGAGAAGTATATATTGACACAATCAGATTGTTGTGGCATGGTAAAAAAATAAAAGTATATATTCAGCAGTGAACAAGTTGAAACCCATAATTCAATGTGGCTTCTTTTTCCTACCAAGACAAACCATCTCCACATCTAATAATGAATGAGACATCATGCATTTTGGCCACTGAGTCATTTTGGAGTAAAAATTAGCCCATGCTAACCCAAACAAACTTTATAGCTTATTTTTGTTGATCTTATAGCGAGCTAGTGATAAAGTGCCAATATTCATATGTGTTACTGATATAGATTTTAAAATTTTCTTTTCAGAGGTTTAACTATGTTCTCTTGCTGTGGTGATCTTAAGTTTAACGGGCACACTTTGATTCTCTCCAACCTTTTTGTTGATTAGTTTGGTCTATAAATGCAATCGACAATTTTATTTCGACAACTCAATGGTTAATTTTGGATTTCATTTTTAAATTTGAGAACCATAGATCTACATGCCAATATGAGAGATATTAGAAAGGAATTATGCAGTGGAATAATTAGGATCAATATACACTGGGCAAAGAATTCATGATAGAAATTTCAGATAAATCGGACAAGAATTACTCAGAAAATCACAACATTAATATTCATTCATTTAATTAGTAATTCAATGGTAGTACAATAAATAGAATTCGAATATTGTGGATGGGATTCAAATCTACCAACTCTAACCGAATATTTAGCTAACTCATAGTGGAGAAATCACAGTTGGAGCTCACTAGTTTAACTCCAGATGTCTAAATCAGTCTACAATCAGTTAATTGATGAGGTCGGTGGACAAAAGGTGCCACGCTCCCTGCATGCATGCAAAACTAGTTCTAGTCTAACTGATAGTGATCTAACTGAAAGTAACTAGAGGATAACTCAACATAACTGCTTACCTACAACAACCAACTAAAGGTGACTGCTGGTGGCACTCAGAGTGGGATCCTATAATGGAGGGATTGGACCTAAAGGCACATAAACTCATGCATGAAGATGCAGTAAGTGGCAGATAACCCCTAGATGTTATTACAATGGTAATAACTTCCTAATTTAGGAAAAATGACCAAATAGACTATATTGGACACAGGAGGATTAATTAATCCTAACACTCCCCCTTAATCCTAACTTTGGACAACTTGGGCCATGACAACTAGGCCAAAAGTCACCCATACAATCTAAATGAATAAAATACTACTTAATAAAATAAGGAAAATGGGGAAAACCTCATGGGAAATGCCCCCCCTTGAAACAAGTAGGTAATCACGAAACAAGTTTCCATACTTAAGAGGAAAAATTTCTCTTTGAGCAAAAACTCGTGAAAAAAATTGTTGCAATCTGCAACTCTATGGAGTAGTAATGCAGAATATTGGTTCTTCTATGCACCAACATCATGGGACTGTGCATGTGAACCTATCCAAACTAAATTAGTATGTATGGAGGAATTTTCCTCTTTGGAAGAAGAGGAATATGCTCAACTGAATCAAGAACATAGACAACTGCAAGATGAAAACTGGACCCATGTAGAGCAACTGAGATCAACTGATTAGAGAGAAAAAGTGCTTGAGAATTCAAACCATATGAGGTAAAACCAAGAAAATTATATGTTTCATCCTTGAACATTAAACCATGTGAGGTAAAATCAACTCCAGGTGTTAGGAGCAAGTGTCTAGGCGAATGCATGATGTCTCCATCTTTATTAGTACTGTGAGGAGATGAGCATGTGATAAATTAGGAAGGTAGAGAAGTCCTGGGACCATGGAGAGCGAATGATTGAGCTCCATAATATGATATATCTTCTAGAATAACCAATGATTCACAATTTAATATCATTAAACTCATGAGATAAAACTGACATCGAATCCCCATCAACAAATTTGAAAGAGACTTGAGATGCTTGATTTTTGACACCAAAATTGATGAGAACAACTACAAGCATGATTGGAGGCTCTTGAAACTTAAAATTTGAACCAAATAAGGTCATATCAGATCCAAGGATGTAGAACAAAGGTTCCAAGTGCTCCTCTGAGATGGTAGATGCACAATTTTCTCCTTCTTAATCAAAACTCTGAGTATTGGTGCAAGCAATCATGTAGGAATTTGCTGGAAGATCTATATCAATGATGGTGAATGGATCACTCCTAAAATATGATATTTATTCCAAAACATCCAAAGTATCACTTTTATAGACACCAACAACATGATTGGAGATAGAGGAATCAAAACTCTCCTCAGCTCCTTGAGCTTTCACTGGAAAACTTTGCACATAATTTAGAATAGAAGAATCACTCGAGAATGATTGAGTAGAATATAAGGAGAGTTTTTCTTCAACAACGAAGATTCAAATGTATTCTTATATATCAACTATATGAGAAGATTAGATATCATATATCTCATAAAATTTTGGAGAAACAGGAGAAGGAATCACTGCAAGGATACTTTCAACAATTCAAATTGATTAAATTGAAGATCCTGCTTCTTCTTCATCTTGAACAACTTCATCTGAGAGAATAGAGGACGGTACTTTTGAAGGGAGAACACATGAGGAGGTGTTGGATTTTCTCAAGTTATCATATACTACTTTTTGCACACCAAAGGCTCTATTTAGATCTCTCTAGAGCTCGAATGGATACTCAACAGATTCCATGAGATAAAGCATATCATGAGACATTACCATACCCATACTTCCATATGCTGTATCATAGTCATTTAGCCAATCTTCTTCCTCTTCATAAGATTCTTTACCAGCTCCAAAAGACACATCAAGTATATCATGGATCTCAAGATATGCAACCATCTTCAATTTCCACTCAGCATAATTGAATGGTGATAGAAGAGGAATTTACTTAATTCCATTTTGAAGTTGTACCTGCAAAAACAATCAATTCACAGACATTTGTCCGTTCAAACCTTTCCACCTCAACATGTGCACTTTTTTAGAGTCTGTCACACCTAGATAGACCTATCTAGACATAATTTAGAGGGAGCAATGCTATGATTTCAGGAATTATATTGAAACTCAACTGCTTTTGGTGCAAGCATGGAGGTCTCAGAGGTTTGCTGCTGGCCTGAACATAGCCTCTAATACCATGTTAAATTTGAGAACCATATATATACAGAAAAATATGAGAGCTATTGGAAAAGAATTATGCAGTGGAATAATTAAGATTAAAATACATTGTGCAAAGAATTCATGACAGAAATTTCAAATAAATCGGACAAGAATTGATTAGATAATCACAACATTAATCTTCATTCATTTAATTAGTAATACAATGGTAGTACAATAAATAGAATTCAAATACTGTGGATAGGATTCAAATCTACCAACTCTAACTGACTATTTATCTAACTTAGTGTGAAAATATCACAACTGGAGATCACTAGTTTAACTCTCGATGTCTAAATCAGTCTATAATCAGTTAATTGATGAGGTAGGTGGACAAAAGGCACCACACTCCCTGCTTGCATGAAAAATTGGAAGTTGGATGTTTGATAGTGATCTAACTGAAATTAACTGGAGGATAACTCAACATAACTACTTACCTACCACAACCAACTGAAGGTGACTACTAGTGGCATTAAGAGTGGGATCCTATAATGTAGGGATTGGTCCTAGAGGCACATAAACTCATGCATGCAGATGTAGTAAGTGGAAGATAACCCCTATATGTGTCCCCCATACTCTAATACAATGATAATAACTTCATAAGCTAGGAAAAATGACCAAATAGAATATATTGGACAAAGTAGGATTAATTAATACTAACATTTATTATATACCAGAAAATGGAGATGAATGCAAGTACTAAGATATGAGTCTGGTGAGAAGTACGATCCACATTTTGATTATTTTTTAGGATAAAATCAACATTGCTAGTGTTGGACATTGTGTAGCAATTGTTCTGATGTATCGCATAAATATACCAAAGGTGGTGGAATAGTATTCCCTTCAGCAGAGGTTGGTTCTCAATTTCTATTATGAAATATGTAAATGACAAACTTATTTCATGATGAAAGTAAATGCTTTACATTTTAATATCTTTATCCTCACAAGAGGATACACGTCATAGAATTAGTAGTATTATCAAATATGACACTATTCGACTGTTCCAAGAAAGGAATTGCAGGTAAGCTTAAAAAATGGAATATGAATATTCATTCATCCTTTGTCACCTAGAAAGAAAGAAACCACATGTTTAATGAATTTGAAAATATTTCTGGTTCCTTGTTTACTTTATGATAAATTGTGTTCAATCATGGAAAATTGCAGTGAAACCAAATAGAGAAGACACTCCTCTTTTCTTTCACCTTAATCCCCGTGGCATACCTAATAAACAAAGCTTTCATATTGAATATCCCCTGCAATAGAGGGAGAAAAGTGGTCATTAACCAAATGGATACATGTAATTGTAAACTCTTTTGATAAGCAAATACAAAGCTCATATAATTGTGTGGATGACAATCCCCATTGTGGCAAGTGGGTATCTTATGGGGAGTGTAAGAATAATCCTATATACATGTTGGGCTCACTTGAAATACCAGGTGCTTGTAGAAAGAGTTGCAAAGCTTGTTAGTTATTTTGGATGAAGGGATTGAAGAAGACTGCCAGCAATGATATCCCTCTAGGTTTAGTAAATTGTTTCAAAGAAAATTTCTAGTTTGTCATGTGGGAAGTAGGGTTTTAAAGATTGGAGTTACTTATTTGTTAAAGTTTCTGTATAAATAGATCTGTACTATTATTTGCATATTAGGTTGGATGCTTGAGTAAAATTCTATTAGAAAATGAGTTTGAATGACTTTATAGGAAATGATTATTTAGTTGTTCAGATTGAAAGCATGCCATATAATACAATTTTAAAGAGGAATTGGCCTACTTTTCATGAGTGTAGATGTTATTTCTTACACTATTTATAGTAAAAAGTATTTCCTCTCCCTAATATTCAAGATGCAGATGAACAATGTTGGAAATGTTCTCTCTATATAATGCAAGCTCAAGATGTTATAGTATAACATTATGAAATGATTGAACATTATTAATAGAAAATATAATATTTCAGTCAAATTTTGATTTATTTCAGTATAATATTTGAGATATGGTGCATAGAGGAGCAGTGAAGCCCCATTACGTGGCGATGGATGAGAATATAACTGATGTGTTGACCAATCCGCTAGCCAGAGTTAAGTTTGAATACTTCAGAGAGAGACTTGGTGTGATACAAAACAAGGTCCATAAAAAGAGCGAGTGATGATTTCTAGTTGGAGATGCAAGTTGTCTTGGTGACGTAATAAGTCCTAGTGTGCTCCCATGCTAGAGATGATGAGAGACCGAAAGATGCATATGCATGAGATCTCACATGGGAAGGAATACGGGTTGTCCTTGAATGTAAAAGTCACGACATGGTACACAAGTTGTTCTTGGATGTAATCAGTATTGCTAGGTTGTCTTTGGATGTAATCAATCCTGTCATGATACACAAGTTTTTCTTAGATGTAGTTAGTCCTGGAAGGTTGTCTTTGGATGTAATCAGTATTGGCATGGTACGTAGGTTTTCCTTTGACATAATCAATCCTTAAGTTTTTCCTTGAACGTAAAATTCCTGGCATGGTATGCAGGTTGTTCTTGGACATAACCAGTCCTTGTGTGTGTTTACATGTTGAAGATGATGAAAGGTCACAAGGGAATTTGTGTGCACCTGGGAAATTATCATGAGTGGTATACGTAGGTTGTCTTGTTTATGCAAATAAGTCTTGGCATGCTCCTAATTTTGTAGAATGCAGGTTGATCGCGAGACATAATGCACTTGGTGTTCTCTAAGGTGATTCTCTCATAGTGGAAGACAAAGGTTGTCTCAGTGATGTAAATAAGTCATGGCGTGCTCCTATGTGGGTAGAACATAGGTAGTATATGAAATGCATTTGGGCTGTGCTTCGTTTACAATGATGAGATGATCAGATACAACGAGATGATGGTAGGAGACACAGGTGATTGCAATGGAAATGTAATGAATGGTCATGGGATGTACCTACATGATGGCTTGCTTGTGGATATGATGAAGACCTAGATGAGGATTAGGCCTACACCCAACATGAAACACAAATAGCTCTATAGAAAATTTCAATGATAGATATATACAAATTTTTTTAATATTCAATGATCGACAAAATGAAGACTATGAAATAAACTATGATGATGACTCTGTGATGATGACGTGATCATATGTGTTGATGACTGTGGTGAGAGAATACCTTCTGTAATGTCCCTAAAAATTGGAAACTTTTTTTTTTCATTAGGCTAGTTAAACACAACCTTTTTTGGACATTATTAAACTTGCAAAATGTGTCATACTCTATCGTATTGCTGAATTGCTATAAGCTGTTCTTACATCTTACTTCCTTACCTCAGTTATGATTATTACTCTGTTTACTGTTTGTGCTTATGATGTTGGAATGCTGATTACTATGTGATTCTTATGGTTATGCTTTGCTGTGTATGTTATATGCTTTGATTATATACTTCATTTTTATTTTACATGTGCTTACATTGTATACCTGGCTCTAACTTAACTTTGTATCTGGAACCAAAGTGGGTGGAGTGGCGGTACTAGTTCTCCCATGTAACTGCCTGAGAGGTAAAAGTATCTACTTGTCTAGTAGGCTTACTTAGTTCTTTTGAACTTAAGCACTTTTAACTTGGTTACGTGTAGGTTTTCTTAGTGATAGTAAACTTGTTACAGAAAACTGAACGCTTGATCACTCGTACTTACGCTCACAGCTAGTGACACCTACTAATTGTTTTATTTTTGTTCTTTACAGACTTGTAGTATTGACAAGGTCAATGCCACACCTATCATTGCATGACACAAACTTGGTAATTTAATGGCACTTATTATTCTTGGTGTAATTGCTATCAATTGTTAATACCCTAGCCTATTTGTATTACAGGTTTATTTTATGATAAGTAATTAACTTATACTTTTGTTTTATTATTTTACAGGTTCATAGCTCTTCGTTAAACAAAGGACGAACCTTGGCTTTTATAAATAAAACATGCCATGGCATAGTCCATATGCCATGGTACTAGGATTAATACCTAAAGAGTTTGTTTAAGTATGATCCTAAGGTTTAAAACCTAAGGTAAGTGGTACATATGTTAATGCCAACCTTGTATAACTTGGGGTGGCGAATATATGATATAGTTTATACCATGCATAAGGGGGTTTATGAATTTGCAATGAAAAATGGAGGCATTCGATTTGTAACGTAGGAAAACTATAGTGTAGTGGGTTTGGGTTTTGATAATGGGAAATAGACTGGTGCCATTAATGCGCATTGGAGTGTGTGGCAGCTCAAGCTTAGGGCTTGGCTCACGATGGGGTTTGGTCATTACTCGGTTTCCTTGTTTTCCCTTCTTGCCTCCGTGCATCATGGTGAAGGCGAACTTCAGGATAGCAGAGGTAAGATTTCATTGGGTTTCATAGCATTGTTTGATGGTTTGCAACTTAGCCACAATTTCCATACTTCTCATCCATCTCGTTGCTGGTGGTTGCAGGTGACAGGGATGGCGAGGAGAAACATAGCTCATAGTTTTGAAAGCAGTTCGTGGGTGATGCCATAACGTTCACGGTAATCTTGTTAAACAAGCCTGCACTTGTCACCTCTCGACTTTATGGGTGGGACTGAATTTCATCTCGTCGCTGGTTGGGGTTTAATGTGGGGTTTTCAATTTTCCTTTGGGCCTGGGTTTACAAAGATTTGGATTTGTAATTAATATGATACTGTTGGCAACGAAAATGGGGGCCTTGGTACATTTGACCGGCTCTGTGTGTAAACTATAAATCATGTTTTGTTCTATTAACAAGCTAGGGCAACACCATTGCTTGAGATGGTGCCATGGCCAATGGAATTCGACTGTGTCAACTCAGTTATGGTTTTTATAAGTCTGTTTATAAGTGTATACTGCATTTGATTTCAATGGTTATTTATGCTAGGTTTTATATGGCATTCGCCTTCATGGCTGGTCTATGCATATGGTTTGGGGCCATGATGTGAATGGCATGAGCACTCTCCATGACAGTTGTGATAGCTTGGATGGGTGCATGCTTACTATTTTATTTATTTATGTGTAAATGGAAAGTAATATGGCCATGGGTGTAAAAACCCTGCGTTAAATCCTTGCTGTAGGTTGTTTGTTGACAGGTCTTCCACGCATTTGAAAAGGTTTAGTTTAATTGACTGTGTGGTTATTTATGGGGTCAAGTCCGTGTTTACAGCGTGTGTGCAAAAATTGAGGGTCTCACAACTTCTCTGTAGCGAATTTATCTTATTGTTACATCCCGCATACACACTGTGTATAGCGTGGCTTTATGAAACGTAGAGGGACTCTACAGGATTGTTAAAATGCTTATGGTTTATTTTATATAATGGTGTTGAGTATTATGGTATGCGTTTTGACATTTGGGTGTCCACAGGATTCGATCCTGGGATCTCTTGTTTAAACATATAGTTTGTTATTTAGTGTTGTAACTACACTTTGGTTATTTTTACATGTTTGTTGTAGATTGTATTATGATGGACCTTTTATATATGTTATACGATTTCTATTATAAAGTCTTGTTATGTAAATTTTAATACTCAGATGGTTCGACTTGTTTGCTTCATGTCATGGGTCTATATTATTGATAATAATATTCTTGTTTATACTTGGTAGATATAGATAGTATAGTGGTTATAAATCGTGGACCATGTATAGGGCCTCGATTACTTGGACTGTTAAAATATTAGGATGATATTTGTTTTAATGGGAATGATTTGATTTTTAGCTCATGGTTATTTATTCAGACCTTGAAAGGTCTTGGTTGGTTCTTAATCTTAGCTCTAGTACGTGGTGTGTATAATTTGTTCTTAGATGTATATTTAGTGTTGAAATATTAGAATTAGAATTCTATTTTATAGTTGTTAATATATATATATATATATATATATATATATATAGGTATAAAATATTTGCTAGGTCCTAATTATTATATTTGTATAATTATTCTAGATATGAAACTTAGATCTGAACAAGTCTTTTAATTAAATCATGCTTCTACTGACAATATGCAATCTGTTAGTAGAGTATATAGGCCAACTATCAGCTAGGTATTTAATCTGAAATAAATCTTAGTTTGTAAGAAGACAATACTAAAGTAGTAAAAGAAAATACATAAGTAAAACCTAAAAATACCAAACCCTTGATGATCTTAAACAAGAATTAAATTACAGCCTAGGGTTATAGATTAAAATGAAAACCCTAAGAGATTGGGACAAAAAACACGACACATAGGGTTTAGAAAATATAATGTAAAATTTTTCCTAATTTAGCCAGCATTTATTCTAGAAAATGTAATAGGCAGTCCAGGACCTCATACCTATAAATTGAAGCTCCTTTAATGGTTGAAACCTGCACACTCAAATAAAAAGCATTAACAAATCATAGGAAAATATGACCTCTGTATTAGATGACTGAATCACTTGGGAACTACCACGTTCCACCCAACCATGACCCAGAACCGTTCTTGGTTTCAATCCGGACCCCCCTGACCCGGTTCCAACATGCAAGTAGCTTAGAGCTCATAAGGTAAGGCTGCCCTAGTTTGTATATCAGGTTTGGATCAGTTCTCTCTTTTCCTTCCAGGAAATGTTCTCCAAGAACTCTCTTGAGAATTTTTGGCAAAATAATGACTCCCAAAAGATAGATGAGATCCCCAAGCCTCTCTTGGGCTTGGGACTTTATAGATAGACTTTTCAGTCAAAGAGGTAGTTAAATCAAGAAGTGCTTCATTTCTTGATTTAACCCTTTTCATTTACTTAGTACTTTTAATATTTTGACTTAGGAACTTTTAGCTAGTTCCTAATTGGACTTTGATAGGTATTATAATATTTAATCTTTATCTTAGTAATAATATAACATTTTTCTTGGGGTATCACATGTTGTGATCCCTAGACTTATGACACTTTATTCATTAATTTCATTAGGTAGATGGTTAGGTCTACTAGGCTAGGCAACTCAAAACATCCTTGCATGTTGGATTCCCTCATATAACATGGTAGTTCTTCAGTATTGGATGAGTATACATAAATTCAAAATTTCATTTAATCACTTATAAATAAGTCAGATGAGATCAATATTTTTCTCGAGTTGTTTACACTCTGGAATCATTAATACTTTTCAGTATCTCCCAGCGCTTACCAGAGCCCATACTCAACACTAAAAACAGGGAGTTACAATTCCAGAGCTCTTCGCTTAACACTAATTCTAGGATGTACTTGTACGATACACCTAGGGATACAATGGCCAAGGATCCAATGTTCCAGAGTTTATGCTCAACATCAACATGGAATCCTTCAACGCTTATGCCCAACACTTCCAAATTATCTTTTCATGTGTTCCAGAGCTTCATGCTCAACACAAATATAATACTCATGTGCTCTAGAGCTTCTTGCTCAACACAATAATCAATCACTCACGTGCTCCAGAGCTCATCGCTCAACACTAAACATCTCATCATTCATGTGCTTTAGGGTCCACGCCCAACACAAACAAGCATATATATATATATATCATCAACAATTGGCTTATGTCCAATATATAAAACAAATCATCATGTTAATATGCAATGTGGTCTTCGACCCAGTATATAAAACATCAAGATCACATCATAATCAATAGGCTCATGCCTATAAGTCTTAGGTCCAAAATTATAGATATTACATCCCCCCCGCTTAGAACAACATCGTCTCTGGTGTTCTAGGGACTCATAATGACATCATGAAACAAGGAGGGGCAAGCCTTTCTCATGGTGGCTTCATTCTCCCAAGTAGCCTCATCGACTTCGAAGTGCTTCCATTGCACCTTCAACTGAAATATGATGCGCTTCCTAAGTTTCACTTCTCTCTTGTCCAATATATTAATAGGTTCAGGGGAAAACTCCCCTTCAGGTTCCACGTATAATAAGGACCAATCAAATACATGTTTAGTATCATAAACATATTTCTTTAATAATGATGCATGGAAAACATTATGGAATCTTATGTGTGCGAGTAATGTTAGTTCATATGCCACTATCCCTCTCTTGGCTAGTATTTCAAAAGGTCCAAAAAACCTAGGTGCTAACTTACCACACCTCCCCAAGCTCAACGAGCTTCGTTTTGATTTTACTTTCAAGAAGACATGGTC
Source organism: Pseudotsuga menziesii (assembly GCA_001517045.1). Taxonomy (NCBI): domain Eukaryota; kingdom Viridiplantae; phylum Streptophyta; class Pinopsida; order Pinales; family Pinaceae; genus Pseudotsuga; species Pseudotsuga menziesii. The sequence goes on along the minus strand of LPNX011228891.1, from coordinate 297,753 downwards.
ACCTATTTGATAATATTTATCTTTTCTTTTCCGATCCGTGTAAATTTTATGGCGGTCTTGTGCTTCTTTAAGGTTCACCTAGACCTTGGTAACCAACTATTCCAAGTCCATTAATAGATCATGCCATAACATGAGCCGATCCACCTGGCTATCCCAACTAACCGGTGTTCTACACTTCCTTCCATAGAGTACCTCAAAGGGACTCATCTTGGTGGAATCCTGGTAACTGTTGTTATACACAAATTCTATAAGATGCAGGTAGTCTTCCCACATAGTGGGGTTGTTCATGACATACATCCTAAGCATGTCCTCAACAATCTGGTTTACTCTTTCTGTTTTCCCATCTGTCTGTGGGTGATAAGCAGTGCTAAAGTCCAACTGTGTTTCTAATCCAGAGAATAAAGATCTCCAAAAGTTTCCTGTAAACTTCGCATCTCTATCTGAGATGATTGCCTTGGGTATATCGTGCAATCTAAATATCTCCTTCAGGAATATATCGGTAATGTTTACTGCCTTGTAGGTCGACTTCACTGGAATGAAGTGTGCTGCTTTTGACAATTTGTCAATTACTACAAAGATAGAATCATTTTGTTTCTTACTTTTCGGTAGACTGGTGATGAAATCCATACTAATAACCTCCCACTTCCATTCTGGAATGGGTAACGGTTGCAACAATATTGAAGGATGCTGATGCCCAGCCTTGACCAGTTGACATTCCTGACATTTTGCGATAAACATCGCAATGTTGGCCTTTAACTTAGGCCAAAAAAAGTGTCTCTTGATGGTGGATATCATATTTTGATATCCTGGATGCCCCGAGTAGGGTGCCTGATGAAATTCTGTGAGGATGTCGGAATGAATGTCCCCTCCTACTAGAATGTACAATCTTTCCTTGGACCATAGCAGTCCTGTTTCATCTACCTTGTACTCTTTCTATTGTTGAAACAACTTGCCCTCTTGGAATTTCTTGAGGATTTCTACATAGAAAGGGTCAACCTTGTTGGCCGTTCTAATCCTATCATGCAATACAAATCGGTTTGTCTTATTGTTACCTCATACATCATATGGGTTCTTCGACTTAAAGCATCGACAATATTGTTCTCTTTGCCCTTAATATGCTTTAGTTCGAAATGATACTCGCTAAGAAAAGCCAATCATCTGTCTTGTCTAGCATTCAGATTTGGTTGCTCAAATAAATACTTTAGACTCATATTGTCTATATTTAGAAGGAATGTCCTTCCCATGAGGTAGTGCCTCCATATCTTCAATACATGAATGATGGCAGCTAACTCGAGATCGTGTGTGGGGTAATTCTGCTCATGTTCTTTTAGATTTCACGATCCGTAACAAATTGCATAATCATTCTGCAAGAGGACTCCTCCGAGCCCTTTTTTGCTTGCATCCATGCAAACAACGAAATCCCCATCAGGATCCGCAATACATAGTATCGGTGCAGTCGTCAAAAGCTGCTTAAGCTTTTGAAAACTTTCCTCGCACTTGGTCATCCATAAGAACTTATTTTCCTTCTTCTGTAAGGCGTTCATGGGACAAGCTATTCCTGAGAAGTTCTCAATGAACTTCTGATAATATCCAGGTAATCCCAAAAAGGACCTAATGTCAGTGACACTAGTAGGGGTAGGCCAGTATTATATGGCTCTAATGTTTTCCGGGTCCACAGCTACCCCTATCTCGGAGATAATGTGACCCAAGTACTGTATCTGTGGTTTCTAAAAATCATATTTACTAAACTTAGCATAAAGCTGGTGTTCTCATAGCACTTGTAGTAATATGCGAAGGTGTTCTTCGTGTTCCTCTTTACTCTTAGAGTAAACTAGGATGTCGTCTACAAAGGCCAAAACAAATTTATCCAGATATTTAGTGAATATACTATTCATCATAAACATAAAGTTCGTAGGTGCATTGGTCAACCTGAACGACATTACTACAAACTTGTAGTGTCCCTACCTTGTACGAAAGGCATTTTTGTGAATATCCTTGTCGCGAATCTGCACCTGATGGTACCCGGATCGTAGGTCTATATTTGAAAAGATATTGGCTCCTCCTACTTGATTAAACAAGTCATCGATCCTAGGGAGTGGGTATCGATTCTTGATAGTCATTTTGTTCAACTGACGGTAATCGATGCATATCCGCATCGTACCATCCTTTTTCTTGACGAACAATATCGGTGCTCCCCAAGGGGACACACTTGGTCAGATATACCCTTTTTCTATCAACTCTTGCAATTGCAGTTTGAGTTCCACCAACGCAGGTGCACTCATGCAGTAAGGGGCTTTGGAAGCTGGAACTGATCGTGGTTTCAGTTCGATGGAAAAGTCTAGGTCTCGTTTCAAAGGTAATCCTGGGATTTCCTCGAGAAACACATCCTTGAATTCTACAAGAACGGAGAAGTATTCTATGTGATGTTCTCTTTCAACCTCTATGTCTCAGATATTTACTGCGAACAACTTGCAACCTTTCCTAACGCACTTCTCTGCTAGTAAGGAAGATATCTGTATTATAGAAACTTTCTTTGGAATGCCTTGAATCTTCACTTGATTCCCTTGGCCATCCATACACAAAATTGACTAGTGAAAGAAATCGAGCATGACATGGTGCTATTCCAACCAGTCCATGACGATAAGTATGTCATACAATCCTAAGGGTAGGATGTTCAGGTTTAATTTCACTGGAAAACCATTCAGGTTTACCTCGCAATCTTTAACTATTTTTGAAACCTTTCGTTTCGTACCCGTGGCTAACTAGACCAGCCAAGGTTTATGATGTTTTACTTTTCCTAGTTTGCATACATCAACAATTTTAGGCAATACATAGCTTCAACAAGCACTCACGTCAATAAGTATTGAAATAGAAGTGTTCAAGATATTACCTTCTATCTCAACCATGGTAGCCTAATGGTCAGCCTGTCAGCCATCCAAGGCTGCATAAATCCGCGATGTTCTATCTATGTCCTCGATCGTTGGTTCTTCTTGTAAGTTGTGCAAGACCCCATTGGTCTTGTTCTTACAGTCTCGGGCATAATGGGCCCCACTTCACTTCTAGCATTTGATCTGTATCGGGGTAGTATTGGCTCCCCCAGCTGCTACTGGCTTGTTAACATTTGGAGCTGGTACGTAGGATTTTGTACCTGATTTGTTGAAATTCTTGTTTGCTGGAAAACTGTTGTTCTGTTTTCTGTACGGTGGCGGGTTAAACCCTGGTTTATGGTTATGAGAGAAGTTCTTAGACTTGTCTCTGTTTCTGTTCATGTTCTCTTGCCTTAGCTATCCATGCTCATAGTAGAGCCTAGATTTGTGCAATGTGGTGTCCAAGGTTTTAGGCATGTCAAACTCAATCCTTTCCCAAAAGTTGGGAGGAAGACATCCTAAAAACTGTTGGATTTTTACCTTTTCTTCCTTGAAGTATGGTGCATAATGTAATAGATCTAGAAATATGTTAATAAAAGCATCCATAGTCATGGATCCCATACGTAATTTGTGAAAAAATTTTACTTTTCTGTTGAAGAATCTTTCCGACATATATTTTCCTTGAAAATATTTTGCGGAAGTTACTCCAACGTATTTCTCTTAGCTCATATTTCTTGGTGTGTTTCAAATCTCTTCACCATCTCACTGCTTTTCCATTTAAATTATAGATGGCAAGCCGAGCCTTCATCTCGCTTGAGTAGTTATGAACTCAAAAATATTTTCTCATACCCAACAACCATTCTTCATCTTTCTCTCCCGTGTTTACTTCACCTTCATAGGTCGAGGCTCTTATTTTTCTGAACTCCCCCTGTAGGTTATCATCATTTCTTTGTCTCTTCCTACATGGAGAAAGAGATTCCTCACTGGAAGGGCTGTGATATTCTCCTTTTGGGGGTTCAGGGTTTTGTTCCCCTTCTCTTGGGCTGCTATCCCATTTAGGATAAGGTTCCTTCTTGAACCTATTTATGGAATAAGTGGGTTTCCCTTGTGGGATTCCTCCCATCATATTTCACAGTAATGCTTCATTTATGGCTTGCCGTTCCTTTCTCTCATTCAAAATATATTCTCCGAAAATTTGCAATTTTTCTTGAAGACTGTGTATGGTCTTCAAAATATCAGAATTCAGTTCCACCACCAGTTCTGCTTCCTAGGTGGGGGTGTTCATCTTTCCTTGCCGGCTGTTATCTTCTTTAGTGTTAATGATCTGAACTGTTCCGTAGAAATTGATTGAAATTGCAAACTTTGAATCACAGGAAATTTTTTTTCTGTTAGTTAATCATACTTTATTTTCTTTGTAGCGAATGTTTGGTACGACCATTGGTCTCTTAGTGTTGAAACTGGGCTCTGATACCACTTGTAATGTCCCTAAAAATTGAATTTTTTTTTTGTTAGGCTAGTTAAACACAACCTTTTCCGGACATTATTAAACTTGCGGAATGTGTCATACTCTATAGTACTGCTAAATTGTCATAAGCTTTTCTTACGTCTTACGTCCTTACTTAAGTTATGATTATTACTCTGTTTACTGTTTGTGCTTATGAACTTGTAATGTTGATTACTATGTGATTCTTATGGTTACACTTTGCTGTGTATGTTAGATGCTTTGATTATGTACTTCATTATTATTTTACATGTGCTTACGTTGTATACCTGTCTCTAACTTAACTTTGTCTCTAGAACCAAAGTGGGTGGAGTGGCGGGACTAGTTCTCTCATGTAACTGCCTGAGAGGTAAAAGTCTCTACTTGTCTAGCAGGCTTACTTAGTTCTTTTGAACTAAAGCACTTTTAACTTGGTTACGTGCAGGTGTTCTTAGCGATGGTAAACTTGTTACGAAAAACTAAACGGTTAATCACTCGTACTTACGCTCGCAGCCAGTGACACCTACTCATTGTTTTATTTTTGTTCTTTACAGACTTGTAGTATTGACAAGGTCAATGCCACACCTATCATTGCATGACACAAACTCGGTAATTGAATGGCACTTATTATTCTTGGTGTAATTGCTATCAATTGTTAATACCCTAGCCTATTTGTATTACAGGTTTATTTTACGATAAGTAATTAACTTATACTTATTATTATGATTATTTTATAGGTGGCATAGCTCTTCATTAAACAAAGGAAGAACCTTGGATTTTATAAATAAAACATGCCATGGTCCTAGGCTTAATACCTAAAGAGTTTGTTTAAGCATGATCTTAAGGTTTAAAACCTAAGGTAAGCGATACATATGTTAATGCCAACCTTGTATTAACTTGGGGTGGTGAATATATGATATAGTTTATACCATGCATAAGGAGGTTTATGACTTTGCAATGAAAAATGGAGGCATTCGATTTGTAACATAGGAAAACTATAGCGCAGTGGGTTTGGGTTTTGATAATGGGAAACAAACTGGTGCCATTAATGCACATTGGACTGTGTGGTAGCTCAAGCTTAGGGATTGGCTCATGATGGGGTTTGGTCATTACTCGGTTTCCTTGTTTTCCCTCCTTGCCTCTGTGCAGCGTGGTGAAAGAGACCTTCAGGATAGCAGAGGTAATATTTCGTTGGGTTTTGCAACATTGTTTGATGGTTTGTTGCGCCGAGAGGTGCTCTACAGCCCAGTATGGGGGAGATCTTGTAACGTGATGTAACGTTAGTAACGTTTGTAGCATGACGACAAAAAATAATAGTGATAGTGAATATTATGGGAGAGATCTTGTAATGTGATGTAACGTTTGTAATGTTTGTAACATGTTGGAAAAAAAAATAGTGATAGTGAATATTATGGGAGAGATCTTGTAATGGATGTAACATTTGTAATATTGAAGTAACTAATGTAAAAACTAGTAAATATTTTGTTGGCCTAATAATGTAAGGTCGTAATGTTTCATTTGAAATACACTCCTATATTAATACACCAAAACAACAAAAATATTATAGAAAAAAAATATATTCTCAAGCAGTTATTCAAGAGGAGGAATTTGATCAAGTAGCTATTCGAGACGAGGAATCTAATCAATTAATCTATTAGTAGCTCTATAGACCTCCTTAGATGCAAATCCAAATTCGCCTTCCCTCCTCCGTAGATCCAGCTCCAAATCCACTCGCAGCTCTCCTCCCAGTGCACCGCATGCTCCTCCCACTGTGCATCCCTCTTCCTCCTCCCATGCTGCACCTCTCATCCTCCTCCCACGCCGCACCCCTACTCCACCGTGTCCTCCCCCATGTGCAGTCGCCTGCACCTCCCCTCCTCCCCTCCACCGTCCTCCTCTCCTCCACATTTATTTATGCCGTGTGAAATGGAGAATTGGGGACTAGAATCTAATAGTACCATATAAGTTTCTGCATTATGAGATGCTATTGGACATCTATTGTGATTCATATTCAGGCAGTTTAATAATTTAATTTACTATAGCTCATATATATATATATAATAAGTATTAGTAAAAAGTCCTCGCATTATTACATTTATAAGACAAAACGACTCTCAGTTAAAGAACCAGTTACAAAAAAATAACTTTAATGAACCTGAAAGTGGTTGAACCATAGTGAGGGAGCCCTTAAAATTTTGCTGCATGGATAAAGGTATAAATGGTGCTGCCCCAAACGAAGAAGTAAAATGCCTTAATAAGTATTACCTGTCAACAAGTGATAAGTATCACACGTCAACAAAGGATAGAAGATGAGATAGATTCCCTTCAGCGATCAAAAGTGGTCCTATAATGCCCAGAAATGACCTTCTATGCACAATTAAAAACATTATCTCGATCCATATTGACATGGTACTCCCTCATTGGGATTGAGTAGCTGTTGAAAAATGCAATATTTATCTTCACATGGCAGTGCGTTTTCTTAGTTTCCATAGAATGATATGATGCTCTAATTTCCATGCATATTCACATGGGATGGCGTTTTAACATAAGTCTTTAAAAAAATTGAGTAATTTGCACAAATTGATATCTTATTGTAATCTCCATGCTTGACATGCCCCTTGTATGGAAATAAAACTATGATTTCATATTGAAACAAAAGTTTCAAGAGAACAAACTTTGTTGAACATTTAATAATATTCATAGATATAGATATTTAAATATAATCAAGAGTTAACATACTTCAATATCATGATAATTTCATTTTGATTATAAATTTATAAGAGTATAATACAAAATTGAGAGATAGATATTTACTGTGATATAAAAAGAAATGTGATACATAATATTTATGTAATACAAATATTACAACAAATATATATGTAATGTCCTCGACCCTCCAACTGGTGAGGAGGACGCTACGGTGTCATTAACATCTGGGAAACTAGCCCCATGAACATGAAGATACATAAATCCAAAATGCTTGAACATAAAACGTACTAAGATGCATACATAAATCCGGGATAAAAGCCCCATGAACATGTACATACATATAACTGAAATAAAAATGCTTAAAACATAAAACGTGCTAGGATGCATAATCATTCATTAAACAATAAATATAAATGCAGAAACGAAATGGTAAAAAATACTTATCTTATAAAGGATTCGTCTCACAACCAGCTATGTCGCTGCAACGTTCCACCCAACCATAGGCTAGAGTGCTCCTTAATCTCTTAGCAACGCTGCCACCCTTGAGCTGGGCATGATTCCCCAAGGAATAAGGAACAAACAGGCTTACACATAGCCAAGGATACACAAAACAACAAATCAACCAAGCCAACACAGTTGGGTTTATCAGGCCATAACGAAGCTGGGAAAGGATAATTGCTAAGCTGTTGAGCTCATTGCAGAGCTAAGGACACCTACACCAGAACTAGCATGGCTTCTAGAATACCCACACACACCCAACACAAGGAAATTAGTCCCTTCTCTGCTACACAGTCCCTCAGGCCCTGACCTTCCTTCTAGTGCTATTCAGGGGTTGTGGAGAAGAATGCCAGCCCTCTAGCTCTGTCTGTGTGGCTCCCAAACACACAAGGTTTATCAAGCAAACCAAGCCCTCATCCCTACTCCAACACAGTTCAAAGACCAACCATTGCATACACATAGCCAAACAAGCTATTCATAGCTTGGACAGGGGAAAGCAACTCCTGAGTCGTTCTTGGCGCTATCGTGGCCAAAACGAATCCATAACAACCTACAACATCCCAACACGTAGAAACAACACAACCAACAAAATATGGGGAAACAACAGCAACGAAAAACGTGGGGAAGACCTCTGCTCCTGGCTCCACAATGGGATGAAGCAACCACAAGAAAAAATACATAGTCTGCACTAGGGAAAGAAATCGGATTCCCATCCTGTGCATGAGGAAAAATATACATGCATACCACAAATCCGTATAGGAACCATAGATACCCCTCTGTAGAAAATGTGAATGACAGCCAAAAACGACTCTCCTCCTTGCTGCGTGAGACCAAACAGAAAGAATCCTCTGTGTGAGGAACATGACGTCTCTCTGCATGAGGATGGACGACAATGGAGAATGGCGAGTGGGAAAGTGCGAAAGAGTGCCCAGCGCCATCATGGAGAGAGTGGAATGATGGGCATAGTCCTTTTTCCTGCCCATCATGGGGTTCGATTTGTTGGTGGAGTGTGCGTGTGGGCAAGGACTGACAGTCCTGCCACACTCTATGTTAACCCAAAAAATCCCTCACTCATCTCTACATGGCCTACACCACCCAAGGACACCCATGATCGACCCTCGTAACACCCCATTAGAGCCCCACACCCTCAAAAAGGCTTAAGAATGAAGAAAAGGGCTTAAAAACCCCCAAAAAGGAGCCCAAATAACTCTCCTAGGGGCTAAAGCCTCCAAAAAGGGGCTAAAACCCCTTAAAGGAGCCTAAAACCCTAAAAGGAGCTAAAGTTAGGGCAAAAGGGGCTAAAAGCCCAAAAAAGGGGCTAAATCCCTTACCAAGGGCTTATAACCCTAAAAGTCCCTAAGAAAGCTATAAAAGGAGGGGTGGGGGTCACTCTCAAAACACTTCTCTCTTGCATACTGTTATGCTGCCCATGGATGCCTTGAGACCTCTTTGCCTCTCAAGCCACCCAAATCCCCCTCTCTTCCACTCATCTTCCCCATTGAGCCATAGCTCCTCCATTGCTAAGTGAGATAGGGAGGTGCTTCTTCCAGCCAGGGCATGGTGGCCCATTTCACCAAAGAAGAGGTATAATCTAGTTTTGTTCGTATGTTTTCTTTGTTAGTCAGTTGTTTTCTGACCATTATTTGTTTGCAGGTTTGATCTCTAACATGTTTTGCAGGTTTATTGTAGCTTAATAGTTGTTTGTAGGTAGGCAAGGCGAAGCCCTAACCTTGTTTGCAGAGGGGCTCACAGCCATTTTCTTTCCTTTCTGTTCAGTTTCTTTTCTGCATTTTCCACATGCAGGAACCTACCCTTCCATCCTATAGATGGAAGGGAGCCATTCCTGCCCCTATAGCAAGGAGAAATCCCTGCTACAGAACTGGCGACCATACCAGGTTGATCCCACAGGATCCCTGGTTCAGTTTTTTTTTTAAATTTCAAGTTTTTTTTTCAGTTTATGCCCTAATTTTTAAAATTTCTTGTCAAATATAGCTTAGATATAGTTTATTTTTCATTTTTATTGTTTCCGAAGCCTCTGCAAGGCAAATCTGAGTCTGTTTGGCCATAGTATAGGTTACTGTTGGTTGGATCTGACTCAGGATCAGAAAAACCCCAAATCCAGGGCAGGTCGCACTTATCGGGCCTAAACAGGGGATGAGGTCGCTCTTTACGGCCTCATAAGTGCGTTCAAGTCACCCTTTTCTCCCCGAAAGGTGTGACTTCACTCAGAACAATAGACCGCTTCTGTTTGTGAAATCTGTGTGACCCCCTCACCTATTTCCGGAAAACTCTTGCGACCCCCTCTCCTGTTTCTGAAATTTTTTTGCGACCCCCTCGCTGAATTCGACTCAAAACAGGCGGTCTGTCAATCAGTAGTTAATTTTCAGTTTATTAGGGACTGTAAGTGTGGCTCAGTCACCTCTGTCCAGCACAGTAGTTCAATTTCTCTTTCTGTTTTAGTTTACTATAATTGCATCAACAAACAAAGTGTAAATTCAAAACCAATTTTAATGGCTTAATGAATGTAGCTTAACTAAAATTAACATAAAATTAACAGTCTTGCTTACCCTTCCTCCTCTACCCAGTCGTCACCCTTCGGGGTATTCTGTGATACGACGAAGGGCACATCTCATATAGTCCTAGGCCCTTCACTGAATATTGTTCTAAACCATTAAAAACAGATGACCTGGAAGGTAGAGGGGGTAGAGAAGGAGGGATTCTCACGGCTCTAAGCGTCCTCCCTGTTGACCAACCTTGCATCCAGGAGGTGACTTATGGATCTACGGATGGGCTTAGTCCCATTGTGTTGAGAGCCCAACACCTTCTCTTGGTCTAAGAGGAATATAGGTGTAAGGTAGTCACCTAGTTAGGTTGTCACATTCAGGGATAAAAATGTATCTGTTTTCAAATTTCTGATTATTCACTGCTTGCACAACAATGATATGAAGTCTACAAAATATTCATAAACCACTTGCAGCCACCTGATAAATAGAAAAACATAAAAACATATACACCATACCACTAAATCAACCCAACTCAGTTCATGACGTTGAGAGAGCCTTAAAATTTATCAATTTACACTAAGTTAAAAAATTCTACAGTCTTTGAGGACATAAGTCCTTGAATGCTTCAACCATGGGAAGTACTTGGGCTCAGCCCATAAACTCATTGTGAGGAGTACCACGGGAACCCCAAAGTAGCTGGCCACTGAGAGGAATTGCCAAGCGAAACAGGAAACGACCCCCACTGATTGAGTAGAAACACCCATGAGGAAAAAGCCAAGCGCTGTCTTTTGGCAGTATTGGTGGCCGAGTGACCACCTATAGCTAATAGGAAGCCATTGAAACCGGTGTCCAAACATCATTCCCATAAGTTTGATAAACATCTAACACAATTGACCCCCCATGCTCTTCCTCACGCCTAAGAGGCAAACCACCACCATTCGGGACTTTAAAACGACACCATCGAAACTGTTCTCAGCGATCTCCCACATAGCCTCTAATTTAGATTTAGACCCATACCAGTATGAACCAGACCTCCATACTGCACCATCAAGCCCCATGGCTGGTGAAAATTTGGATCCATTTTCTGGCATAGCCATAGCAAGTGGACCCATGTCCACACCACAACCTGTCACCAACAACCCTGCAGGTGGCCCAAGCACAGTCATGCAAACTGTCGTCAGTCAGTTGCCACCACCCATAGTGACTAGCCAAGCTGGCCCACTTACAACACACAGGGGCAGTGGCCCTTCCATACACACTGCCCCTCCTGCGAGACTGGGGGTCAGTGGACCGTCCACTTACATTGCCCCTACTGTCATACATCGGGGAAATGTCCCCTCCATTCACATTATCCATCACATCATACTTGGGGACAGTGTACCGTCAACTCACACTGTCCCCCCCACCACACTTGGAGGAATTGGCCCATCTACAATGGTGCCACAACAAGTGCCCCCAGCCATGCAGGCGCATTATGCACTTGCAAACCCCACCACCATACGTCCCCCATCCCACATCAACCTGGGGTCAAATCTGCCATTCATGGCTCATCTTAACTTTCCTGATTTGGTTCGATTGACAAACGACCCCATTCGCCATCAAGCCTTTTGGCCTCCAATGCCAACTAATCTGCCATCAGACATCTCTAAGTTTGAAGGCAGGGCAGGGGAATGTCCTCAAAACCACATTATGACATTCCATCTATGGTGCTTGTCCAACAACATCGTAGACGTTTCCATCAGGCTGAGGCTATTCCAACGCACCCTTATAGGTGCCGCCACAAAATGGTACATTGAGCTACCGCAGGCCAAATACCCAGATTTCAACTCCCTAGCTTTCATGTCCCTATAGTATTTCCAACTCCTCGTCAGATATGACGAAGGGGTGGAGATCCTGTTATCCTGTCACCAAAACACTGCAACACATATAAACGACCACATCCATGAGTGGCGGCGACGTCGCAACTTAAGTAAAATCCAACTTGATGATAGGATCTTCTTGGATTGGTTCCTCAAGACCTTGTTCCCACCCATAGCAAAGGACGTCACATTTGAACGTCCCTAATCCGAAGAAGAGGCCATACTGAAAGCCCAACAGTTTGACCTGATCTATGCTCAGTCTAGATATTTGTACACCGCCATTCCAGATGCTCCCCGCCCGGGTACCTCCTACCGGGATGCACTAGTGGCATCCCATGCTGCGGATGGCATCATAAACTCAGTCTCCCAATAGCCACAGCACCGCCAGACACCACCTGCCGTTACACCACAACCAAGCAACACTACTAGTGTTGCTTACCAAAACCAAACTCCGGACTATGCCAGAATGATGTCCCAGTCTGGAGCAACAACTTCCTACACACAACCTGCGCCACCGCAATAGGCTCAGGCCATGGCATGGCCAACACAGCAGTACGTGGGGAAAATGCCCACATTTGTGGCATCGCAACCCACCCAAATTTATTATGCACCAACAGTGCAAGCAGTCCAAGCCCCTGCCCCTGCTCCACCCACTTTGTTGGGAAAAGTGTTTGCACAACAAAACTGTCCCAACCATCCTGCTCCCAACAATCAACAAGGGCAAGCCTGAAATAATTGACCCCGGAACCAAGCCAATAACCAACCACAGGGAGGTGGTCAACAACCAAACCCTCCCAACAATGCCGCGGAAAATCGATCCGCTCAAAACCCCCCACGAAAAAATGCACTAAGACGCAACGCCCCGTTGCACACAAACCGACCCTGCACACTCTGTGACGTCTATGGGCACTACACATTTGAGTGTCCCCTCATGGGTCGTGCTAAGCAGGTCATTCAGAACAAGGCCCAACAGGCCGCCAAATCTACGAACCAAACCCAACCCAACCCGGCACCACAAGGATCCCCCCCATGGTGCTTCAGATCCCCCTACCAGTCTAAGGATTTGTGGAAACCGCACCCCCTCCCCAGGCTAATCCCAATGCTCCGGGGACAGGTGTCCACCACCTGCTAGCCATGACGACTGAAGAGGTTAACCTACAAACCAGACATAATCAGTATGGTACCACCACTGAACCCGCTGACACATCAGCGGAATCTACGTCTAAAACAGTCAACCTACCTCTTTAGTTACCCCCATTCCCCCACCCCCCCATATGCTGAGTGGCCAAAAATGCCACAACTAGAGCTGCTGTCAGCTATAGCGTTGTGGTTGATTTGGCCCAAACACCAATGGCCATGTCCGCTCTGGAGGTACTCAAAACATGCCCAACACAGCAAAAATCCTTACTAGCCGCCCTTAGGGCCGTAGACCCCTCTGACTCCAAGTTGATCACATTCAACACAGAGAATGGAGAACCATGCATTCCATCCACCATCGCCTTCCAAATCCCGGTCTCTATCCGGAACTTATTTGTGCACCGGTGCATAGTAGATGAGGGGGCATCTACATGCGTTATGTTTACCCTAGTATAGCAGAAACTTGGATGACCAATTCTGCAACCATCCTCCACAACTCTGTGGGATTATGATGGCCATCCCACTAAAGCCCAAGGAATCCTCCCCCATGTCCCCATTACGTCAGCCAGGAATACAGTGCTGATCGACATAGAGGTCGTCAACACTCAACTGGACTATAACCTCCTGTTGATGTATTTGTAACTTCAGAATGTATTCATCTGTATATCTTATGTATTGTACCCTGATGTTTATTCTAGGATGTGTCTGTAATGTATTTGAGTCATGTCATACCTTGATGTTCCTATCGGGAAGTTTCTATAATGTAACAAGTCATGTCAAGTCATTGTGGGTAACCCTCCTATTGGTCAAGGGTTAAAGTCCCCGCTATTGTGGGGCCCTAGGGTTATTAGACTATCCTATAGAAGTCGATCCTAGGTGAGTCATTGTAAGTCGGGGCAATAGTCCCCACCATTGTGTTAAGGATAAACCTCCTTGTTGGTCGGAGGAGGCAAAGTCCCCACTGAGTTGTGGGGCACTAGGGTTATTAGACACTCCTAGAGATGTCGGCTCTATTAAGTAATTGTTAAGTGAAGCTGACATTTTGGAGTGGGTTTCAAGTGAACGAAATAATATAAATAGAGAGTGAGACTCTCTATTTATAACACACTCACACTCACTCATTGGGGCGCATGAGTGAGAGAGGAGAAGCTCTCTCAGTGTGAGAGAGAGAGACAAAAGATGTGGAGATCATCTTTATGTTTTTAGGTTTTACTTTTAGTGCTGATTCTATCTTTGAGGAAGTTGCGGGGTTTTCACCATTTATGGTTTCCCCGAGGATAAAGACTGTGTTCATTGTCTCTTGTGTTTGATTGTTGTGCTTGTTATTCTCTCAGTTAAAGATCCTAATATAATGCTAGCTTAATGATAAAAATCTAACATGGTATTAAAGCTAACCTGAGAAGAAGACATTGTGCAGCTGTAGAAGCTATGGCTTCTTACTTTTTGGGTCTCTCTACACAATCCATCAACAAAAGTATGCTAGGTTGACTCTCCATTAAAGGGTGCATCTTTCTGTCGAAGCGGAATTCAATTCCGAGCATTTTCAGTTTTGGTGCGGGAAATTAGGGATTCTTGCAGAAGAGAAATTTTTGAGTGAGCCCAGCATAAGATTTATCTCCTCATCAAAATCAAATTTTACAGACCTGGATCAAGATTTTTGGTTGGGTGAAACTCCAAGAAAGTCAAACCCTAGTTTGACCCCAAGCTACAAAAACCCTAAATACTAAAACTGCTAAGTTTTGGTACATTCACTATAACCCGATATTGGTGAAGTCTCAAGATCTGAACATTATAGAGGCCTAATATGAAGTCCTGATTTACATTGTGTCCAAAATTCAGCCTTAGATTCACTATATTCTGGGAGATATTATCCCTCCAAGTTAGGGTTCCAACCTCTTCCAGAATTCATCCCTAAACAGGATACATGGGGATAATTTCTATATATTGGGATACAAAGGTCCAAATCAAATTCCTAAAGATGTTCTAGAAAGGGCATAGAATTTACTTTCTGTGGTCCAAGTTTTAGACTCAGAAGATGAACTAGTGACATGTGGAAGTCCGTACAACTTCACTATTCTGAACAGTCCTGTAACAGGTCACCTTGGGAAAATGATCATAAGTCCTAATTGGTGAAACCAATTCTGATGAAACCTATGGTGTTGGGTCAGGGACATGTGAGGATAGCGCAGTGCAAATTTTTAGACATAGAAGAGTAGTAATTTCAGAGATATCATAGAAACAGTAAGAGGCATTTCTGCAGAAGAAATTGGGAAACTAGGGCTTCCTGTCCCGGAAGCTTCCCTCCACTTTTTTCAGAAAAGGAGTACATTGGACAGCTCAAATTGAAGAGATCTATATTTATATCCAATCAGATCTTAAAGATTCCAAGTTTTGAAAATTAGGGTTTCTATGACAAACCCAAGATCAGCCACCTCCGGAACTAGGACGAACACCTCAAATCGGTAAGATCTAATCTTTTGCTATTTGCATTTGAGGTTCTCATTTCAAAGTGATCTATCACATCAGCTTGATGATAAGCTTGGTGAAGTTGACAAATTCCAAGCATGGAAGTATTTGATCTCTCTAAAGAAAATGAATTGGACACCTACATGAGTATAAGAGGTTCCAGTTCTAGAGGGAGATGAGGCTAAAAGCCTTACACAAGAAGAACTTGGTCAAGGCCAAGAAGATCATTACTGATTCAATCACGGATCACACTGTACCACAAGTGTATTCCCTAAAGACACCGAAGATGTTTGATTCCATGACTAAGCTATTTTAAGGGAAGAACACAAATTGGAATATGACCTTAAGAAACCAGTTGAAGAATGTGAAGATCCAGAATGCAGAGACCATACAGTCATCTCTCAAATCAAAGAACAACTTGTAGTAGTAGAAGAAGAAGTGGAGAATGCAAATACCATACAGTCATCTCTCAAATCAAAGAACAACTTGTAGTAGTAGAAGAAGAAGTGGAGAATGCAGAAGTGGTGATAGCCACCTTGAATGGCCTCCCAGGATCATGGGATTCATTCATGAGAGGAATGTGTGCCAGAAGGAAGTGATTACTTTCAGCAGACTCTGGGAAGAGCACACATAATAAGAGAAGAGAAGATGGGAGCAACTGAAGATCAAGCTCTCACCATCCAAAGAAGATCCCTCAACTGATGAGGAATATGAAGAACTCAACTCTTGAAGAACCTCTTATCCACCTTAGCATTTGGATAAGAAATGAAGCTATTATGAATGAAGAAGACGATGAAGCTGAAGGCTCAAGAAGGAGTCTACCCACGAAACAAACAAAGATAAGTATTCAATTGTCATTTCATGATATTGTTTTTGTTATGCATTTGTTTATATTCAGTTAATATATTATGCATGATAGAATGTTTGCATTAATGACAGTATACTACTAATATGCATGTGATGGGTAAGTAGCTCATGGTGCTATACAACTCTCCATTGCTACTTATCTAGAATGAAACCTCTTTGTTGACATATTGGATTAGTGCACAATCTCAATGTTGTCCTGGTAGAGATGGAAGGCATATAGAAAAGTTTTCGTGAGATATGGATGAATGTTGTATTGGCTAAAGTAGTTGCATGATCATATATTTATTCATAAGAATTTTCCAGTATGAATATTCCTTATGAAATGTTTCTAACCATACAAACGCATTTAACTTGTAGGAAAGATCACATACATAATCGGCTACAAGCAAAGAAGGATGAAACTTGTTCCGAAGAACAAGTGATGACATTTCAAAATGAAAAATAATATGACGAATGCAACGACATCA
The DNA here is from genome assembly GCA_001517045.1 of Pseudotsuga menziesii. NCBI lineage: Eukaryota > Viridiplantae > Streptophyta > Pinopsida > Pinales > Pinaceae > Pseudotsuga > Pseudotsuga menziesii. The sequence continues at coordinate 280,899 of LPNX011228891.1, read as the reverse complement.
TTGATGTAGAACCTTCCAAGAACAAAGGGAAGACCAGTTCAAGAAGAATGATGTCTAGGATGCAGTATCGATACGTGAAGGAAAGTTTGTAGTTCCATCATGTAGTAGATGGAAACATCGTGGGATACAAGGCAAGATTCGTAGCATGAGGATTTTCACGAAAAGAAGGCATAAACCATGAAGAGACATTTGCAGCCACTGCAAGTGAAGACACATGACAGGTAGAATCATGTGTGCAAATGAAAGAAGGCCTTGTACGAACTCAGAAGACACCCATGGGATAACACACACATGAGGAGCTTGATGAAGATCTGAACCTTTGCTACAAGTTTGATAAAGGATGACAAGCTTATAGATGGGTTCAAGAAGAACTTTAGAAAAGGTTCAAGATAGAGGATCTTGGTATCCAGTGATCCTAGATGGATACATAGAAGATTAGTAGCATAGGAAGCTACTTGTCACTCCCGTACAGAATGTTTCAGTGCATAGAGTACAAAAGATAGAGGGAGTATGATGCTTCAGAGGGAGTGACTGCAGAAGATCCTAAGGTTCGACATGGTATGACAGGATGGACAGATTACTAATGACTCTAGGCTTTACTAAGAGTAAAGTGGATTCCAACCTTTGCATTAAGGTTGAAGGCATAAGACTAGTGATGCTCCTATTATGTGCTGATGCACTACATTCTAGGAATGGAGGTGTGGACAAGGGAAGTATGCAGTAGAGATCCTGAAGAGGTTTAGGATGATAGACTGCATGACCACACCTATGGCATCGAACCTGAAGCTATTGAGTGTTGCTTCATCAGAGTCGGTTAATGCCACGATGTATTGTTAGATGATTTATTTCTTGATGTACTTGACAAATACAAGACCATATATTTGCTTTGCTATGAACACATTGAGACATGTTCACTTGATGGTTACAAAGCATGCAGTAAGGTACCTGAAGGGTACAGTTGAGTATGGGCTCAAGTATGATGTGAATCAGAAGATTAACCTAGAGGGTTATGGGCAGTGCCATTGATAGGAAGAGCACTTTGGGGTGCTTCTTCAGTATGAGATCATGTGTGATCTCTTGGTTGGCAGGATGGAGTCCTGCATGGCGCTGAGTACAACCAAGGAAAAAGATGTTGCCACTTGCTATTTTGGAGGTAGTATGTTTCTTTTGAAAACTACTATTTGATTTGATTGATTTGACTTGGATTTTTGGTATGATGCAGAGAGGAGCAGTGAAGCTCCAGTTTGTGATACAGATCAAGATCTCTCGAAAGAGGGAGTTCTAGCATTGTGGGTGAGACAGGATGTCTGAGCATAAATCCCGGCGAAGCTCGTAGGTTGCTTACGTAATCGGTCCTGTAGGTTGTCCTCAGATTTAATAGGTCCTGGCGAAGCTCGTAGGTTATCCTTGGACGTAATCAAGCCTGATGTGATTCTATGCTAGAAATGGCCATAGTGAAGTTTGAGTACTTCAGGGAGAAGCTTGGTGTTCTCCAGATCGAGGTTCCCTCCAAAGGGAAGTGATGATTTCATGTGCCCTTTTGACATGGTGAGAGTATTGGTTCCTTCCATGGTCAGATGTAAGTGCTGTGCCCTTCCGACATGGTGAGAGGATTGGTTCCTTCCATGGTCGGATGTAAGAGCTTTGACATGGTGAGAGGATTGGTTCCTTCCATTGTCAGGTGTATGTGATGATCCCACATCCAGCATGAAAAAGGGCTGGCTCTGTGAAGACACATCTAGTATGAAAAAGGACTAGCTCTGTGTAGATCCCACATCTAGCATGAAAAAGGGCTGGCTCTGTGAAGACACATCTAGTATGAAAAAGGACTAGCTCTGTGTAGATCTGACATCCAACATGAAAAAGGGCTGGCTCTGTGAAGACACATCTAGTATGAAAAAGGACTTACTCTGTGTAGATCCCACATATAGCATGAAAAAGGGCTGGATTTGTGAAGACTCATCTAGTATGCAAAAGGACTAGCTCTGAGTAGATCCCACATCTAGTATGAAAAAGGACTAGCTCTATGAAGACTCATCTAGTATGAAAAAGGAGTAGCTTTGAGTAGATCCCACATCTAGTTTGAAAAAGGACTAGCTCTGTGAAGACTCATCTAGTATGAAAAAGGACTAGCTCTGGGTAGATCCCACATCTAGTATGAAAAAGGACTAGCTCTGTGATGATACATCCAGTATGAAAAAGGACCAGCTCTATATATGTACATCCAACATGAAAAAGGGCTGGCTCTGTAGAGATTCCTATGACGAGAATAATCAAGATATAGCACCCATGATGATCCAGATCTAGTGATGATGTCCAGTGATGATCCGGATCCTAAGATGAAGATGACTTGAAGAAGAAGATGACTTGAAAATAAAGATGACTTGAAGATGAAGATGACTTGAAGACGAAGATGACTTGACGATGATCCAGATGATACAGAGAAGAAGACTTGTGCTGATATATTGTGTCGAGAGAATACCTTCCTAGTTAAGAGGGAGTGTTGATGTATTTGTAACTTCAGAATGTATTCATCCATATATCTTATGTATTGTACCCCGATGTTTATTTTGGGATGTGTCTGTAATGTATTTGAGTCATGTCATACCCCGATGTTCCTATCGAGAAGTTTCTATAATGTAACAAGTCATGTCAAGTCATTGTGGGTAACCCTCCTATTGGTCAAGGGTTAAAGTCCCCGCTGTTGTGGGGCCCTAGGGTTATTAGACTATCCTAGAGAAGTCGACCCTAGGTGAGTCATTGTAAGTCGGGGCAATAGTCCCCACCATTGCGTTAAGGATAAACCTCCTTGTTGGTCGAAGGAGGGAAAGTCCCCACAAGTTGTGGGGCACTAGGGTCATTAGACACTCCTAGAGATGTCGGCTCTAGTAAGTAATTGTTAAGTGAAGCCGAAATGTTGGAGTGGGTTTCAAGTGAAAGAAAGAATATAAATAGAGAGTGAGATTCTCTATTTATAACACACTCACACTCACTCATTGGGGCACATGAGTGAGAGAGGAGAAGCTCTCTCAGTGTGAGAGAGAGAGACAAAAGCTGTGGAGATCATCTTTATGTTTCCGGGTTTTATTTTTGGTGTTGATTCTATTTCTGAGGAATTTGTGGGGTTTTCACCATTTATGGTTTCCCCGAGGATAAACACAGTGTTCATTTGTCTCTTGTGTTTGATTGCTGTGCTTGTTATTCTCTCAGTATAAGATCCTAATATAATGCTAGATTAATGATAAAAATATAAAACCTCCTCCTTGGAAGAAGTTATATGTACGCCATGAGAGTGGTCGCATCAACTGTCTTCCATATCATGATGTTCCCCCACGAAGGGAAGATCGTGACGGTTGATCAACTCACTTATCACGATCCGCAAGGGTTAATGACACCCACCAACGTTATCCCTACCATCACCACCATTGAGCCACAAGGGACGACCACACATGCCAATGTCGTCCCTGCAATCAACATCATGGTTGACAACACACCATCCTCCCCATTGTTGAATGTGGGTCCTGGGTTGTTTGCCAATACCACCATGACAAATCATTTCCCCTTAGTGTCACTGCCACCAACACAAAATGAGACTGTGGACTTGTGCATGGTCTCATCTAGCACTGCTGCACCCAAACAACAAGCACAGCCGCAACCCCAACCCCAACCCCAACACCATCCACAGCCGCAACATCATCCGCAGTAGCAACATTTCGCACAGCCGTAACCACAACCGCATCCCCACATGCAACCAGCAGGGAGTTATCTGGGCTCATCGCCAGTCCATACAATTCCCTTCCTCTTTCCCCCACCTAGGGTCATGAGCAAGACGATAATGGCCACCTTAAGTCTACCTAACTTCACATTGGGAATTTCGGTATGGTATCTCGATCCACCAGCTCAATCAGCAATGCCCCAGGTTGTTTTAACCCCGGTGCAACCCATCGCGGTTGAGTCTCACTCTCCACCCAGCCCGCAAAATCCAACCACCACACCCGCACCCACACCACCCCACTCAAAAAGGGCCAGGGGTAAGAATGCCAAAGTCACCGTAGAACCGCGACAAGTCCCGCCTTGTGTCGTCTGTGAGCAATAGGGCCATCCAAATCAGAATTGCCCTGAAATCCCAATGATTTGTGCGCATTTATATGCCATGGATACAAATGAAAACATCCCCGTGGTTGAACTCCCAATCATGCCGATAGTCAGAAATAAGGCATTGAGAACAAACCACGCTTGCGGCCTTTGCAGTCTGTATGGACATTACTCTCACCATTGACAAGACTTACCCAAATTTTGAGTGGCTCTAGTTGACCTCCGTCAACATTCCCTTGAGTCTGATATCACCTTGATCGAAGAAGTTCACCCCCCACCGCCTTCTTCAGACACCATGTCCATTTACATGATGTCCAGTTCAACTGACCCGCTTATCTCCACCTCCAATGACGGTCCATCAGACCTGTCTCTTCATTGCTTCAATAACGATGAGAAGATACTTGAAGCTCTGACCGCCCTGGAATACCCATGGGACGACATGCACCATCGCTCGTTATTCCTCCTCGAAGAACTTGTGTCACAATCTGACCAGTTTTCTGTGGAGACCAAATATTTCATCCATGGGAAAGTCGACTAGTTCAAGAACCCCATCCCAGCACCAGACACCTTTGAAGAAGGTAACATGGCCAACATTTCACCCACCATGAAAATCGACATCTCAACCAATTCTGATATTGTTGAAGAAATCATGCTGGGGGCATCTTGCTCCCTGGAAGAGGTTGCTGCCTACAAAGCTCTCTTCCAAGAATTCTGCCACATCTTCGCCTGGTCGTACACTGAAATGCCCGGCTTAGATGCATCCATCGTAGAACACCACATCAACACATGGCCCGATGTGGCCCCCATACACCAAAAGCAACGACCCATCTATCCTTCCAAAGTGGTCGTGGTGAAAGTCGAGATAGAGAAGTTGCGCACAGCTGGCTTCATCTACCCCATTGCGTACACCACTTGGGTTTCTAATCCTGTTCCCGTGAATAAAAAATAGGTTACCGTTTGCGTTTACACATATTTCCGCGACCTCAATGGGGTGTGTCCCAAAGACAACTTCCCAACACCCTTCATCAACCAGATCATCGATGCATGCGCCGGACATGAGGCCTTCTCCTTCATGGATGGATTTTTTGGCTATAACCAAATCCAAATCCGAAAAGAAGATTGTTATAAGATGACATTCACAACCCCATGGGGCACATTCATGTATCGAGTCATGCCATTTGGCTTGAAAAACGCTGGATCCACTTTCTAGCGCGCCATGACACACTTCTTCAGCGACCTCGTTCAAATCATTTTGGCTTGTCTAGACAACCTCATTACGTGATCGCAGAAGCAAGCACAACACATAGACGACCTGTGACAAGTCTTCCTACGATGTTGCAAGTATGAAATCCACTTGAACCCTTTCAAGTGTGTTTTCTGTGTCCCAACCGACCGTCTACAAGGATTCATCGTGTCACACAAAGGAATGACCGCTGATCCCTGGAAAGTCCAAATGACTTTCCCTCTAACATCACCCCTTTGAGTGACGGAAATACAACTTGTATTATAGTATTTCTCCCTTGTTGTTTTATACATTTTTTAAAAGTGAGTCTTATGTATCGTTTCCCTTCATTGCTCTAGATGGAGCACACCTTAAACTGGTATATGAGATTTGCTGATGGAGCAAGCAGATGGTCTCCAAACCTTGCCTCGGCTGCATGGTTCATCTACTCCTCATCGCACGAGCTGATCCATATCGACGGCATATGGGTGGGCACTGAAACCAACAACTAGGCTGAATACAATGGTGTCAATGGCCTCTTGGCCGCCGCTCTCCAGTTAGGGGTTCGCCATCTCGATGTCTTCTTAGACTCCTAGTTGCTTGTTTCTCAGTTGAACAGCTACTATCGGGTACATGATCCCTACCTCTTTAGAAAATTCCTGCGCACTAAATAGATGGTTAGAGCGTTTGAATCCATCACATTCACACATGTTCCTAGAAACCTCAATAGTGTCGCAAATCAAATGGTTAATGATATTCTAATTTGGCACATTCATAATCGCTTATAGGAAACATATAACGACAACATCATGCATAATAATATTAAAAAATACACACACAGTGTAATAATACATCACATAGGCATTTGCATTCCACTTCATCATAAAAAGACTCACATAATAAAATCATAAATGTGCATCCACGTGCATGAAAAATATATATAGATAAATAGATAGGTAGGCTGTCCAAAACATGTCCAATACAAAATGAGAAGCCACATATGCTTTCTCAGCAGGATATACATAACAAAAAAAAACTCCTAAGTGCACCAACGCACTAGGGACAGACCCACTAGGCTACTAATCTGACTCAGAGTCGTCATCTTCCTCAGAAGACTCATCCTCCGTAGGAAGATCACCTCTCACTGCCTGATGAACTTGCTCATAGGCCATAGCCATCCTCCTCATCACAGCAGTCCACTCGGGAGGAAAACTATGAATAGAAGTGATCAAATCGCTACTTAGATGCTGCCACCCGTCATCAGAGATCCTAGTAGCAAACCGCTCCAGATGTGGCAGCAAGTCATCCATCTCCCGTTGTTGCCTATGAGGGTTCCCAGCAGGAACCACCACAGGAGCTATGGTAACTACCCGCTTCCGATGCCCAGGCGGTGGGCGAGGACCAATATCTACATATACAAGACACCATCGGTCCACACATATCACACATACAACTATCAACCAACTCAAACTACACTATGTATAAATATGAACAAAAAAAAATCACGCATACATACCAGCTGGTCCCCACACCTGGACGGGAGGTTGGGGCATCTCGGGGTCCCCATGATAGTCCATACCCGCGTATGGGTACTCCTCGATCACCACTGGAAGCTGTCGCCACTGCTCTAGCAGCTCCTCAGTAAAAAAGTGGCCCACTCTGCTACCATCCTCTCGGATCATCATCTAGCACCATCGATACATCTGTGGCTCTCATGGACCACTATCCTGCACAGCCCGGTGCGGACGCAGTGTAGGTACTTTCTCAAAAAAGAAAGCACACAGGAAGGAGCCAAAACAACATCCTGCCCCAAATGTCTTTGACTTGTTCAACTGCCGCCGAACAATCTGAAGATACATCTTGCCCCATCCATAGTACGTGCCCCTTATAACACGCTCTACTAGCTGAAGCTTCCTTCCAGAGATCTTGTGGCTCCCAGTGGAACCCAAAAATGCACAGCAGTAATGTCGCCACCACCCATGTCGACAGATCCTTGATGTCACACATTAAGATATAGGAGCCACGCACATACGCCGTAGCATAACAGTGCCTGTCACATAGCTCCTCCAATGTCTCCCCCTCGAGACAACATTGGTGCCAAGTCACCCACAACTCCCAACATAGGGAGCCCAGTAAAAAAGTACACATCTACTAGCGTGATCTCAATCCGCTGGCCCTGAAAGAGGAACACCTCCTCATCAACATCCCAGACACGCACTAGTGTTTGCAGCAGCAAATTGAAGCTCTTCATGAGGGTTATCCTCATGAACTTAAGAAATCCGTAATGGGCTAGTGTATCTCTCACATTCTCATCTCATAATGATGCCTCCCAGAGGTCTTTGCAGTCTCTCTCTCGCCACTTGATCTCAAGCATCCTGCACAAGCAAAAACCCTGATTTTAGCCACAACTCTCATAAAAAAACACCCCTCAGAGGCCAAGTCGCATCTGTTTGGGAAAAATGAGCAACCAGGTCACTCAAAAATGCCCCACAGATGCAACCAGGTCGCTCCTTTTCCTTCGAAAGGTGCGACATGGCTCCATGAAACCCCAAAATGGTCATGGAGGACCTCCGAGTGACCAAATGCAAAATGTAAACCACTAAAAATATGAGATTCATATAGAGCTCTTACCTGCAAGTCACGAAACTCGAAACTGTCGGTTAGATCAGGAAAAATCAGCAAATGAAGATTTAGGGCCCACCTCTCCAACTCCACAATGAATAGTGACAATGACACCTCACTAAGTGGACCCCACTCTTATATAGCCCCCATTTGACCTAATTTCTTCCAATCGACATAACAGGACCATATGGACTCCGTTTGAGACGCCGTTTGCACCACTGGTTTCAGAATTCCACCCTCTATCCCTTTATGAGACCATTGTCTCATGTTTAACAAATAAATTTTGGGACCATTTCCCACAAGTAGCCTTGGTTTACGAGCCACAACATGATGATGCAAGTGTCTGCGGACCTGTACTTGTATCACTCTTCCCTACCGCTACTCATGCGGGTTATCGAGACACCGCCCATTAAGGGTTACCATTTTTTCTTTTCATTTTGCATTTTAACACATAGTTGTCTTGTTTATCCACTGCACCTTACATGGACCTTTGGACAATTGTCCACAAAATAATTTATTTTTCTTGTACGTATTTGGCATATAACTGCCCCCGGACTTGCACTCAGATCACATGTAGTCAAGTCCGCTCATCACAACTCACACACACGCTCTCCTGACCTCTATCCGAGAGCCACCTCGGTTGGCGTGCCTCTGTCGCACCGACTCGGGAGCCTCTGCCGCGATCTATCCCACACATGTATTGGTATGTTTGAGAGCCTTCTGCTTCGTGCATACTACGTGGATGACCTTTGGACCACTGTCCACCGTCCCGACACGGGGCACCTCCCGTGCCACTGCAATCAGTTGACCATACTGGAGTTTCGTTTAAGCTCTTTTCTGACTCCTAAAAACAATGAAAAGATAGCCGAGCGCAGCTGCTTCATTTCCCGCTCGATAAAGGATAGGAAAGGGCATCTACATCATCTTGTTTACCTCCTTTTGTGAACCATGTAGACCATTAAAGGAAAAGGACCACCTTGGCGTATTGAAGCCAAGACTATTCCCCTCTACATACTTTTATGCTTTCTCGGGCAGAGGGGCTGCACTTTATGAAAAAGATCACCACGGGTTGTCGTTAAGCTCTTTTCCAGCCTTCTCATTAAGAAAATATTGCTGAGAAAAATTGGTTTCGTTCATGCTCGTAAAAGTATCTGAATGACCGTCCAATCAGTATAAGTTTAACCTTTTCCAGCCTGATTGGACTACCAACGGTAAAGAAGTCTCTCATCCCCTACAAGTCAGGTGAGCTCTCCTATGTATACTTTTATCCTTTTTCGGGCACAGGAGACTACCAATGAAAAATATCCCCCATTGGAGTCTTCTTCATGATTTTAGACTCTTCAAAATTGAAAGCACCATTGAGCATTTACTTTCTCGGGCTTGCCAAAAATCCACGAGATCGTACCATAACGGTGTCCCTAGACACCACCCGAATAAAAACAGTTTGGTAGCATTCCCCCTTTAGGTCACCTTTGTTCAGAGTACTCTGGAATGTGTCTTCCTTGGATACCATCAATATCAAAAGAGTCCACCTCCTCCAAGTATTTCCCATCTGCAGTAACATTCCCGGTATTACAGCTATGATCCCATTCCCATCAGCCAAGTTTCATTTGCTGTGTGGTCTGCCCTGCCATCATACTCTGAACAAAGGAAGTTTGAGTCTACCATACTCCCCCTGCCCCTGTTCAATTCTTTCCCTCCCCCTCCCTACCCCCTTTCAGTGGGTCAGTCCGCAGATTGTCTCACACCTTTTGGTTATCTCCCTCGTGCTCCTAGTCAAGGAAACATCATTGCCTTGACTAGGGGCAGGTCTCCCTCTATCGACGACAACACCTAGATTCCAGAGGATAGAACCAGAGGTCCTTGTATCCTGGTTTCATTAACCTCATTGATGATTTCCTTGGACCACTTGAGAGGAGTCCTTAGTGCCTCTCGGGATGGTTGTTTCTCACGTGCTCGACTCCAACTACACCATCGCACCGTTGAGATTCGTACAGGGTTTGGTCCGCACAGTACTTGGTCGAACACCCCAGATGTCACCTGACTCTAGCACATTGATGAGTCTATTCAAGGGACCTAAATAGGTTATTTCCCTTGTGATTTTCGGGTTGCGTTGGAGACAGTGTTCAGAAGCCCCAGTAGTGCTTCTATATAGATTTATGATTGATGCAACATACTTGTACCATAGAGACTCTGACTCTTAATCAGAGAGTCCATACAGCTATGTACCGTCCCAGATCCAGCAGGCCGTTAGTCATGAAGATATAAAATTCCATGAGTATTCCATGGGTCCAATGTACCAGATCAATATTGATTCAGCCTCACATTGAGGCAACCATTATTGTACCATCAGTTGTATATGATCAGCTCTTGTATTTTAGAGCATAGATCAAATTATTCTCTTGACATTGTCATGAGCATGGGGATGCCCGCCTCATCCATATACATGTCACACATTATTTGTATCTCACCCATTTATGAGAACCATATTAATACAAAAACCAAAAGCCACCATGCCCCAGCCCCGGAAGCACCACCTCTACGCAGCAAATCTTATGATGTCCGTCAGCCATACGATGAGCTCCTGCCCTCACAAATCAGGGGGAAATCTGTTAACCCAAAAAATCCCTCACTCATCTCTACATGGCCTACACCACCCAAGGACACCCATGATCGACCCTCGTAACACCCCATTAGAGCCCCACACCCTCAAAAAGGCTTAAGAATGAAGAAAAGGGCTTAAAAACCCCAAAAAAGGAGCCTAAATAACTCTCTTAGGGGCTAGAGCTTCCAAAAAGGTGCTAAAACCCCTTAAAGGAGCCTAAAACCCTAAAAGGAGCTAAAGTTAGGGCAGAAGGGGCTAAAAGCCCCAAAAAGGGGCTAAAGCCCTGACCAAAGGCTTAAAAACCCTAAAAGTACCCAACAAAGCTATAAAAGGAGGGGTGGGGGTCAGTCTCAAAACACTTCTCTCTTGCATATTGTTATGCTGCCCGTGGATTCCTTGAGACCTCTTTGCCTCTCAATCCACCGACATCCCCCTCTCTTCCACTCATCTTCCCCATTGAGCCATAACTCCTCCATTGTTGAGTGAGATAGGGATGTGCTTCTTACAGCTAGGCCATGGTGGCCCATTTCACCCAAGAAGAGGTATAATCTAGTTTAGTTCATATGTTTGCTTTGTTAGTTTAGTTGTTTTCTGACCATTATTTGTTTGCAGGTTTGATCTCTAACATGTTTTGCAGGTTTATTGTAGCTTAAAAGTTGTTTGCAGGTAGCCAAGGCGAAGCCCTAACCTTGTTTGCAGAGGGGTTCATGGCCATTTTCTTTCTGTCATTTTCTTTCCTTTCTGTTCAGTTTCTTTTCTACATTTTACACACGCAGGAACCTACCCTTCCGTCCTATAGATGGAAGGGAGCCATTCCTACCCCTGTAGCAAGGAGAAATCCCTCCTACACTCCACTCCCCAACAACAACTGCCCCAACTAATCAGTAGAACATTTAAGGTGGTAGTTGGATGAGACAAGGAAAGGTGAGCAAAACAAAAAGGGTGGTGACACATGGCTTTTCCCCCATGGGCTCAAGGTTTAACATTCCCCCTCCTTATCCTTAAGAAAATCATGCCCTTTTCAATATGGTTGCAGTGACATAGCTGGTTAGGGTTATTTAATTAAAAACACATTTACATGATGCTCAAAACCATATGTGTCGGATAGCACAATATTCCATCGCTAACGATTTTAATCGCCGAAATATAACAACCAAATCACTGGTGGGGCTTTTGCCTTTAGCTCCACACCATGATTCATTACACTATATACATCATGTACATTTTATGCAACAGGGTCAAAACTGAGGTGTTACATTCCCCTCCCCCTTCAATAGCACTGTCCTCAGTGCTTTACAAAATTGAACAAAATGCTACACTGGTATCGCCTCAGTGTTCCGTAGAATTGAACAAAAATGGATGTGCCAATTGCATGGAATCCTCCAGCTCCCACGTAGCCTCTTCAGGTCCATAGTGCTCCCATTGCACCTTTACCTGACCTATGGCCCAGTTCCGGAGCATTGGGACCTTCCTATCGAGGATGCACATTGGCTCGGTTCAGAACTCTCCCTCAGGTTCCACTTGAATCACATTCCAATTTATCACATGGTTAGGATCATGTGCATATCTCTTAAGCAACGAAACATGGAAAACATTATTAGCTCTAGTGATAGCAGGCAATGCAAGTCTATATGCAACTGGACCTATTCTTTCAAGCCCTTCAAACATCCCACAATATCTTTGTGATAGCTTGGCACAAATTCCAATATTCAAGGAACTCTTCCTTGCCCTCACTCTGAGGTAAACATGATCCCCAACACTAAACTCCCTGTTCACCCTATGCTTATCTGCATAGATTTTCTGTCTGTCATGTGCTGCTTTCAGATTCTTCCTGATCTTTATAGTCTCTTGCTCCATTTCCTTGAGAAAATATGGACCAAGCATAACCCTGTTCACTAGATTATCCCAACTCACTGGTGTCCTACACCTTCTTCCATACAAAGCTTCATACGGACTCATCCCCAAGGATATCTGCTGTCCATTGTTATAAGCAAACTCTACCAAGTGTAAATAATCTTCCCACTTGGTTGGTTTGTCCATCACATACATGTGAAGCATATCTTCAAGCACCTGATTAACTCTCTCTTTCCACCCATCTATCTGAGGATGGTAGGCAGTGCTGAAGTTTAGCTTTGTACCCAAATCTGCAACCAATCCCTCTCAAAAATTGGAAGGGAACTTGACATCTCTGTCAGAGACTATTACCTTCGGCAATCCATGTAATTTGAAAATATCCTTCATGAAGATCTTTGCAATGTCATCAGTCTTATGCGTAGACTTAATTGGTATAAAATGTGCTGCCTTTGTCAACTTTTCCACCACAACCATGATGGAATCATGTTGTCTCCAAGTCATTGGCTATCTTGTAATAAAATCCATGGAAATAACTTCCCATTTCCATTCTGGAATTGGGAAATATTGCAACAAACCTGCTGGGTGTTGATGCTCAACCTTTACCTACTGACATTTCATGCACCTTGAAATGTATTCAGCCATGTCCTTTTTCATTCCTGGCCAAAAATACTGCTTTCTGGCTGTAACAATTGTCTTCTGGTATCCTGGGTGACCAGAATACGGAGCTTGATGGATCTCATCCATAAAAACCCTCCTCAAATTTGCTGCATTTGGAATATAAATTCTGCCCTTATAAGTAAGAAGTCCATCTTCTTCCAATTTATATCCCTCATACCTCTTCTCAAGACTTTGCTGCTGCAATTTGTCTTTTACGAGCTCATACACTTCATCTCTGGCAGTATGATTAACAATCTGCTGCCTCAAATCTGATTGGAAAATACTAAGGGACGCCACATGCATTTCCTACACCTTCCTGCTGATTGCATCAGATACCTTATTCTCTTTTCCCTTTATGTGCTTAATTTCAAAATCGAACTCACATAAAAATTACAGCCATCTTACTTGTCTAGCATTCAGAGTAGGCTGATTAAATAGATACTTCAGACCACAATGGTCCGTCCTTAGCTCAAATATTCTACCCATCAAGTAATTCCTCCACATCTTGAGAGCATGTACTATGGCTGCAAGCTCTAGATCATGAGTGGCATAGTTCTTTTCATGCTCCTTCAACTTTCTTGACTCATAACATATCACGTGGTTGTCTTGCATAAGGACTCCTCCAAGCCCTTGTCTGCATGCATCGGTACATACCACAAAATATTTCTCTAGATCTGCGACTTTCAATACTGGTGCACTGGTGAGAATATTCTTGAGCTGTTGGAAGCTTTCTTCACACCTTGATGTCCATTCAAACTTTATCCCCTTCCTTTGCAAAGAAGTGATGGCATGTGCAACCCTGGAGAATCCCTCAATGAATCTACTGTAGTATCCTGCAAGTCCCATAAAAGATCTTACATCCGTCACATTTCTTGGAGTAGGCCAATTCATAATGTCCTCAATCTTTTCAGGGTCCACAAATATACCCTCTTCTAAGATAATGTGACCCAAGTACTGAATTCTATCTCTATAGAAGTCACACTTGCTTAGATTTGCATACAGCTGATGCTCCCTGAGCAATTGCAATGTTAATATCAAATGCTCTTCATATTCTTCCTCATTCTTAGAATAAACAAGAATGTCATAAAGGAAAACAAGAACAAACTTGTCCAAATACCTGTTGAAGACACTTTTCATAAGGCACATTAATGTAGCTAGTGCATTTGTGAGACCAAATGGTACCACTACAAACTCATAATGTCCATAACTTGTTCTAAAGGATGTCTTATGAATGTCTTCATCCTTGATTCTCACTTGATGGTAACCAGACCTCAAGTCAATCTTGGAAAATACCTTTGCTCCTCTCATTTGATCAAAGAGGTCATCAATCCTAGGCAAAGGATATTTGTTCTTGACAGTAACCTTGTTCAACTGTCTGTAATCAATACATAACCTGACTGTACCTTCTTTCTTCTTCACAAACAGAACTGGTGCTCCCCAAAGAGACACACTTGGCCTGATATACTTCTTTTCCAGCAACTCTTGCAGTTGCATTTTCAACTCTAGCATCTCCAGTCTACTCATCCTGTAAGGTGCCTTGGATACTGGTGCTGCTCCTAGCACAAGTTCAATTGTGAAATCAATGTCCCTCTTTGGAGGAAGCCTTGGAATCTCATCAGAAAACACATCCTTGAATTTCTGTAACACCTGATAGTCCTCCAACCTAGGAGTTTCATCTCCTGTTGGCTCCAAAATATGAGTTGCATACAACGGGCAACCTTTCCTACAAAACTTCTTTAACTGCATTGCTGAAACCTGCCTTACTGAAATCACCTTCAGAATACCTTTCAAAACTACTAGGTTTCCTTCTTCATTCATGCATTTGAAAGTCTTGTTATAATAGTCAAGCTTCACCCTGTGAGCTTCTAACCAATCCATTCCAATGAGAACATCATAGGAACCAAGCGATACAACATTCAGATCTACACAAGTGACCAATCCATTCATGACCAATGGACATTTCTCTACCACTTCACTAATTTTTCTCTTAGTTCCAGTGGCTAGTTGAACTAACCAAGGTTTCCTATGCTTTATCTTCTTGAAAGCACAAATATCCACTACTCTAGGAGTAATGTAACTGTGAGTAGAACCATGGCCAGTCAAAATAGAAATAGATTGCTCAACAATCTTACTTGCAACTTCAACCACCGTTGACTGGTGATCTGCTGATCCAGGAGGATACTGGTGGCCACCCAACTATTCCTCTTGGACCCCCACCACTGTTTCTTTCAGTTTTCCATTTTCCTTAATTGTAGCACAATTTACTATTTTTGGTAGTTTTCGGGTCCTAAACTTTTCGAGTCGTTTTGAGGCCCTAAACGACGTTTTTTTGGCATCGAATGGTCGGGCAAATATGAGTCCATTTTGAACTTGATATTTTCTCTTTAAGGATGTAGTCCTTAAACAAATCTTTCTAACAATGTATCATGCGCGTCAAACGGAGGTAGTATGCTAAAGTTACGACCCCGGGAAATTGATGTACCAAGTTACCCAATGGGGCCCACATTAAGGCATTTCACCTCCTAGGGTTAGGTTTTTGGATGTGTAGGGTTTCCCTTGTTTCTCAATAATATATAGGCCTTCGAGCCTCATTGTAACACAGAGTTCAGAGGCATGTAGCCACCACCTCTCTTCTCAAAGATAAGCTACCAACACTCTAGCTAGTTTATTTCCATTCTGTATGTAAACAAGTTTCAGTTAATGATTAATGAAATAAAGTGTTATTTCTGCTGCATATTTGTTTCTATGGTTATTTGTGTATTCTGTTGCATTCCTGCATAAATCCGGATTAGTGGTATCAGAGCAATCTGCTCTTTCTCAATCCTTCTTTGCATGTCCCCAACGAGGGCGGGGTATAAAGAGTTAGGGCTCGATCTGGTTGAACCTTTGCAAGATCAGCCTCGCAAATCCTAATGGCCACCCATGGGGGATGAAAAGAAAGATGAGGGCATAGAAGATCCTATCAAAATGTTGCTCGAGGAGGCCCTTGAAAAACAAAGGAATGCGATGATGGATAACTTCACCCAGATCCTTCAACGACTTCCCACTGGCGGCACATCTGCATCTAGCAGCCACTCTGGAGGTGTAACCCATTTTAAGGTACAAGTAAACTTCGACATTCCCATATTTGATGGTCAAATAGATGCAGATGCCGTAGATAAATGGTTGAATCTATTAGAAGGATATTTCTTGGTTCATGACTTTTCTGACCGGGAAAAGATTACTTTTTCTCTACTCAAAGCCACCCACCATGACAAGGACTGGTGGGAAACCTACTGTGAGAGAAAGGATGAGGAGGAACCCTCTCTGTTCTCAGCCGTACCCACTTGGAATTCTTTCCAAGATGCCATAAAGGGACAATATTATCTGGTGGGGAGATATGAGGACAAGTACATCTAATGGACTACGCTGCGACAGCAAAGAGATCAAGATGCGGATGAGTTGACGAATCTGTTCCATACCCTGCGCACCAAGTTGGGTTTCAAAGATTCAGAGAAACATTTGGTGCTGAAGTACCATAGTTGTCTACACAGATACATTTAGGAGGAAATGGAGTTCTTCGACATCTCCTTGCTTGGTACGACATATCGGTATGCTGCCAAAATTGAGCAAAAATTCAAACAGAAAAATTGAGACTTTGGATCTGTGAATCAGAAGCAAGGGAAAGGTGCCCCCAAACCACAAAATCAAGGACATAGCTAAGGCATGGTGACTCAAGAAAAATTGCCAAAGCCGCAAGCAAAGAGCAACACTGCAAAGCCGAAGAAGGAAGCGGGAAAGTGGTGCGAGTTCCATAAGAGCCCCACTCACAACAAAAGTGAGTGTCAGGCTAAGCAGTCACTGGTGGCTGAGATAAAGGATTCTGAATCAGATGCATACTCTGACACTGAATCTGAACTCGAGAAGGGGAATGATAGAGGGAAGAATATTATTGATGCAGAGCCCAATTCCATCGTTTCCACCATGAAGATCCAAAAGGAAGAACCAGAAGATTCAGAGGAGGAGGAGCGTCTTTTCCACTCCCATATGTGGGTAAAGGGTTCCCTGCTACAGTTCATCATCGACAGTGGGAGCCAAAAGAACTTGATTTTAGCAGAGGTCATGAAGCGGTTCGGTTTCCCAACCACAGCACACCCGCAGCTGTACACCATCGGGTGGCTTCACCAAGGACGAGATCTTCACGTCACCCAGCAGTGCCGCCTTCCCTATAGCATCAAGCCCTTCACCGATGAGGTATTATGTGATATTGCTCCTCTTGATATTTGTGATGTATTATTAGGTCAACCATACTTATGGAAGCGACAAGCTATGTATGAGTCCCGGCCTCGCGCTGTTATTATTACGTTGGGAAATAATTTGTACATGATACCAGAGGTACCACCCCCTACTGCTATCTCTTTGGTTACTACAAAACAATGCAGTAAGCTCATTTCCAAAACTGAGAAGTTTGTTTTCTTGATGATCCGCCCTCAGGGAAAGAAGAAGATCATGGCCATAACCTCCAGACAGGGCCCCTCCGCATGACAACAACAAATGGACAAGGTCGTGGAGGAGTACCGGGACATATTCACCTCACCCACCGGGGTGCCTCTCCACTATCAGGTCAAGCACCCCATTGATCTGACCCTAGGTGTGCCGCTGCCCAATGGATCGATCTATTGCCACTCTGTTATGGAGAATGATGAAATCAAGAGGAAAATTCAGGAGCTGCTATAGAAGGGTCACATCCGGCCAAGTTCATCGCTCTATGGGAGTCTGATCGTGTTGGTACAAAAAAATGATGGGACTTGGAGACTCTGTATTAACTATCGGGCACTGAAAAAGATCACTATTCAGAATAGGTACCCGATCCCACGTATTGATGACCTCCTGGACCAGCTTAAAGGGGCAAAATATTTTAGCAAGATCGACTTAAACTCAGGGTATCACCAGGTACCGATCGAGCCGATCGATATGTGGAAGACTGCCTTCAAAGACAAGGAGGGCCTTTTCGAATGGTTGGTCATGCCTTTAGGGATGACAAATGCTCCTGCAAGCTTCATGAGACTGATGGATGACATATTTAGGCCATTCACCAACTCATTTGTAGTAGTGTACTTGGATGACATCCTGATCTTCAGCCAGACTTGGGAAGAGCACCTCCACCACATCCGACAGGTCCTCCAAACATTGCGGCAACACAAGTTGTGTGCCAATTTGGACAAGTGCACTTTTGGCATGACCCAAGTTTAGTATCTGGGATACATTATTGATGACTATAGGGTACATGTGGATCCAACCAAGATCCAAGTCATTTGGGATTGGCCAGCCCCAACTACTCTAACAGAGCTTTGCAGCTTTTTGGGCCTTGCTAATTTCTATCATAGGTTCGTGTTGGGATTCTCTCATATCACTTGGCCCTTGAGTCAAGTCACCAAGGGAGGAGTGAAAGCAAAATTCTTTTGGTCAGAAACTCAGCAGAAGGCATTTGTAGAATTGAAACATCGCCTCTGTTGTGCCCCAGTTCTCACATTACTAGACTTGCAACAACCATTTGAGATAGAGACAGATGCCTCTGACTATGCTATTGGGGCAGTCCTTACTCAACAAGGGCATCCAGTGGCATATCACAGTGAGACACTGTCAGACACAGTCCGCAAATATCCCACTTATGACAAAGAAATGTATTCCATTGTACAGGCTTGCCGACATTGGAAGCATTACATTTTGGGGAAGGAAACGATCATCCACACAGACCACCGACGCCTGCAGTTCATGCAGACACAAGGGAAATTATAGAATGATCACCATCATAAGTGGTCCACATATCTACAACAGTTTCATTTGAACATCAAGTACAAGAAGGGAAGCACCAATAATGTTGCAGACTGCCTCAGCCACCCACCAATCGTGGTGATAACGACTGTGCTCAACTCTTGTGGGCACAAGACTTCTGATTGGCTGCTTCTCTACAAGAGTGATCCAGAATTCAGCCACACATACCAGACGCTCTTGGAGGGAAAGCAAGTTCCAAAATTTCACCTCCAGGATGTACTACTGGGTCACATGGGACACCTTTGTGTTCCTTCAAGCAAGCGTGCCAAGATGATTTGGGAAGCGCACTACAGTTGGGTCACTGGGAATTTCGGGATCGAGAAAATAGTGGCAGTACTGCAGAATTATTTCTATTGGCCGAACCTTCGACAGGACGTCAGGAAGTACATCCGATCCTACACTGCCTGCACCATTTCCAAACCATCCATCAAGAAGCAAGGCCTCTATACTCCGTTGCCTACCCCTAGTCGACCTTGGAAATCCATATCCATGGATTACATATCAGGCCTTCCTTCTACTAAGCACGTCAACGACTCTATGTTTGTGGTCATTGACATATTCTCAAAGATGACCATAATGGTGGCCTGCAAGAAGAATATCACAGCAGAAGCCACTACTAAACTCTTCTTTGAATGAGTGTGGGTACACTTTGGTATCCCACAGTATATAATCTCAGACCGGGACAGTAGGTTCATTAGTACAATCTGGTCTAGCCTATGGTCAATGCTAGACACCAAGCTCACAAAGTCCACAGCTTTCCATCCCCAAACTGATGGCTAGACAAAGGTCGTCAACAGGATGATCGTACACATTTTGCGCATGTACAACTCAAAGCATCCACGCACATGGGATGAGAGCCTCCCCTATGTATAACACAGCTATAACCGAGCCCTCCACAGCTCAACCAACCACAACCTGTTTCAGGTGGGCTTGGGATTCCAGCCACTATGTCCCATTGACGTATCCATGCCATTTGCAGCTACTCAGGATGATTTAGTTCATATCCAGTCTGAAGTTTTCAAGGCAAACAACTTCATTAAGCACATTCAGCACATTCACCAATAGGTTCATGACATATTGGAAAGATCCAATGCTAAGTACAAGCAACGACATGATCAGCATCGGGTGCAACACAACTTCCAGGTGGGTGATAAAGTGTGGCTACATTTACAGAAGGAGCGCCTCGCTAGACCCCACCGCAAGCTTTGCTCGCTTCGATATGGGCCATACACCATCACCAAGGCTATCGGGGACAATGTATTCGAGCTCAGTATTCCACCATTCCTTGGTCTGCACCCAGTGTTCAATGTGGACTGCCTTTGGCCCTACTTTCCACCTCTACTGGACACATCAGACGTGGCAGAACAACTCACACCAACAGAGTTAAACCCCGACTGCATGGAACAAGCCACAGCTGATCGAATTATGGACACACAGATCAAGAACACCCGCCAGCAGAAGATCTAGCTATATCAAGTTGTCAAAGCAGGCCAACTCCTTCACCAGGGAAAGTGGCTCACCGAGGACCAAGTTCAACATAAGTTTCCTCATCTCATGGAGGAACTCCACACAATGGGGACCATTGCTTCCTAAGGGGGGAGGAATGATCCAGGAGGATATTGGTGGCCACCCAACTATTTCTCTTGGACCCCCACCACTATTTCTTTCAGTTTTCCAGTTTCCTTAATTGTAGCACAATTTACTAGTTTTGGTAGTTTTCGGGTCCTAAACTTTTGGATCCGTTTTGAGGCCCTAAACGACGTTTTTTGGCATCGAATGGTCGGGAAAATACAATTCCATTCCAAAATTGATATTTGTCACTTATGGATGTAGTCCTTAAACATATCTTTCTAACGATGTATCATGCGCGTCAAACGGAGGTAGTATGCTAAAGTTACGATCCTGGGAAATTGATGTACCAAGTTACCCAATGGGGCCCACATTAAGGCGTTTCACCTCATAGGGTTAGGTTTTTGTATGTGTAGGGTTTCCATTATTTCTAAATAATATATAGGACTTTGAGCCTCATTGTAACATAGAGTTCAGAGGCATGTAGCCGCCACATCTCTTCTCAGAGATAAGCTACCAGCACTTTAGCTAGTTTATTTCCATTCTGTATGTAAACAGGTTTCAGTTATTGATTAATGAAATGAAGTGTTATTTCTGTTGCATATTTTTTTCTATGGTTATTTGTGTATTCTGTTGCATTCCTGCATAAATCCAGATCATCTGCATAGCGGTCCTTCAGTGCTGCATAAATCCTAGGAACTGCCCTTGCTACTTGACCCACTGTTTCTGCTTCTTGAATGTTGTAAGCTGGTCTTGCGCTCTCATTCTTGAGTGGACAAGTTTTGTGCATGTGGGGTCCTCCACGTCTCCAACATTGAAGTGGTCCTCTATTCTGTTGTGGATCCTTAGGCTTTTCTCCTGCCACTCCAACTGGTTTACTCGCAGCTTGGGATGGCTGCTTCTACTGATTCCTGAAGCTAGAAGGTTTGAAACCTTTCTTTCTTTGGTTAAACTTCTCATTCTTCTTGTCCTTCCATGCCTTATGGTAATCAGGTTTACTTTTGCTTTGCTCATAGCAATACTTAGCCTTCCATATTGCTTCTTCAAGAATTCTAGGTTCGTAAAACTCAATCCTGTCTTTGTAAGACTAAGGCAATCCACTCAGAAAACGCTGGACCTTCACTTTTTCATCTTTGATGTACCTGACATACCTCAATAGTTCCAAGAAATTATTTGCATACTCTTCCATGGTCTGCTGTCCCAATCTTAGCTCATGGAACTCCTTAATCTTGTCATCATAATACTTGTCAGAGAGGTATTTATGCTTGAAATGCTTCTTGAACTGTTTCCACTTTAGTCTTCTTTCACTGATCCTCTTTACTTGCTTGAAGTGTTCCCACCAAATGGATGCCCTTCCATTTATATTGAATATGGCAACTCTTGCCTTCATGTTTCCCAAATAATCCTGAACTTGAAAGTACTTCTTTATCCAAAGAAGCCAAGCTTCAGCCTCTTGTCCAGTGTTTACCTGACCATCAAATGTAGGAGGTTTAGCCTTCTTAAATTCATCCCGAGAGAAATCCCTATGGTGTCTCTTTCTTTTTCTTTTATGAGAAGATGAGCTTTAATCCCCGCTGGATTCTTTAGAGTCAGTCGATCCACTAGAAGCCCTTCTCCTTCTCCTAGTACTGCTCTTACAGCCTTCCGGTCTTACTGTACCCCGCCCAAAGTCTATATTTCTTTGCAAGTCCGTCAAGCTCTGCAACATAGCAGCATTCAACTGGTGCTGCTCTTCCGGGGCTTTAATTAAGCTTCTCATGGTGGTTGCAACATCTGACTGTGTCTCTTGGAATCTCCTCCCATTAGATTCTATGTCATCATTTCCATTACGGGCATTTTCTCCCATGGCATCTCTCGCACGCTCGTAAGAATACCGAGCATCATATCCATCATGGGTTCTCATCACTAAACCACCACTTACTTTACCACACTGCTCTACCTGGAATACTACTCTTAAAGGTGTCTATGATGCTGCAAACGTGTTAGTAGAAAAATGTTAGATGCATAACATTACTATAAATCAGAACTACTTACCTTCTCCTGGAGAAAAATTATAAATAACAGTTTTGCTTAAACACACAAAAATTCTCTTCTTGTTCAGCCCTGCAATCTACTGACAATCCACCAAAAAATCCACTGAAAAACAACTGGAATTTGTTGAGAAATCCAATTGAAAAACCCAATTTTCCTTTGGCCCAATCGGACCTCTTCCCAACAAAATTTCCGACGTTTCAGCGATCCAATCCACAAACTCCCTCCGGTGCTCATCGGTGACCCTAACAACTAACATCGTCCAATGTATCGGCTGTTCCAACAAATAAAGTTTTCCGCTGTATCGGATCCCCAGTTGTCTTGGCTTCCGGTATTTATTATTTATCGACGATGCCGAGGACTACTGTGTATCGGCAATCAGATGCACTATCCATCGGGTGGACAGTCCTTTAGGCAGCTGCAACTGCGGGTAGTACTCCCACTGCGAGTTTCGCAAACCATAAACTCATCGGCTATCGTAATCTCTATCCACTATCGGCGGTTGAAGCCTCTAACTGTCGGAAGGATATTCCATTAGATAGCCGCAACGACGGACGCACTAACAACTAAATTTTTTCGGTGTTCATCGGCGGTCTGTTCAACTAACCATCGCCGATCCTCTTCACTAGTCTTCATCTTCTCTTCCACCGACGCCGATGGCCATATTGGAGCTTCATCCGACTAAGTTCCCCGATGAGATGAGGGTCTGATACTTAGAATAATTTTCCAAAAAATTTCTTTTTCTTGCTGCTTTGTCGGCTCTTTCTTCACCTTTTTTACGCCGATCCGTTCCACTGATCTTCCCCGACGTCGATGACGTTTTGGTGACTTCATCGCCTAATCATCGGTGATCCAA
This sequence comes from Pseudotsuga menziesii, assembly GCA_001517045.1. NCBI lineage: Eukaryota > Viridiplantae > Streptophyta > Pinopsida > Pinales > Pinaceae > Pseudotsuga > Pseudotsuga menziesii. The sequence goes on along the minus strand of LPNX011228891.1, from coordinate 257,574 downwards.
TCCTCTAAAATTCGCTGATCACCGATGGTTTCATGACTTAGAAAATTCTTCGAAATTTTCTCTTTAATCTTCTTTCTGCCTCCGCTGTCGGCGGCTTCACCAACTGACTTCCTGTCTTTTTCTGCCGTCGTTTCAGCGCTTACGTCTTCTAATTTTCTCCGATGAATCCACTAATTTTTGCCGATGTGGCTCCCTTCTGATGAACCTTCCCCTTTCTTCTACCATGTTATCAACTATTTCATCAGCTAAATGTTGTTGATCCACTCGACTAAACTTCGCCGATGGTCCGACGAGCACCTAGAATATTGCGGTGAAAACTACTTTAGGAACCTGCCACCATTTCGGCTATCTCATTAACTAACTGTCACTGATGACCGATAGTCGATATCGGGTGTTCCTTCAACTAAATTGAGCCGGTGTTTCGGCGGTCTTCAGCTGATCTCCACCGAAACTGTGGCTCCCACATCCAATAATTTTCGTCGACGGCCGACGAACACTTAGAATTTTTTTCACAATTTTCTTCTGACTGTCTTCTATCGAAACTGTGGCTCCCACATCCACTAATTTTCATCGACGGTCGACGAACACTTAGAATTTTTTTCACAATTTTCTTCTGACTATCTTCTGTCGGATGGCCGTCCGACTAGCTCTCCGCTGCAACGGAAGAGCTTCCCACTTAGGAAAATTTTATGAATTTTCCTATCCTTCATCGATTTTCTTCTAGGAAGAAGGAAACCTGCCTCTGCTAACTGGTTCTTTATGGCCCATAAAGGCCCATGCTGCAACCTATAGGCTCTGATACCACAATGTAACGTCCCTGACCCTCCGACCGACGAGGAGGACTCTACGGTGTCATTAACATCCGGGAAACTAGCCCCATGAACATGAAGATACATAAATCCAAAATGCTTGAACATAAAAAGTACTAAGATGCATACATAAATCCGGGCTAAAAGCCCCATGAACATGTACATACATATAACTAAAATAAAAATGCTTAAAACATAAAACCTGCTAGGATGCATAATCATTCATTAAACAATAAATATAAATGCAGAGACGAAATGGTCAAAAATACTTATCTTATAAAGGATTCATCCCATAACCAGCTACATCGCTGCAACATTCCACCCAACCATAGGCCATCATGCTCCTTAATCTCTCAGCAACGCTGCCACCCCTGAGATGTGCATGATTCCCCAAGGAATAAGGAACAAGCAGGCTTACACATAGCCAAGGATACACAAAACATCAGATCAACCAAGCCAACACAGTTGGGTTTATCGGGCCATCATGGAACTGGGAAAGGCTAATTGCTAAGCTGGTGAGCTCATTACAGAGCTAAGGACACCTACACCAAAACTAGCATGGCTTCTAGAACACCCACACACACCCAAAATAAGGAAATGAGTCCCTTCTCTACTACACAGTCCCTCAGGCCCTGACCTCCCTTCCAGTGCTATTCAGGGGTTGTGGAGAAGAAATCCAACCCTCTATCTCTTTCTATGTGGCTCCCAAACACACCAGGTCTATCAAGAAAAATAGGCCCTCATCCCTACTCAAACACAGTCCGAAGACCAACCACTGCATACATGCAGCCAAACAAGCTATTCACAGCTTGGACAGGTGAAAGCAACTATTGAGTCGTTCTTGGCCCTATCATGGCCAAAACGACTCCATAACAACCTACAGCAGCCCAACACGTAGAAACATCACAACCAACAAAATATGGGGAAACAAAAGCAACGAACAATGGGGGGAAGACCTCTACTCTTGGCTCCACAATGGGATGAAACAACCACCGAAAAAATTACACAGTCTGCACTGGGGAAAGAAATCAGACTCCCATCCTGTGCATGAGGAAAAACATACACGTAGACCACAAATCTGTATAGGAACCACATATAACCCTCTATAGAAAATGTGAATGACTGCCAAAAACGACTCTCCTCCTTGCTGCGTGAGACCAAACAGAAAGAATCCTTCGTGTGAGGAACAAGACGTCTCTCTACGTGAGGATGGATGACAATGGATAATGGCAAGTGGGAAAGTGCGGAAGAGTGCCCAACGCCATCGTGGAGAGAGTGGAATGATGGGCATAGTTGTTTTTCCTTCCCATTGTGGGGTTCGATTTGCTGGTGGAGTCTGCGTGTGGGCAAGGACTGATAGTCCTACCACACTCCACTCCCTAGCAATAACTGCCCCAACTAATCAGCAAAAAATTTAAGGTGGTAGTCGGATGAGACAAGGGAAGGTGAGCAAAACAAAAAGGGTGGTGACACATGGCTTTTCCCCCATGGGCTCAAGGTTTAACATTCCCCCTCCTTATCCTTAAGAAAATCATGCCCTTTTCAATATGGTTGCAGTGACATAGCTGGTTGGGGTTATTTAATTAAAAACACATTTACATGATGCTAGAAACCATATGTGCTGGATAGCACAATATTCCATCGACAACGATTTTAATCACCGAAATATAACAACCAAATCGCTAGTGGGGCTTTTTCCTTTATCTCCACACCTATATAACTTTTTTTTGTATTAAATATAAGAAAGAGAGTTGGTATAATTAATATAACAAACATATTATGTTACAAAACATTTTAATATATAGATAAAAATCAAAACTATCAATTGAGTACAAAACAAATGAAACAAGGGTTTAAAAAAAATGTATGCCCTAAGGATTTAACTGAGGTGTTGTTAGGCCTACAATATTCAGAATTCCATAGTTTCAACTCAAAACTTGTTTTTTTTTGTGAATTCCTCTTTGTTTGGAGAAGCATTATTGTTCAAGCTCTCTCCGGCTACCTAGGCTCTCTCCCGCTGAGTGAGCTCCTTCCGCGACTGAGCACTGTCTGCAGCCAAATATATATATATATATATATATATATATATAGATTTAAAATTAAATTAAATTAGAATTATAAATCATTAGTGAATAAATCATAATGCAAATGACATTTTTTAGTAAAAAATATCCTAATAAAAATTATAAAATTTCAAAAAATATATTATTTTAAATTATATAAAATATAAGACATTCCAACGGTAGGGGAATCGTTCTAATTCCTACACAGACATTGGAAAAATCAATTGCACATTTCACTCTTGAGAATGATTGGTAGGTGAATCCCTCTAATTCTTGAGTGGATTTGATCCTTTTAATTCCTACACAGACATTGAAAAAATTAATTACACATTTCATTCTTGAGAATGATTGGTAGGAGAATCCCTCTAATGACAAAAAATAATTACACATTTCATTCTTAAGAATGATTGGTAGGCGAATCCCTCTAATGACAAAAATTAATTACACATTTCACTCTTGAGAATGATTGGTAGGCGAATCCCTCTAATTCCTGATACAAAAACTAAAGATAGTAAGCTTACATGGATATATTCCCCCAGCACATATAATATTAATGGAAAATTTGACGCCCCAAAAATATGTTGGCATTGCACATGGTTTTAAAACCGTGTGCAAAGCCTCCTAAACAACCATGCAAGGCTTCTAAAAGAACCCATTGTAAATTGCACTCTACAAAATCCCAAGTCCTCCCAATCAAGCTGTGAGAGGGATCAAATCTCCCGAGGTGCAAACCATACATTTCCTGAATGAGCATCTCAATCTCTTCCACCATGTTTAAACTCAGCTAGGCACTGAAGAACAATGCTACATTTCCTTGGAAATGAATTTGCTACATGATGATCAAGGGGATCACTATTCTAAATGCAAAGATAACAAATCTAACGTCCTGAATCTAATCCTTAATACTTATTACTTACATTGAGATAACCCTCATAATTCTATCTGTTTTTTCAACTTAACCTGTTCCTTACAATGTTGATTAAACTACAGTTTTGTGTCAGTTTTGATAGAGCCTAGGATTTGGGGCCGGTTCCAACATGCAAGTAGCTTAGAGCTCCTAAGGTAAGGCTGCCCTAGTTTGTATATTAGGTCTGGATCAGTTCTCTCTTTTCCTTCCAGGAAATGTTCTCCAAGAACTCTCTTGAGAATTTTTGGCAAAATAATGACTCCCAAAAGATAGATGAGATCCCCAAGCCTCTCTTGGGCTTGGGACTTTAGAGACATACTTTTCAGTCAAAGGGGCGCTTAAATCAAGAAATGCTTCATTTATTGATTTAACCCTTTTAATTTACTTAGTACTTTTAATATTTTGACTTAGGAATTTTTAGCTAGTTCCTAATTGGACTTTTATAGGTATTATACTATTTAATATTTATCTTAGTAATAATAGTAATAGATGGAACTTTTCATTATTAATATTATTACTATATTTATTCTTTATTCATACCATGTATAAAATACATAATAATATAACATTTGTTAACATTTGTCTTGGGGTATCACATGTTGTGATCCCTAGACTTACGACACTTGCTTCATTAAGGTCATCAAGTAGATTGGTTAGGTCTACTAGGATAGGCAACTCTAAACATCCTTGCATGTTGGATTCCCTCATATAACATGGTAGTTCTTTAGTATTGGATGAGTATATAGAAATTTGAAATTTCATTTAATCGCTTATAAATAAGTCAGATGAGATCAATATTTTTCTCGAGTCGCTTTCACTCGGGAATCATAAATTCTTTTCAGTAACTCCTAGCACTTACCAGAGCCCATTCTCAACGCTAAAAACAAGGAGTTACAAACTTAGTGTGATTCCAGAGCTCTTTGCTTAACACTAATGCTAGGATGTACTTGTACGATAAACCTACGGATACAATGGCCAAGGATCTGATGTTCTAAAGCTTATGCTCAACATCAACATGGAAGGATTTAGGGATTATGCCCAACCCTTCCAAATTATCTTTTCATGTGTTCCAGAGCTTCATGCTCAACAAAAATATAATACTCATGTGCTCCAGAGCTTCTCGCTCAACGCAAAAATTAGTCACTCATGTGCTCCAGAGCCCCTTTCTCAACACAAAACATCAATTACTCATGTGCTCCAGAGCTCCTCGCTCAACACAAAACATCTCATCGATCATGTGCTTCATGGTCCACAACCAACACAAACAAGCATATATATATCATCAATAATTGGCTTATGCCCAATATATAAAACAAATCATCACATTCATATACAATGGGGTCTTCGACCCAATATATAAAACATCAAGATCACATCATAGTCAATAGGCTCATGTATATAAGTTTTAGGTCCAAAATTCAGGATATTACACCTTCCTAGTTAAGAGGGAGTGTTGTTGTATTTGTAACTTCGAAAGATATTATGATGTACATTATCATTATATGTTGTTGTACCACCATTGGAGATGCGTTTCCCTCCTTTTCATATGTCATTATTGTCTATAGCCCTTGGCATGCAACCTCTGTTGTAAGTTGGGGAAGTAGTCCCCGGTTTAATATAATGAAATGTATTTTTGGAGCCTCCTTAGGTGAATTCAACCATGCTAGGGTAAGAGGTCAGCCCTGTCAAGTTAGAATGTCAATCACTTGATGTGTATAAATAGGGAGGCACCATCCCTCATTTAGACACACACTCAATCACTCAAGTTCGCATGAGCATAGAGAGAGAGAGAGAGAGAGAGAGAGAGAGAGAGAGAGATGCATAAGACTTCTTATACTTAGGTTTTTCCATCTTGTGATATTGCCTTAGTGACGAAACTATTATGAGGAAGTTTGCGGTGTTTTCTCGTTTATGGTTTCCCCAAGGAAAATATTTGTGTCTTGTGTCTCTTGTGTATCTTGGATATATTGTTGTGCTTTTTATAATTTCAGATAAAGATCCTAATTGAATTAAAGTTGAAATTCTAACAAATTATCCTGAATGACCTGGGGTTGCCAATTCTAACTAGGCATAGAAAAAAATCGTAACTCCAATCATGAAACCACCCATTCTGATGGGTTCATGATATCAGCTTTCATCTAGGGGAACCCCTCTACAATGATCCAATCTCCTAGAAATGGTCCCATTATACCATTTCCAGAACTAGGGTTTTTCTCAATAAATCCCAATGCCACTTTTGCACAAGGGGATCGACTTTGCATTGAAATGTTTTAGGTGACTATGGAAAATAAGATCATGTCCATAGTGGAAAAATACATATGTGGGAGATGACAAAACCTAGTTATGCTACCTAGTTTGGATTTCGTTCCCCCTAGAGAAAGTCCACAAATTGTCCTTGAATGGCCCAGGGTGGCAAGTTGAAACTAGGAATAGAACAAAAACTATAACTCCTATTGTGAAAATGTAAATTGAAATGGATTCATAATGTCAGTTTTAAACTTAGAGAAACCCTCTATGGTGATTTGATATCCCAGAAATAATCCCATTCCGCCATCTCTTGAACTAGTGTTTTGCTTAGTAAATCCAAATGACACATTTGCACAAGGGTGTCAACTTTTCATTGAAATGTCCCAAGCAACTGTGGAAAATATGACCATGTCCATAGTGGAAAAACACATACATGGGAGTTGACAGAACCCAATTATGCTTCTTGGTTTGGATTTCACGCCCCCAAGAGAAAGTCCACAAATTCTCTCTGAATGACTCGGGGTGGCAAGTTGCAACTAGGCATAGAAATAAAAATATATTTCTGGTTGTGAAACCATCAATTATGATGAATTCAAGATGTTAGTTTTCATCTAGGGTAGATCCTCGATGGTGATTCAATCTCCCAGAAATGGTCCCATTCTACCATCTTGGGAAATAGGGTTTTCATTAAGGGAGGCAAATGCCACTTTCACACAAGGGGGAGAACTTTGCATTGAAATGTCCTAGGCAACTACAGGAAATATGACCATGCACACAATGGAAAAACACATACATGGTATTATACAAAATCCATTTATGCTTCCCAGTTTGGATTCAGTGCCCCATAGAGAAAGTACACAAATTGGCCTTGAATGGCTTGGGGTGGTGTTGGAGGATCTAGTCGCCTTAACCGACTAGACTCATTAGTCGACTCATTGTAGATTAGGTTGACCTCATAGTTCGCGTCGGTTGGTTGAAACGAAAGGTAGTTACTATAACTGTTTTGTAAATGTATATATAGCATGTTGAGCGAGATAGATACTTGGTTTAGTTTATTGTATGAACCCCATGTGTATTGAGTAATATAATATGTTATTCTGTGTACCATTCTTTCATTTTGCATCTGTTATGTTTATATGATTCTTTATGTGTATTACTGGTAACCTTGCAATCTGATCAATTACAACATTGGTTCCATTTCCAGTGATACATATATGGATGAATTGACCATGAATAGATGATATCAGAGCAAGAGATTAAGAACTGGTGGGAACATAAGATTGCAAATTATTTTCATAATTACGCCAGAAGAAACTCACTGAATATTGCGCAAGCCAAGGAGAATTTCTTCTCTGAGACACATGAGAATTTATTCGAGTCTATACCTCAGTATTTAAAGAAACTACTAGATGAATCAACCGGTAGAAAATAAAGACAAAGAGTTACTCCAGAAATTGACAAGAGGAGTCCATACAAATTTGTCGGAGTGGTTTGAGAAAATCGTCGAAGAATTCTGTGAGGAAAGAGTAGTCAAAGAAAGAGTCTTTGTAGATAGAATCAAAGAGAGATTCTACAATGACCTGATCAAAAAGTTCTTGTGTTCATTTCTGACACTTTTGTTCAAATTCTTGATTGATAGGGGTGTGGGCCATATTGTCGAACCTCATCCATTACTAATAGAATTGCCATCTAATAAAAGCTGGGCATCAAAACTGAAGGTGTGGTAAATGTTTGTCAAAGAAAGAGAGTGGGAGTAATTTATAAGAAAATAAATAGTTCCACCCGAGATTACTAAAACATTCAGCTTGGCTATGGGAGGGTAGATGGTCATGTTTTGGAGTAGAGTAGAGGAATTCTAGTCGACTTGTGAAGACACTTCCACCAGTAATGAAAAGTCAGACCAAAAATGAGATAATTTGAACAGTCACTCAAAAAGGCACTCCAGATCTCCAGAAGATAGAATGAGAAAAGAGGAGGAAAAGGTGAGGAAAAGAAGGGAAGATATTAGAGAGTAGGTTGTTGTGTTCCAGAGGAGAATGCCAACCACGATGACATAACAAAAAGAGAATTGGCCAGATTCGGGTCATGATCGACAATAAGAAGGCGTTGATGATGAAGTGTCACCAATGGAAGAATATTTGTGGATAGAGTGGGGAAAATCTATCCAAGTTGATATATCCCAAAACATTACACCTCATTCTATGTTAAATTCTAACCTGAGTGCAGGAAAATTTTCAGGAAGATTTAGGGCTACGAGCTGGCTACTTAGGTGTATGGATTCAACTAGACAAAGAAGGAAATGATGTCGATCATCAGGTAATTCATCGATCACAGGAAGGAAATTGGGTTATTGTTGAACCCTTTTCATCCAACTGAAGTATTCATCTAATTTGCTTAGAAAATGAATGAGCACCCCCCCAACCAATCACAACTTTAAGTAACACACTAGACCAGTCAGATCCACAAGAAAGGATACCCAAACATCAACAATCTACTTGGGTATCATCGAAAGGAGTCGAGAGAAACTGACTTATTGTCGAAAACGAACCGACTACTACAGATAAAACCTCCAATGAAAATGAGAGTTTTGTCAAAAATGACTGTGAAGAAAATAGAGTTATAGGAAGTAAACCACCACCACCACTGCCACTACCCCCTCCGTCACCAAGAGGAGACACTGAATCCGAAGACATGGCGCACGTATCTGCACACATCCCCCTTTATGAGGGCGATGGAGATCCCAGACGATAGTGGTTCGTCTATGAGTTGACCTGGGAAGTGAACGCTATTACAAATGAATATCAACATATGTCATAGCTCATCGGTGCTCTGCAAAATCAAGCACTTACATGGTATATGACATATATAGAAAAGACGCCGAATTCTACGAAGGCACAAATCAATCAACAATTCATGTCATTATTCAAGACTCCAGACGCAAATCATTTGGCATCAAAGAAATTAAATACTACAGTCCAGAAACCGACAGAAATAGTTTGGGAGTACGACAAAATACTTAAATATCTACTCATCCAGTTGAACTATAATATAGATGAGCAATTGTTAATCCAATGGTTTGTTGTAGGTCTCCTACAAAATATTCGAATGCATATCGGACTGGACACTTTTATTACCTATGAAGATGCACTATCGAAGGCATTGCAAGTTGAAATGAACAGGGACTATCCAGTGAACCCTGTTGATAGCTGTATTGAAGAACAACTAGAGATAATGTAGAAATCGATACGAGATATAAACCTCAAAGGACACAAAGTCTGTTGTACAAAATGCTCAATGGCTAGGCACACAAAAGATAATTGCCGACAAGATGTGCGATTTGTTCAGTTGAAATGATTTTGCGCCATATGCCAGGAGCATGCTCTACACGTGAAAAAAGGCTGTCTGTAAAACATAAATAATGAAGAATATTCCTAGTGTACAATATGCGAGGTCAAAATCCACGTAACAGCTGACTGCCACCTAAATTTGAAGAACCGATAGAATTACCATGCGGTCTACCAAACAAACGCTGTTGTGTGAAATAATAATTATAATAATCCAAGGAAGAATAACAACCAGAATGAACAGAATAATCAACGATACGACGACCGAAGGTACCAACGCCGATATCATAATAATTGTCGAGGAGGATATTCAGGTTGAGGACAATTCTTTGGGAATTGAGAAAATAGACCACGACGACCGATCTAGTGTTACACATGCTTAAATGAAGGGAATCAACACGTTGACTGTCCATACAAGGATCGAAATGCCCTTAATTTTTGTAACAGTAAAGTGGTGTGGGCGATCACTCTTTAGAGGATTGACCCAACATGCTATACAAAATCAATAAAAATAAGAACTTCAATGTCTTGTCGAGCATCCAAAAATGTGATGTTATTCGCACTAAAAACTTGCAAATTGTTAGTAGACAAGGTACTAAAATCGGCAATGACAACCCCAGAATAAGCAAAATAAAGAATAAATATGACTATCCTAATCCTGCCTTACAAAAAAAATTATATAATGATGCATCAAACATATTTCAAGAATTACTTGCAAAGGAAGTAAATGATGGTACTCGATAAAAGATGGCTCAATAGTTAATTAATCCAATACATAATGATAATTCCATTGCATAATTCATTGACTTATTGTACAACCTCAAGAATAAACCTGGTATTGATACACAATCTAAAAGCATATGCAGCCCAAATAAAAAAGATAAAAGTGACGCTGACCCTCTTTTCGACCTAGAAATCAAAGGTTAGCATGTCCGACAAGTCGTTATCGATTTTGGATCACAGGTAAACATCATGACAAGGGATACATGGGAAAAATTAGGAAAACCTAGACTTAACGAATCAGACATATATTTGAAACTATCTGATTAAGGACTATTTTAACCTATTGGTGTATGGAGGAATGTCGACACAATTATAAAGGGTATCACCACAAAAGTTGACTTCAAAATTATTAACCCTAAGGAAGGGTCCAGCTCTAGTAGGCCGACCATGGGGTTGAAATATGAAAGAATCCATCTCACTCGATAAAAAGAAAATAAAACTGAAGGGAAATGGACAAAAAGTAATTGTTCCTATTCATCCATCACAAGGTGAGCCATGGACAGAACCTATAGACGAAGAAGTTGATGTCTGACAACTATACAAACTACAACATAATGAGGATTACACTGAACCAAATATATATGGAGAACTTCATTTAGGAAACCCAAAATCAGTTGGTTATAACTCAGATGTAGAATTATACGACTAGGAAATGGAAAACTATGAACTACAAGCAAGGGAGTGTTGGACCATTCAGTTCATTCCAAAAAACAAACACGTCAATGTTTTTCTGTGTCTATAATACCAAAATATTTGAAAGAAAAGTTAGGGAGCATCCATCTATGGCACCAAAAAAAAAAAAATAGACCGTCACTTCGGTATAAAGAGAGGGAATCGCCAATCCTCCATGTTGAACACGTATCCAAAAAATAGGTGAACACGACCGACTTCAAAGTCTAGTCGAAACACTTACGAGACAAGCTGCTCGATGGTGGGATAGTCACTAGTCAAGACTACAATCATGGTCGACAGCTTCAACATATTTTTCAAAATATTTGGAGGAAAGAAGCTAACAAATAAAGAAAAAATATTAGTCTTTACACAACGTCATGACCCTGAAAAACACATAAGTATATGTGAAAAATAATGAAAAATACTTGGATATAAAGATGAACGACTATGGCTGCACCTATTCCCATCAACACTAGACGACTTACCAAATAAGTGGTACAAAATAGAGGAAGCATGATATGAAACATTATTATGGAACGAACTTAAGGAAAATTTCATCAAGGACTTTAAGTTTATACCTGAAAATGACCAACTAGTCAAAGCCACAAAACAGATAAAAACATTTCTAAAACCGACTGTTAATAACAACTCGACAAGAATGCTCAATTGACCAAACGTATTGTGTCATCATTTTGGTTGAATAAAGTACCACAATCGACAAGAATTTGACTAGAAACCAAAAATACAAGGGGAAAACTCTTTCAATGGAAACCTGACCATCTGGAAACAATGAAACTAGTCAGAACAATAGTCAAAATCGAGTCAGCGGAAAGTGAAGAACTTGAACGGATGACATTGGAAGACTTCCCAGCATCATTTTCACAATTCAAAGAAGGAAGTCAAGAAATTAACGAAAGCAAGGTGCCATAATGGATGGATGCAAAATTTAAAAGAAAAAAAGGTGACATCTCTAATGATGACAAACCTAAACTTGCAAGAATTGGAGATTACTGGAATGAGGAACAAACAATGTAAATAGTCAACTTGCTAAAAGAATTTCAAGACGTCTTCACTCAGGATTATAAGGATCTTAAAGGATTAGTTCAAGAAATGGGAGAAATGAAGATCAACTTAAAACCTGATGCAAGATCAATAAAGAAATGTAAAGCATTCTAGGAATACATCTACAACATAATGGATGTGTATTTTGACGACTAGACAATTTATTCTATGTTAAAAGATCACTGCAAATGGCTAAGGTTAATGTTAGAAATATGCTGACAAATTCAGCCATCACTTAATATAAAGAAATGTATTTTTGTAACCCCTATAGGAATTTTACTAGGGAACATTGTATGCAAAGAGGGTATCAAGGTCGACTTTGCAAAAATCAAAATAATTCTCGACTTGAAACCACTAGTTAACCCGAAACAAGTCATTATTTTATTGGGGTATACAGGATACTACAGGAAATTTATTTGTCATTATTCAGACATGACATATCCCTTAGAAGAGTCACTAAAAGAAAACCATGAATATTAATGGACCGAAGAATGCGATGCATCATTCGACACTTTAAAGAAAAAATTAGTTGAAGCACCTATTCTCCGATTTCCAAACTGGTCAGTAAAATGTCATGTATATATCGACGTATCTGAAATATAAATAGGTGCAATATTGACACAACCAAGGGATGATGGAATGGATTATCCAATAGTATACAGTAGCATAAAATTAAACAAAGTTGAACGTAATTACTCCACGACAGAAAGGGAAGCACTAGGAATAGTCTTCACACTTCAAATGTATTGACACTATTTGCTATCTAACCCTTTTGTGTTTTACATCGATCACCAAGCATTAAAATATTTAGTAAATAAGCCTTTACATTACTGGAGAATTTGTCGTTGGTTGCTGTTATTCTAAGAATTTGAGTTTGAAGTTATAGTTCGACCAGGAAAATTAAATGTCGGACCTGACCACTTGTCGAGAATCGACATGGGGGAAGAACCGACTGGAGTCGAAGATGACCTACCATATGCACGTCTATTTAGAATAGAAGATGTACCCGCCGAACTCGAAGAGATAGCCCAATTCTTAGAAAATGGACAAGCACCCGAAGGAATGAGTGACAGAAAGAAGAAAATTTTAGCAATGAAAGCTGCACCTTATAACATAATAAACAGGTTCCTCTATAAACTCAATTTGGATGAGGTACTTCGTTGATGTGTTCTAAAGCATGAAAGAGAAAGTATAATACATGAAGCACACTATGGCCCAGCTGGAGGACATTTCTAGTCTAACATGACTACTAAGAAAATACCGTCGCGATTATGGTGGCCGACATTATACCATGATTGTTGAATATTTGTCAGTAAGTGTGACCGTTGACAATGATTAGGTCGACCTCTACCAAGTATTGAGATGCCTTTAATATCAGTCAATCCAAGTTTAACATTTGAAATTTGGGAAATCGACTTTATAAGACTATTTTCAATACCTACTAGATGGACATGATCATGCTATATTATAACAACAATCGAATACGTCACTAAGTGGGCAGAAGTAGAACCTATCGAAACCTGCTCTAGTGAAGTAGCTGCAAAATTTATATATGAAAATATTATTACCAGATTTGGTTGTCCACTGAACTTGATCAGTGATCAGGGGTCACACTTTATAAACAAACCAATTGTAGCTTTAACATACCAATTTAAAATTGAACATAGAAGGAGCACAACCTACCACCCTCAATCCAACAGTGCAATTGAAGCGTTTAACAAAACTTTGACAAGGGACCTAACCAAAATATGCAATACAGAAACGAATGATTGGGATGAGAAACTTCCTGCTGTCCTATGGGCATACAGAATGGCATACAAACGATTGACAGATCAGACACCGTTCTGACTTTTTTATGGACAATAAGTAGTCATTTTGTTGCACTTTCGATGAAAAACACCAATTATTGCCGACATATTACACATTGATGTCGAAGAGTCTAAGAAAGAGTGACAAATGCAACTAGGTAAACTAGAGGAACATCGATTGATTGCAATACAACACCAAGAAATCCAAAAACAATAACAGAAAGCTTGGCATGATTGAAATATCAAAAACAAAAACTTGTTGGTTGGAGAGCTTGCATTGTTATATAACAGTCGAGTAAAATGAAAACCAAAACAATTACACACTAAATGGATGGGACCATATCTTGTCAAAGAAATCAATGCTAACGGATTAGTCTCACTGAAAGACATTAGATGGCAGAGTATTTCATAAACTTGTAAATGGTGTTCGACTAAAGTGACACGAAAACTGAAAAATCTAAAAAAAAACCGGTTACATAACTGTTAACAAAATTTGAAAAAAAAATAAAAAACTATAAAAACCTAAAAACTAAACACATAAAAGAAAACAATACATCAAAATAAAATGACAAAGACTTGGATGAAATCTCATTAAGGAAGTAGCAGAATACCATTTGAAATAAATAACCACTGACAACATAACTATCGACATAAAAAATACAGCTCATTCCATCGACATTTTCACAACCATGTCGCATCTCGACAAAAAGACAACCCAACGGTTCAATCAAGTCATCATGATCATCAACTGAAGGAGGGCCAAAGCTATTGCGCATTAAAATAACACTCAACAGAGTGTCCTTCACAGTCAAATCCTCCATTAATATATTCATCGACCAGATCCCCTCCTGCTCCACCTATAAATACCACACCAGATGAAGATCGCACACCATTCCACGAAGAGCTAGAAAATCAAAGATATCAAACCCCTGAGACCAAGATACCTGTGTGTGAACCATAGAATTTTATCGACACAATGGAAGCTAAGAAGAAAAGATCTACAACAAACAAAATGAAAGAGGTAGAAACAACCACAACTCCACTAGTACAAAGGCTGAAGAACATTCATAAAGAAAAGGTCCTAGAAACATCACGAGCAAGAATATGGAAAGAAATAAAAAAATGGTCATACAAAGATAACAAAATGACATAGGAAGCTCAAAAAGTGAGCGCCATCACCATCCTAAGTTACCTGAATGCACCTCTCATGTCAGGCTTTGGGGGGACAAAGGACATCATAGCATGGTTCATTGTTAGCTGATACCATAATGGGAAATGTTATTTCGACAGACCTATCGAGATATCAAGCGACATCATTTACAGACTTATCGAGCTGTCAAAAAAATGCGAACCGGTACCCGTAAAATCAAATCTAGGTCTGGTCGAGAAACTAACAGGAACACCAGTAGGGAGAACTAAAGAGGATTAGTAGTTAGTCAAATCCAATACACCACACCCAAAATAGTGGCAAAAATGATTTCTGCAGGCTTAACAACTACACAGAGCGGCTGCAACTTAAATATCGACATGTTGGAAGCCATCGTGAATGTAGCAGAAACAACAAAAACTTACCACTGGGCATAGTACCTCACAGATACTATTAAGAAAATCTGTGTAAAATGTCAATAGGAAAGAACACCAATCAGATTTCCATCCCTAATCATATGGATCACAATGTACTACATCCTGCTTGTCAAAGATCCAGACTTCGATGAACCCAACATACTCGGTATGTGGAACTTTAAACCATTTTAATGGCTATGAACTCTCAGGAATTAGAATGATCCAAGGTCTTGTTGGACACTTGGTTCCAAAACTTAAAAATAACAACGACTAGATGGAGGGTACCATAGAGTATCCAAACATGTCTGCTACCTTCATCACATATTCAATTAGAGTTGGCCAACAAATTCAGTTTAGTTCATGCAGGGGGCCACTAGAAAGGGTGAACCTCTTGATTATTACTCATCAGTCGAGGAAATATTTGTAGAGCTAGCTCAACAATCTAACACCAAGATAACCGTACCAGCAATTGCAAAGAATATTGATCAGTCGATTGTTGAGCCCTTGACTGACTAGGAAAAAGAGGAGGATTATGAAGTACATCTTCATATTAGTACTTTTACCTTGGAAGACATTCCAATAGAAGAGGTAAACACTCTTTAAGATTCTATAGTACCACCGACACAACATTAGGAGGAGGAAGAGGTACAAACATATGAAGAAACCCAGTCCGACAACCTACTTCTAGAGTATGCTATGACAAAAGAGAACATTCATCATTTAGCTGTCGAAATATCTAAAGCTCGATAGAAGAAAAGGACTCTGGTTAAAGGAAATGGGAAGCACAAACTTCTACTTCTAGAAGAATTCGATGACGAAGATGAGCTACATGCCAAGGTTGCGGAAATACTAGAGGACACTGCTAAAAATAAAGCATCAGTCAAAGAACAATTCAAAAAGTTCATTGTCGAAGAAGAAAAGCACCTGCGAGAAAAAAAGGTAAAAGTTGTTACTCCTCCCGAGGTTTATTTTATCGACCTAACTACTACTCCACCACTCCCATTCCCAACCCAGATAGTCAAAGAAGGATTACCAACTTCGACCTCTGTTACACCAAAAAATCCGTACTTTCAAGCACTACTTGAAAGACTCCAGACGAAAGTAGATAAATATATCGATCTACAAGAATTTATCAACCAACTCCCAAATAATTTTCCTACTGTTCAACAACTGAATATAACAAAAACAGTTTTCGATTCAGGCACCCCACAACGAATTCTCGCCATCCCCCAATCCCCAGACCAACCACAAAGTTCTCTACCAAAACCATAGATCGTAGGAGTCATTAAATCCACATTCCAAAGGAACCTCGACAAAACCACTAAAGTTGTGGCAACACAAACCTCTTCATTCATCCCACAATCCATCGAAAACCCTGTACTCTTGATTACTGAAGAAGATGAAGGGGCCATTTCAGAAGAACTTGTCAAAAATGACCAAGTCAAAGTATTAGCACCAGATAAATAAATAGTCGAACATATAGAATCTATTGAGGCCAACGAACCTATCGAGTCACCACAGTTGGTCGAAAACCCTCTATCGACAGATCTCATCCCAAACCCTCCATCGAATTCAGAAAAACTACCACCTCTTCCCTCACCCACACCACCTTCATCTACACCACCATCTACTGAACCCTTTCCCAAAATGCAGTTAATAAATCCTAACATACCAAGAATCACCACATAACAATGACAGACCATACCATCACCGACAGAAGCAGTTGAAGCACACAATAGAGAACAAGAGCAGCGAAGAAGAAAAGAAAGAAAAGAGAGAAAGAAAAAAGAGAAGGAACAACAAAAGCAAGCACATTTTACACAGCGATAGGTACCATCACTTATTCACCTCGCTTAGTTAGGATCGAACACAATAGTTGACACACAGAGGATCAGAGACAAAGAGATAAACCGACTGATGGAGGCCCTCAATAAAGAATCAAGACTAAGAAACAAAAGAAAAAAGAAACAAATCAAAAAATTAAAGACATAACAAACTGAATTTCTAACCACATGTCAGGATTTGGCAAGACAAGTCATTCCAGTATCGGAAGGAGTCAACACCGACAGACTGTTGGAAAAAGCATACCAACTGTTTGAAAGTGTTGTGACGAGTTTTCAGGCATAGTTACATGAAAATAAGGAATATCAAGTAGAAGAAACATCTGTATTACTAATAAATCAGTATACAACATTCTTAGAAGCTCATAATCTACTAAAGGAACATATCACATAATCTATTATCACAGAGGAAGTCCCAAGGAATTGGTTCACCTATTACGACCAAGTGTTTTAGCAGGTGCATGATACTCATGGGTTCATTAAGTCACTACAAGATCGACGAGGAAACACAAAAATCGATGGAGAAGACAATTCAGGACCAACTTGTGTTAGAGATGGAAAAACTGGACAAATTAGAGAAACAAGAACACCAGTGGATCACCCAATCCAACCCCAGCCTAGATAAGATTCATCTGCATATGCAAATACTACTTGACACTGCCGAGGAAAAAACACAATTACTAGGACCGTACATGAGCAACATTTTTTACTTGACCATACAACAGAAAATGGTGAATTTGTCGAGTCTCACAACTCTCACTATAGACATTCAGAAGGCTCTACACACTTGGGAGGAGTTCCAACATTAGTTAGAAATTACTATAAAAGAAATCATGGAAGTTTGCATACAGAAGCAACCATCAATCAGGCAGTACAACCCATGACAAAACATTATGGACACTACTTAAGACAAGAATTTTTCCACCTCCATGTTCTTTGGGGTGAAGAAAGATTTTGTTCCTGGGGTAGATGTTGGAGGAACTAGTTGGATTCACTGACTAATTGTAGATTAGTTTGACCTCATAGGTCATGTCGGTCGGTTGAACTGACATGTAGTTACTATATCTGTTTTGTAAATGTATATATAGGCTGCTGAGCTAGATAGATACTTTGTTCGGTTTATTGTATGAACCCACATGTGTATTGAGTAATATAATCTGTTATTCTGTCTACCATTATTGTCTCTTACATCTATTAGGTTTATATGATTATTTATTTGTATTACTGGTAACCTTGCAATCTGATCGATTACATCAGGTGGCAAGTTGCAACTGTTGATGTTTTGAGCAAAATCAGAGAAGATTGAACTTTAAAATTTTTATCAATCAATTTCAGCACATATGTATTTCATAAATTAGCCACATATGAATATATCGTCCACATATGAATCTCATGAATATATCATCCACATATAAATATCATAAATATATCAACCACATAAATCAACTCCATAAATAAGACATATGAATCAATCAACCATGAGAGACAAGATATACCTAGGAAAACCCTCCAAACAGAGAGGATGGAAAAACCAACAATTCTTTGAGTACGATAGATAGATTTACAGAGAATGGTTTACAACACATAAGTATATTGTCTGATAAGAGATATTGCCACAACAATAGAGAAGAGAGATCCAATGTAACCATGCAAAAAAAATTATATGCAACAATATTTAACTTTCCATATGCCTATTATATTAATAACAAGACAAAAACCCTAACATGCAAAAGGTAGGGAATATGAGGCTCAATAAACATGTTGAGAGTACCACATAGTGCATTCATAAGGAGATGCTAACTAGAACTACCTCGATGCAAACATTAGTGCCCTTCGTTTCCTCAATCAACTTTAACTAAATGTTCACTATCTTAAAATGAATGTTAACTGCCTTGAACTGAATGTTTAACTGACTTGAACTAAATGTTAACTGACTTGAATTGAATGTTAACTTACTTGAAATTTATGTTAACGGACTTGAACTAAAAGTTAAATTAATTGAACTGACTCTGTTAATTGACTTGAATTGAATGTTAACCTACTTGAACTGAATGATAACTTACTTGAATTGAATGTCAACCGACTTGAAATCAATATTTAACTAAGTTCTGATCACTTATTTAACATGCTAACTTAAGTTTCATTAGTGTTTCACTCTTAGTGCCATCCATGCACCATTTTTATTATTAAATTTTGCATGGATCTCTTTAGTTAACTGATGCATGTTGATTGATGAACATTAAGTTTTTTTTTTTTGTATCTAGAGTAATCGACAACTACCCGGTTTCGTACTCGCGTGACACAAGGTCAATTCCTACCGCTACCACTATAACCTCCAGGAGAATACGCTGACCCCCACAACGCATCTCAGGCTGCAACGAGGTTTGAACCCTTGACTTTCTTAACAACCCGTACACCTTAACAAGTGCATGGTTGCCAATTGATCTACACCTCGGGGGGTGATGAACATTAAGTTGATCTTATTTACTTAATTTATTACATTCATTAATATTTCAACTGATGATTTGAATGAGGCATTGATTGAGGCATTCATATTTTATTGAATCTTTATAACTTGAGTTCACTAAGAAATTTTCATGGGGAATTCAAATTCTCTTTCTCTATGCTTTATCTCATTATCATTAATTAATTAATGCACGATCTATATGTGTATTATTTATCCATTTAATCACATCATACTTAGAATAATTATTCCATACATACTAATGATCATACATATTACCTCGGGCCATATAGTCATATGCCAAAGTAATTCACTCTAGGGGTAGCTAATCCCTAAAGGATACTTATAGCACTCAGTGACCATGAAAGCAATATATCACATAGTATAACTAGCTCAACAAATTGAGGTCCATAGTATTTATACAACACAACACTTCAATCTTGATACACCATAATATCATCTCCACAATTGGAGATCCATTCTCATAGGGTACCGTCTATGAGAGTCATTGACTTGTTACAACACAATTCTAGACTTGATACAACACAAGTTTGCAGTCTTGATATGACACACAAGATTCAGCTTGATATTACTCACAATCTCTACAATACAACATCACCAACTCAATCATATGAGGATACTTAGGAATCAATACAACACAATGTCCTAGCTTGATACCACACAAGTATTGGAGAATGAATGCTGATGTTGTACAATCAACACTCCCTCTTAATGAGGAATACATTCTCTACTTTACTAGGAATTTCCTACCATACCAAGCTTATCTTAGAAGTATCTCAACTTCGTCAGTGATAACAGATTGTCCACAAATGTTTAATCTCCTCATTAGTAGCTATGTACTCAAATATTTTCTTTACGGGGCCATGACTTCAATGAAGTAAAACTTCATCTCAATGTGTTCTATCATTACACATAGGGTGTTTTAGAAATCTTGACTATTAACACTTAATAAATGTAGGATCGAGTTTTCCCCCTAGTAGGTTGATTCCCAAGCTACACTACTCCTCAGTGGGTAGTACTATCAACAATACACTTTGCTTAGTACTAGCTGAAATAAACCTTGCTTCCGTAGTACTACCCGCAATACTTGGATTTTGTAGTACTAACCACAATATAGATAACTTATCTTAGGCTAAAACAATAGTTTGATAGAACAATAGGTCTAACATGTATCAATTACAATAAAGAGCCTATTCTAAGGTACCTCAAAGGTACTAAAACATATGCTTAGTTAGTAAGCATAAATGCAATGGATCTTTTCAAAGACCAACCAACTACTTACACATAGTAGAATCATCTAGATCCAATATAGAATGCAATTTATCTAAACTCGAAACAATGAATTTCATATCCATCATATACAAAATTATACATCAAATGTGTAAAATCATGTAGAAAGAAAGTCTTATTTTTTCTTTCAATCTTCAACATTTGTTTACTTCAAGAATATTCTACCATACGAACAAGTTCTTAGTGAGATTTCCATTCTATGTGATGTTCTTCAAGGCATGATCACTTTCATAGTGATTTCATATCATAGTACCCCACATAGCCAACTATATTGCCATCTAACATCTCCAAGAGGTTTAACTGTTCTCTAATAGTTCAGACAATAAATCTTATTGAGTATCCAATAGTTTTCGAGACTTTGACCATGCCTCTACTCATGTGGATTTTCTCCAAAAGATACCAGATCCCATGGATTCCTGAGTCATATACCATGACTAACTAGTTTAGGGAATTTTAATTGTTGCTTCTTGTAAAGATACATCAATACTCCCTCTTCAACTAGAGGAGTTTTTTTATACTATACTAAGATTATTCTAGCGAGAGGATTAGGAAACAAGTTGGCAATTCTGATCATTCGTGGATATGTACAATAGTTACACAATTCCTTTTTGCACCATGTCTCAGATATAACTAACTAGGAACTTTGCAAAGTTTTACTGCTTTACAATATGCTCTATTTGAGAAAAATATTTGATGTGATCTTTATTGATCACTCTAGTAGTCAGAATCCATATGTCTGTGAAACTTACTTTCATTGACCAAGACATGTCTGAATCCACATACTCTTGTACCAAGTGGGTAACACACCACATGATTTGGTTTTCATATCTATGTATTGACTGCAAAGCATATAACTGATCCGAGGACCTGTATAGATATACCTAACATCTATGAGATCCTACGAATACAAAAATATCAAATTTATCTTTATGCGTTGATCATGGATTTGTAATCCATTGTTCTTGAATCCTTTTAGGAACTCTATTGAACATTTTCTCAATAGAATAAAATATTATCTAATGACTTTCACACCTCTAAAATTAAGAATCATCCAGGATTCTTACATATATATTCCTTCTGAATATGAGTACCTTACATGGTTTCTACACAACAAAAGTTTATTTTAACTAGTTCCATTGTTTTTTCCAGGAGTTAGCTAATCTAGATTCTTCCTCTCAACATTTAGGATGTGAGAATCATAATTTGAGTCCTCCACCACAGAGACTCATACTCCTCTATGTCTAACACATATATGAATATAACTAGGATAAACGAATTACCTTCAAGAGTCTTTACTTCTCTCATAATAGTATTAGGGATTCTATTCTAAGTTATTTCTAAGAAACAAAAGAATATCCCAATCTACTCTTTTTCAGGATCATCCATCTGAATGAATCCATGTCATTCTCTTCTTGTAGGTCAGGGAATATGTTTTTCCCTACCATGAAATATAATCACATGAAAAATTTCAACATACTAGAGATGGTTCACACAGTTATGTGGATAGATTAAATAATTTTTTTGACATAATCCCATTCATAATTCATAAATAAGTTATGCATCCCCATATTCATATTGTTAGGATTTACAATCCTCCCTTGACCAAACCGTCTATTAGATTATTTTAGCCTAAATTAGGATTTTTTATTTAATTATTTGGGTCCACTAGTACCATTGGGTCCACTTGCCCTAATAGGGCCACATCTACCAGTTACTAGAGTGTGAGGAACACCGATAGAGGCTAAATTCCACTAACTGCACTTGCATGCATCAGTTTAGGTGCCTCCTAGGCCATTCCCTACATTTAGGAGCCATTGGGAGTCCCGACACCAACCTCCTTCAATCAGTTGGAGTTGGAACTAGTTAAGCTTAGTTAGTTTCTAGTTACTTTTAGTTAGATCACAATCAGCTCAGTTAGCGCTAGTTAGACATGACTGCATGTGGATAAGGTGCTTTTCCTCACCCACCACTTCAGCTAGACCGAGTTAACTGATTATAACTGATTGTGTGACTTTATTAGATCTCTGCAGTTAACCACTTAGACTCTGATAGTGATTGAAACATCCTTAGTTAACTAGTCAGTCAGATACAATCACATCCAGTTGGGAGATTCGAATTAATCCCTAATGATTCAAATTATTTTCCTATGTAACACTATTGTAACACCAGATTAATTCATGAAACATGATACTGTAATTATCTGAGCTATACTCATCTTTTTCCTGTGTGGTTTGATTTGTTTAGTGGGTATCTTCATTCCTCTTTTACTGCATCAATAAAATTTGACTCATTGCTTGAATATCTAAATGGAACAACAATTATAACATGGTATTAGAGCCATTTCAAGCAAACTTCATGTCTGTCTACTCTCCATTGAACACTAGAAGCAACTGCGTTTCCACAGAAGTCCTGCAAAGAGTACCTTGCTTCCTTTGAATTTATTCAAAATGGTGGTGCAGGCGTGATGGACCTTGTGAAAGTGTTTATGTCGAGAGGGAAGGAACGATTCTAACATAATTCGAATGTTTTATTGTTTTGTAGCGAAATTCTACAGGTGCTATGTATCTTGTGTGAAGATATTGTCTTTTCTAGCCAGAGAATTATGGATTCTCAATCTCCTACACCTCGGATCCTAACACCCTTCAATTATGTTGATTGGAGGATTGATATGTAGCTGGCCTTGCACAAGCATGGCTACCTCAGGATAATACTTGGTAGGGAGGTTGATCCCCATCATCCAGCTGAAAGAAACAAGTTTATGAACCACTTAGATGAAGCTTTTGGTTATCTATGTACTCACATATCCAAAGATATCCTCTTCCACCTTGAAGGCTTGAGGACTCCCAAAGAATCCTGGGAGAATATTGAATACTTGTTTGGAAAGCAAGATGAGCTTCGGGGACACATTCTGGAGAACGAGTTGGTAGCCTTACATCCCAACAGTTTTGAGACGGTGTAACAATTATTTAATAAATTCAAGTTTCTTGCACTTAAATGCAAACAATGCAGAATATAAAGAAAGCATGAGAAACATGTGCTCTCCATACTCAACAAACTAGGCCCTGAGTATTCTATATTTTTCTGAATCTTCCATTCCTAATTAGAAGATGCCCTCACTTGATCACTTTGCCGAGTCCTTAATACAAGAGCAAGATAAGTTGATCCATATGGGAGTCATCAAGACTTCCAAAGATCAAGCTCTCCTAGTGACAGACTCTACCAAAGCTCAATATAAAGGGAGATCTAAAGGGAAGGAGCTTAAAACAACTGATTCAAACCCTAAAGAGAATCAAAATACTTCTGAAGGAGCCTCTGGCTCTAAGAAAAATAAGAAGTTTGAAAAGAAAAAGTGTCCCTATTGTATAAGGGGTTTTCATCCAAAATACTCGTGCATGAAGAAGACCCTCGACTAGTTGAAAGCTCTATGTGTATAGAACAATATTTCCCTTACACAAATTACAGAGATGTCTGATGATGAAGAGAAAAATGAAGAACATGGGATATGCTTGCATGCAAGAATCACTCCATCGAAGGCTTATTTGACAGATTCTAGAGCATCCAACCACATGGTTTCCTCTAGGAAATCCTTCATCACTTTCCCTCTACTAGGAGGACCTAACAGCCATATGGGATATGAATCTAAAATCCCACCTGTTGAGAGAGGTTCAGATAAAATCCAGCATTATGAGTTCATGCCCTCTCCTAAAAAAAAATCAAATTGTTGAAGATGAAGAAGAAGCATAATTTTCCTCACAGTTAGTTCGAATTGAAGAAAGTATCATTGGAGTGACTCCTTCTACTGCTGCTCTGGAAGTGAATGAGATATCTGATATCTCATCTCCTCACATGGCTGATCTAGAAGAAGACATTCGAATCTCTGTTTGAAGAAAAAATATCCTTCCATTCTTTGCAAAAATTCTCCAGTGATTCTTCTATTTTAAATTATGTGCATGGTTTACCGGTGATTGTTTTAGAAAAGGAAGAGGAATTTGATTTCTCTATCTCTAATGATGTTGATGGTATGCAGATAAGTAATACCATGGATATTTGGAAATAATATCAGATTGTAGGAGTGATCCATTCACTCTCATTGATCTAGGCCTTCCAGTAAATTCCTACATGATTGCATGCACCAATTTTCAGAATTTTGAAGAAGGAGAAAATTATGCATCTACCATCTTAGTGGAGCACACTCTTGGATCTGATATGAACCTGTAACGTCCCCAAAAATTCACAAAAAGTTAAAATTTTTCTATGTGATATTAAATGCTAAATCATAGCCATAATGCTAGTTTAACAATTAACTTCAAATATATAGTTTACAAAGACAAGAAATCAAGAGAAAACTCAGGAGTTAATACTCTTTAGTTAACTGTAACTAAGAGGCTATAGAATTTTACTTACTAACTTGTAACTCACAAGCCACTAACTGTACTTAATCTATATTGATTTTTCAGTTTTGAATAATAAAATGTTGGTCAACAGTTAATGAGTTAAAATAATTTATTGAATTAAGATCATTGGTTTATTTGTAAGAATGTGTGTGATTTTGATGGTTATTTTCTTTTCTTACTGAAGGGGGCTTGATGTTAGCCTGAGGCTTACTTAGCTTTTCTTAAAGCTAACATAGATCCAATGCTTGTACATGATTCATAGGTAAAAACTTACTTCCATCATTGGTTTATTTGTAAGAATGTGTGTGATTTTGATGGTTATTTTCTTTTCTTACTGAAGGCGGCTTGATGTTATCCCGAGGATTACTTAGCTTTTCTTAAAGCTAACATAGATCCGATGCTTGTACATGATTCACAGGTAAAAACTTACTTCCAGGTTTATGGTGTAAGAATTTAAGGCTCAGAAGACTAAATGAGTAAGTTAGGAAAGATCTTTAATCTTTAGACTTAAGCTTCAACTACCATGGTTACTCTATTTATTGTCTACATTATTGAAGCGTAAGAATTTCTAGGCTTATAGAAAGGACCAATCTACCTAGGTACAAATTTGGAGTTGATAGTATGCTTATTTGTTCTAACAAATAAATTAGATAAAAGATGGTATATAATTATCATCCATGCTTTTAGTTGTTTATAGTACTAAAAGCCTGAATACATTCCAATATGGTTTATAACTATGAATTTTAACCATGTAAATCCTAGAACTTTCTTAATCCCTAAAATTATCATTATTATTTTTAGCAACTAGAAACTAACTACAAAAAAATAACAAACATAGGCATGTATTCGATGCATAAAATATCAACTATAACCTAGCTAAATCTCCAACATGCATAACACTGAATTGTTTATTGTTAACATAAATCACCGGTTAACATGCATGTAAACTATATCAAGTGAATAAAATATTTCAATGTTAGTGAAATCCATGTGGTGGATGCTAGCAAGGTGGAGGGTTTTGGGTGATAAACCCTATGCAACTGCATTCAATGTTTTCCCTAAAAATACGCTTTGCTTCATTTTTTTATGGAATGGAAGAGTAGGATGACAGGCCCTTGACCTCCTTGAGTCTCTGCACAACTGTCACTCTTTGTTTTCCCTTGGTGATTGTAGGCTTGAACTCTATTTCTTCGCCATAACCATTTCATCGAGCTCAACATTAAAACAATGGTCACTTCTTGTTTTCCTGTGGCGTTAGCAGGATTTGAAGCTCTGGTTCTTTTCCATTATTGTTTCTTCGAGCTCCATGCTAAAAATGGTGAGTCATATCGAATCCTCCAAGCATTTTTCTTTTCTTCTATTTATACCAAGCTATATACTAATAGTTCGAAGCTGTTGTTTGTTTGATGGTAGGTGAAAAAGCTTGGTAAAGCATAGTCAAAGTTTGAAGGAGTTGTCCTAAAGTTGAATGGTGTGAGCAAGAAAGGCTCAGTAAGCCTCAATCCAAACCTTGGGTACCCTTTGTTGATTGTGTTTGTGGTGATACTGATGGTATATGTAGTCTGTTATTGAAGTGTTCATACTACTTATAGCAGCTTGATGTTTTGTTTTGGATAATGGTGGAGGCCGTAAGGTCGTCCTTAGTGATAACCCTTAGGGTTTCACAAGTGAGCTACGATTCTTGTAAAAAATGGTTTAAGGTTAACATAATACTATTCCAAGGTTTTTAAAATCATTGTTCATACTATAAATACGTTGTGTGGAAGCTTCCTTGGCCTTTTGCTCAGTCACTGTAACTCTTTCGTGGCTACGAATCCGTTAAGGATTTTGGTATTAATCAATGTGGCATCTGCATTGATTAAATTATTGATAATTTAAAGACTCTGGTTATGGTTCTTTTTCTTTAAATAGTCAGAGCTTGCTGTTTGAGTGTAAATATCTGTTGGTATTTGTTTTCCTCTTGTATTTTCGGTTGTATAATGAATTATGCTTGGTAAATGGTTGTTTTGCTATGACAACAATCTGTTTGTGAATTATTCTAGGGCTACAAAATGGTTTAAGCCATTAGCAAATTTAGTTGTTTGAAACTATAATTGTGCAAACGGTACCGTAAGGATTAACCCAGGGTTTGGTTTTTAATAAACAATTTTGATATTTAGGTTATCTTCAGATCTTTGATTTGTGTATAAAAATTATGATAGTTTTCCTTTTAATATGGAAGAGCTGGAAATTTATCCTATTTCATAAATAAGTTTTATAAATGGATATGAAAGTTTATATTAATAGAGTAGGGTTTAGAAAAACAGTTTACAAATAATAATAATAGATTTATATTGATTATTTATAGCTGAGTTTACTAAGTACTTAATTCATGTACTGTAATATGAATAGAGTAATATGTTTATGATTTAGGTTTTAAAGTATTAAAATAATAAATGGTTTTCTTTAGTAAGTGTAAAAGAAGAGATTGTACTATAGTAATTATTATTGTATTATACTACACACAATTTAATGACTGCGTGACAAAAGCTTGCTATAATAGACTCTATGTAATATTCTCAGAGGATTTTGTATAAAAGGTTAAGTTCTAGAAATGGATTATTATGCTAAATAGATGGAAAATAACAGTAAAAAGATTCCAATGTTAAAACAGTTACTTGAAGATATTGCTGATAACTTATCAGAAGAAAAGATCGTAAAATATACATTTCGATAACAATTTAGATCATTTTATCTATGTATAATCATTCCTATCTACAACTAAACAATCCTTCTATACTGAAGTACGTCATCGTATGATGAGTGGAAAAATGCAGAAAGGAATTTTTACTCATTAATCAATCATCCCTAATTCTAGACTCGGTTATTCTGATAATCATATACAAGTAAACTTTCCTGAATAAATTGTAGACTTAAGCATTCTACTCGTAGATTAAAAGTATCTAAGTAATAAGAGAAAAACTAAACATGACTGCTTTCATTCCAATAATTTGCTTGGACAGAAATAAATTAGATAAAAAATGGAACCTGTTAATTTGTAGAAGAGAAAAACAACCTAAGGAGCCTGTTCCACCCAACCTTTTCCTGAAGATAGCTCAATTGCTTGTCTTAGGACCCCCAAGCCTGTCCACTGATCCACTAGTATGAATGCACTCTATGAATAAATGGGATTAAATACCTTTGCAACTCAACAGTAGTAATTAACAATAGTACTTCTATCCTCAACAGTATAAAACTCAGCTATGTGGCTGCACTAGTTCTGAATGCAGTCTTAATCGCTCAATCCACTTCTAACTTTCTCCTCATCGAATCTCTTGTGCTCCTTTCTCAACTCTAGAAATTTCACAAGTTAAGAAAAAAATGAACCGCCTCTTGCTGAATTCGATGGATAGATATATGCATGCCTAGGTATTTTGGTCAGTTTTTAAATTAATGAGCCACCTAATCTATTCCACTTTCTTGGGGAACATGACCACAAAATTAGAAAAGTTCCCCCCCTGCAACAACTACAAGTGATTGAGGATGCTGCCATGTGTTAGTTTTCTCTCACCCTAGTTTATTCCTCCTAGTGGGTCAGCAGACACTCATTCAACATCCTCCTTAAGGTATTTGTCTCATATTTTATTAATTAAATAATAAAATATTCAACATAATTAATTACAGTCATCCTTGACCCCACTTGGTTAATAGTCATAAACTTTACAATACAAGTAAAATATAATGTTTTATTAAACATAAAATGTTATTGAAATTGGGGTATGTGACAGAACCTATTTGGATATAATATTATCTTATTTGGATCTTATCTGATATTATTTGGTTAAGGTTTTAAGTTTCAATAACTTTCAGTAATGCTTGTAGCTGCTCTCATCAATTTTGGTGTGAAAAATCAAGTACCACAAGTCTCCTTCAAAATTGTTGTTGGGGATTTGATATCATTCCTCACTTTTGGATACGATATGAAAATTTTTGGACCTGATCTGATATTTGGTTCAAGTTTTAAGTTCCAAGAGCCTCCAGTCACGCTTGTAGCTGGTTTCATCAATTTTGGTGTGACAAATCAAGTACCGCAAGTCTTCTTCAAACTTGCTGCTGGGGATTTGATGATAGTTTCTTCTTATGAGTTTTCTGATATTAGATTTTGTGATTCATTGATTATTTATGAATCTATATCATATTATGGAGCTCAAGCATTCTCTCTCCACAGTCCCAGGGCTTCTCTACCTATCTATTTGATCACATGCTCATCTCCTCACAGAACTAGTAAAGATGGAGACATTATGCATTCTCTTGGACACTTGCTCTTAACACTTGGGGCTGGTTTTACCACACATGGTTCGAAATATCAAGCACCTTTTCTCTCTCATCAGTTGATTTCAGTTGCTCTACATGTGTCCAGGTTTCATCCAGCAGCTGTCTATATTTCTGATTTAGTTGAGCATATTCTTCTTCTTCCAAAGAGGAAGATTTCTCCAGACATAATAATTTTGTTTGGATTGAGAGGTTCACATGCACAGATTCAGGATGCTGCTGCATAGAAGAACCGAAATACTACATTACTGTTGCATAATGCTGCGAATTGCAGCAAAATATTTTGCAAGTTTTTAACTTGTATTTCCTGATTCCTACTTATCTTGAGGGGGATTTTTCCCATGAGGTTTTCCCCTATTTCCTCGGTTTATTAAGCATCATTTTTATCTTTTAGATTGTATATGGGTGACTTATGGCCTTGTTTCCAAGGCCCACAGTTGTCCAAGATAGGATTTAGGGGGGTGTTAAGATTTATAATCCTCCCTTGACTAAACTATCTATTAGATTATTTTATCCTAACTTATGAGTTTTTATTTAATTATTTGGGTCCACTTGGCCTAATAGGGCCACATGTACCAATTACTAGAGTGTGGGGAACACCGATAGAGGCTAAATTCCATTGACTGTAGTTGCATGCATCTGTTTAGGCGCCTCCTAGGCCATTCCCTACATTTTAGGAGCCACTGGGAGCCCCGACACCAACCTCCTTCGGTAAGTTGGAGTTAGAACTAGTTAAGCTTAGTTATTTTCTAGTTACTTTCAGTTAGATCACAATTAGCTCAGTTAGCGCCAGTTAGACATGATTGCATGTGGATAAGGCACTTTTTCTCACCTACTACTTC
Source organism: Pseudotsuga menziesii (assembly GCA_001517045.1). NCBI lineage: Eukaryota > Viridiplantae > Streptophyta > Pinopsida > Pinales > Pinaceae > Pseudotsuga > Pseudotsuga menziesii. The sequence continues at coordinate 227,153 of LPNX011228891.1, read as the reverse complement.
AGTTAGACTGAGTTAAATGATTATAACTGATTGTGTAACTTGATTAGAAATATAGAGTTAACCACTTGGACTCCGATAGTGATTGAGACATCCTTAGTTAACTAGTCAGTTAGATACAGTCACATCCAGTTGGGAGATTCGAACTCCTCCCTAGTGATTCGAATTATTTTCCTATGTAACACTATTGTAACACCAAATTAATTAATGAAACATGATACTATAATTATATGAGCTATACTCATTTGTTTCCTATGTGGTTTGATTTGCTCAGTGTGTATCTTCATTCATCTTTTACTACATCAATAATATTTGACTCATTGCTTCAAGATCTAAATGGCACATCAATTCTAACACATATCTCATAAAAAAATCATGCATGCTTTATATTCATATCTCATGAACAATCATGTAACTCTATACTTTTCTTGATTTAAACATAACATGAGTTTTATTATTTACCAATAAATACAAGGATTGTAATATATTCCTTTAATCATGTAATACTATTACATCATTCCTAATTCGAGGAATAAATTAAAAAAACCTTTAAATCTGATTTTATAAAAGCATATGATAATCAAACAATCATGTATGTATACTTCATGAGTTTTGTTATTTGCCAATAAAAGAAAGACAGTCAACATATATGCTCAATATGTTATATCATAACACAATTCATAATATAATGAATAGGGATCTCTATATGACTGTAATGAAACACATTCAAAAGCATATATATCTAAAGAGCGTATAATAAAAAAATACAAGAACTTATATTTTGTTGTTTTGTGTGCTCCCTCTTGATCTATGCTTCCTTGTGAATATTACTAGAGTCCCTCGGTCTTGATATCCTTACAAATTTGAGTGCATGTAGGAGGTAGTGAATCTTTGCATAGGGAAATTGGATCCCATGCAATCTGGAGCGAATGTTATTCTTCAGGAAAAACCTATTTCAACGATCATCATCCTCTTCTTAAGATGAGTTACTAACTCTAAGAGGCTCTCATTACACACAAGATCCATTGAAGAAGAAGGATATCCAATCCACAAATCCCTAGTTCATTCAACCAATTCGTTCATATTGGAAAGATGCCCATAACACGAATTCTGAAAAATTCATCTTCAAATACCTGATCGTATCTTGAAAATGGTTGTGAATTTTTAGATCCACTAATGATTAAACTAAATTATCCCATTCAGGAAGTGTGTTTTCAATGGGTTTGGTTTATTCCTCATGGATTGATCAGAAATTATCCACAAAAGTTTTCTCATCGAAAGTGATGGGAATGGTAAATACTAATTTTCTCTTGGATTCTCCCTGCATTGGACGAAGGAACCTCAATCATTGTGGATAAGTAGCTATCCTCCAATATGCCCAATGTTATTTCCTTCTATGTGTTGAAGTTGGAAGTGTCCTCTATATGGTCTTTCGGTCGAACACAGATCGATGTCATGGCTGCAATATTTTTCTCAACTCTTCAAGATCTACATAGGATTTAGTTTCTTGCACAAAACTAACCTCCTGCATGCCCTATGCTTTGATACCATGTTGATGTTTTGAGCAAAATTGGAGAAGCTTGAACTTTAAAACTTTTTTCAATCAATTTCAACACATATGTATTTCATAAATCAACCATAAATGAATATATCAACCACATATTAATCTCATGAATATATCATCCACATATAAATATCATAAATATATCAACCACATAAATCAGCTTCATAAATCATCCATATGAATCAATCCACCACGAGAGACAAGATATACCCTGGGAAAACCCTCCAAACATGGAGGATGGAAACCCAAACGATTCTTTGAATATGATAGATATATTTGTAGAGAATGTTTTATAACACATAAGCATATTTCCTGATAAGACATATCACCATAGCAGTAGAGAAGAGAGATCTAATGTAACCCTCCAAAAAACAATTTTATGTAACTATATTGAACTTTCCATATTCCTAGTATTGATAGGGCCACTTGACCTCCTAAATGTCATCATATATATGTAATTATATAGTTTAAAGGATAAATGTAACCTTATGATGTATAAATAGTTATCAAGGATGAATACTAAGTGGGATTGGACGTCCCTTCCCACATATTTGTGTTTGATGGTTGCATGTGAGCGATTAATATATGCTTGAATGTGATGTGAAAGCATAGCTCTCAACATTGGCATCGTTGTCGTCATCCAAGAGGTCTGGGTGATAGCAACAATGTTTGGAGGATGGTTCGAACCAAAAGAGATCACAAGGAATATAAACCTGCAGGATTGAAGAAAATTCATACTTGTGAACACTCTTAAAATTTTTCCTGAGCATTAGATAAAGACTTGGCATGGCCATTATTTATAACGACAGTTAACCAATGGACTTGCCAACAAGCACACAATACAAGTGGATGATTAAAGAGGGAATCAATTGGAAGCACACATTGATCAACATTTGAGCAATAACTACTTATAGACATGTCGATCAATCGAGTTGTCCATGTGAATATTGATAATCAATTATATATATTTACCCAATCGTCTTCTTACATGAAGAAATAATTTGTTTCTTGTCGAAGAGATGAATTGAGGAGCCTCTAAGCAATTGAAGATATTGGATGATGCACATCAACGCAGCAACTATGCCTGTACATGGAAAAAAATGCATGTGATATCAAGAATTGTAAGTAATGCTCGTGGCTTAATTTTGAACATCTGTACTAGATGTCATTTGATTGATCATGCTTCTATCCTTTAAAAGAACGCTGTAGATTTGTCTGCAATCTTTGTCGTTGGTTTCGTCGAGTCAAAACCAAAAGGTGATGAGTATGCAGTAGTGGTGCATTCATCTTACACCGACTTTAGTACTCAGTTGCCGAATGTAATAAATGACTATTGGTGGAGATCTATATAGATTAGTTAGTTACCATTCGCCATAGACTGTTTCCCAATGATTGTGGGATCTCTCGCCGTGGAGGAGCCGTCAACTACCAATTGACCTAATGGATATGCCGACTGTAAATGCATTGATGAATGACATCGACTATGATGACATGAAACACCACCAGATGACCACACATTTTGATGAGCGTTGCTGATAGTTAATTTGCGCAAATGTTGATAGACGAGATATCCTTTTGGATTGGATCTTCTGTTCCACATCTAAACGTTATATTTTATTGGTAAATTATTATACTATGATAAATTACTTCATTTTGTTGGAAACAATGTTTTGTTGACCAATATTAGAGCATATACTTGAGCATTCGACTTAACATTTAAATGCCTACTTGCTTTATATGTTGTTTGTAGTCGATGATCGAGATATTTTTGGAGGCTATCAAATGGATAGGCCATCAAATGTAGTCATTTGGTTGAGTCTGTAAATTCGGTCGAGTCATATTGAATATGATTGAGGCCAATGTTGTACATATATGGTCGAGGGTTTCAGGTGGTCAAGTTAATTTTGTAAAAGTAATTGGGGAATTTTGAAGTCAAGAGGGGGTTAAACGTGAGTCTCAATAGAGGCAGGTGATCCCCTCCATTTTATGTAAATCAAGTTGGTCTCTTGTCAACCATTGTAAGTCGAGTCATGTTAAGTCAGTCGAACTACAAGCAGTCGGTCACGACCAAGATCATGCACATGAGCAGGTATCACACAATATTGCAGGCATTTCAAAAGATGAAAATTACATTCAAGCAGATATCCTACACCTACACAAAAAAGCGCTCCAATGAGACATGATGACAATGTACTTAAACCCCTCAATATGGAAATGCTGAAATTGTTCCTAGGTTGTGACCTCAGAAATCCTGAAGGTAGAGAGAGATGGCGTGGAATGTCAAAGAGCCAAAAGGCCCTGCATGCCTGATTCGATGAAGATGAGTGCCAACCATATGAGCCATGGTGAGGATTTAAACCAAAATACCTTGTTGCAGAAGAGGAAAATTGATCGCCATTGTGAGAGGGTGAGACTTCGATGGCCTACCACCAGATTGAAGACGGAGGTTCAAGAGTAACAAGTCACAGTAGAGCCTTGTACACATGTTTCTTCCTATAAAGCTAGTGGCTGTTGCGGCTGAGTTACCTATGCAGACCAATGTGTATGGTTGAGGCACAATGATGACTACTTTTGTAGGAGCAGAGACCCAGGATGTTGATGCATATTTCTTTGTTCTCTTCGGGACGAAGAAATATTTTGTTGGTGGGGGTGATGTTAAGGGGGCCACTTGACCTCCCAAATGTCATCATATCTATGTAATTATATATTTTAAAGGATAAATGTAAACTTAACAAATGAGTAGTTGGAGTGGGTATAACCTCTCCAACCTCTCTCATGATGTATAAATAGTTATCAAAGATGAATACTGAGTCGGATTGGGCGTCCCTTCCCACATATTTATGTTTGATGGTTGTATGTGAGCGATTAATATATGCTTGAATGTGATGTGAAAGCATAAATCTCAACACCTAGCATATTAATAACATGACAAAAACCCTAGCATGCAGAAGGCAGGGCATAATAGGCTTAGTAAACATACTCAGAGTACCACATAGTGTATTCACAAGGAGGATCTAACTAGAACTCCCTCCATGAAAACATTAGTGCCCTTCCTTTCCTCAATTAGCTTTAACCGAATGCTCACTGTCTTCAACTAAATGTTAACTGTCTTGAACTGAATGTTTAATTGACTTAAATTGAATGCTAATTGACTTAAACTGAATGTTAACTTACTTGAATTGAATGATAACTTACATGAAAAGAATGTTAATTGAATTTAACTCAATCTTTAATTGACTACTGATCACTTAGTTAATAAGATAACTTAAGTGTCATCAGTGCTTCACTCTTAGTGCCATCCGTGCACAATTTTTACTATTAACTTTTGCATGGAACTCTTTAGTTAACTGATGCATGATGATTGATGAACATTAAGATCTTATTTACTTAATTGATGAGATTCATTAATAGTTCAACTGATGCTTTGACCGAGGCATTATTTTAGTCATTCATATTTTATAGAAGCTTTATAATTTGAGTTCACTCAGACATTTGCATGGGAAATTCAAATTCTCTCTCTATGCTTTCTCTCTTTGTCATTGATTAATTAATGCATTGTCTATATGTGTATTATTTATCCATCTTATCTGCTGATGTATTTGTAACTTCGGAATGTAATCACTTGTATATTTTATATTGTATTTCATTGTACCCTGACGAAGATGTTTGTTCCTCTGATTGGGAGAGTCATTACTATAATAAATTCATGTAAAATCATTAAGGTTAACCCTCCATTGTAACTTGGGGCAATATTCCCCACAATTGAGTTGAGGATAACCCTCTTATTGTAAGTCAGGGAAATAGTCCCCACAGTTGAGGGGTATTAGGGTTATTAGACTCTCCTAGTGAGTTCGGCCCTATAGATTAATTGTCAAGTGGAAAACAAGTATAAATAGAGAGTGAAACTCTCTATTTTTCACACACAATCACTCAACTGTAGTGCATGAGTGAGAAAAGAGGAGCTTGCACAAGTGAGAGAGAGAACAACTGTTGGAGATCATCTTTGTGTTTTTGTGTTTTAATTTTGCTATTGGTGCTCATTCTATCTCTAAGGAATTTGCGGGTTTTTCTCTTTTATGGTTTCCCTGAAGAAAACTCNCTTGTGATTATTGTTGTGCATGTTATTCTCTCAGATAAGATCCTAGATCATATTGATTAAATGATAAAAATCTAACATGGTATCAGAGCTAACCTGAGAATAAGACACTGTGCAGCTGCATAAGCTAGGGATTCTTACTTTTTGGGTCACTCTCCATAGATCATCAGAAAAAGGAGGCTAGGCTAACTCTCCATTGAAGGGCACATATTTTTGTCGAAGCAGAATTTGATTCCGGGCATTTTCAGTTTTTGACCTATCACTGCTGCGGGAAATTAGGGATTTTCACAAAAAGGGATATTTTTAGTGAACCCAACATAGGATTTATCTCCTCCTCAAAATAGAAATTTAGAGACCAATATCGAAATTTTTGGTTGGGTAAAACTCAAGGAAAGTCAAACCCTAATTTGACCTCGGACCAGAAAACCCTAAAATACTAAAACTAGTCATTTTGGTGCATTCGCTATATTTGGAGATTGGAGAAGGCTTAGGAGCCAAAAATTTTATAGGAAGAATTTAAATTCCTGATGTACCATGTGTAAACGTTTCAGCCTCAAATTCACTATATTCTGGGAGAGATGATTCCACCAAATTAGGGTTCCAACCTCTCCCTGGATTCATCCCTAAACAAGACACCTAGGGAAAATTGCTATATCTCAGGCTATGAAGGTCCAAATGAAATTTCAGAAGATGTTCCAGATAGGGCACATAATGTAATTTTGGTTTTAAAAGTTTTAGACCCTGAAGGTGAAACAGTGACACGTGGCAGTTTGTACAAGTTTGCTATGCTGAGTAGTCCTGAAATACGTCACCTTACGAAAACTCTCATAAGTACGAATTGGTGAAACCGATGATTTTCAAACCTATGGTGTTGGAAAGAGGACAAAATAGGATACCTTAGTGTGAATTTTAAGACACAGAGGAGTTGTAATTTCAGATATATTGCAGAAACAATATCAGGAAATTTTGTAGAAGAAATTGAAGAAAACTAGGGCATCAAATATTTTGTAGTTCTGATCAGAGTTTTGGGAAAATGAGTATGTTTCTCAGCTCATCATATTTCTATCCAATCAGATCTGAAAGATGCCAAGTTTTGAAAATTAGGGTTTCTATGACAAACCCTAGATCATCCAGATCCGGAACCAGGACGGACACCTCAAATCGGTAAGATCTAATCTTTTGCTATTTACATTTGAGGTTCTCATTTCAAATTGACCTATCGCACCAGCTTGATGACAAACTTGGTGAAGCTGGAAACTTCCAAGTATGGAAGTATAGGACGTCCATGATCCTTGAAAAAATTGACTTGGATCATTTCTAAGATCGAGATGGATATGTGGCTAAGGCTAGAGCCAAGAGAATCATTGCAGATTTTATTAAATACCATATCTCATGTGTCATCCCTGAAGACACCAAAAGGAAGTGTTCGATGCTATGACGAAATAATCGAAGAAGAATAATATATTGTTATAACCACCTTGAATGGCCTCCCAAGATCATGGGATTCATTCATTCAAGAAATGCGTGCTAGAAGGAAGTGACTACTTTCAGCAGACTCTGGGAATAGTGCACACAAGAAGAAGCTCGACTCATAATAAGAGAAGAGAAGGTGGGAGCAACTAAAGATCAAGCTCTCATGATTAAAAGAAGATCCCTCAAGCAATGAGGCATATGAAGGACTCAATTCTTGAAGAACCTCTTATCCATGTTAGCATTTGGATAAGAAATAGTGATGTTATGAATGAAGAAGATGATGAAGCTGAAGGCTCAAGAAGGAGTCTACCCACAAAACAAATAAAGATAAGTGTTCAATTTCCATTTCATGATATTGTTTGGTTATGCATTTGTTTATATTCAATTGATGTGTTATGCATGATAGAATGTTTGCATTAATGACAGTATACTACTAATATGCATGTGATGGGTAAGTATCTCATGGTGCTATATAAATATCCATTGCTACTTATCTAGAATGAAACTTCTTTGCTGACATATTTGGATTAGTGCATAATCTCAATGATGTCATGGTAGAGATGGAAGGAATATAGAAAGTTTCTGTGAGGTATGGATGAATGTTGTATTGGCTAAAATAGTTTCATGATTATATCTTTATGCATAATAATTTTCCATTATAAATATGCATTATGGAATGTTTCTAACCATACAACTGGTGCATTTGACTTGTAGGAAAGATCGCGTACAATCGCCTACAAGAAAAGAAGGATGAGACTTGTTTCAAAGAAAAAGTGACAATATTTCAAGATTCACTCTAATAATCCAAAATGAAGAATTATTACTAGAATGCGATGTTGAAGACTTGAAGAGAAGTCCTAGTATATTCCATATGGATCTACAAGATCCAACATGGAGTAGAAGGAAACATTGTGGTATACAAGGAAATATTTGTAGCATGAGGATTCTCACTGAAAGAAGGCATAGACTACGAAGAGACATTTGCAGCCACTGGAAGTCGAGACACATGACAGTCAGACTCATGTGTGCAAATTAAAGAAGGCCTTGTATGAGCTTAGAAGGCACCCATGGGATAACAAATAAATGAGGAGCTTGGAGATCACCTAGAGTAATGAAGATCTTAACCTTTGATACAAGGTTGAAGATTAAATCCTATAGAGGATGACAAGCTCACAGATGGGTGCGAGAAGAACTTTTGAAAAGGTTCAAGACAGAGGATCTTGGTACCCAGTAACCCTAGATGGATACTTAGAATATTAGTAGTAGAGGAAGCTACTTGTCACTCCAGTACATAATCTTTCAATACATAGAGTATGAAAGGCAGAGGGAGAATGATGCTCCACTTTAGAGGGAGTGACTGCAAAAGATCCTAAGGCTTGACATGGTATGACAAGATGGATAGGTTATTGATGGCTCTAGGATTTACTGAGAGTAAAGTGGATTCCAACCTTTACTTCAAGGTTGAAGGTGGAATACCAATGATGCTCCTGTTATATGTCGATGAATTTTCCCTGACAGAAAAAGTGGAACTCATGAAAGTTGCAAGAAGGAGACTTGCTTCCAAGTTTGAGATGAAATACTTGGGTATGGTGCATTACTTTCTAGACATGGAGGTGTGGTAGAGTGTGAACGGAATATCCCTTGGACAAGGGAAGTATGCAGTGGAGATCATGAATAGGTTCAAGATGATGGACTGCAAGGACACGGCCACACCTATGGCATTGAACCTGAATCTATTGAGTGATGTTTCATGCCACGATGTATTATCAGATGTTTTGTCCATTGATGTTCCTGACATATCCAAGACATGCTCACTTGGTTGCATAGCATGCAGTGAGGTACCTGAAGGGTATAATTGAACATGATACAAATCAGAATACTAAGCTGCATGGTTATGTGGATTTGGATTGGGAAGGAAGTTCCATTGATAGGAAGAGCACTTCAGGGTGCTGCTTCAGTATGGGATCATGTGTGATATCTTGGTTTAGCAGGAAGCAGTCCTGTGTGGCATTGAGTATAGCCGAAGTAGAGTATGTCACAGCTTGTTCAGCTAGTTGTGAGGTAGTGTGGTTAAGGAAGCTACTATCTGATTTGTTTGATCTCTAGTTGGATGCTACTTGCATATATTGTGACAACCATAGCTGTGTGAAGTTGTCAGAGAACCTAGTGTTGCATGAAAACTCGAAGCATATCAAGATCAAATATTACTATATGAGGGATATGGTGCATAGAGGAGCAGTGAAGCTCCAGTTTGTGATCCAGATCGAGATCTCTCGAAAGAGGGAGTTATAGCATAACCGATGAGATAGGTTTTCTGAGCATAAAGTCCCAACAAAGCTCGTAGGTTGCTTAGACGTAAATGGTTCTATAGGTTGTCCTCGAATGTAATCAGTTCTGGTGAGGCTCACAGGTTATCCTTGGATGTATTCAACCCTGATGTGATTCTATGCTAGAAATGGCCAGAGTGAAGTTTGAGTACTTCAGGGAGAAGCTTGGTGTTCTCCATATCAAGGTTCATTTGAAGGAGAAGTGATGAGTCTGAGTTCCTTTCTGACATGGTGGCAGGATTGGTTCCTCCCATGGTTAGCAATAAGTGTTGTGCCTTTCTGACATGGTGGCAAGATTGGTTCCTCCCATGGTCAGATGTAAGTGCTGTGCCTTTCTGACATGTCGGCAGGATTGGTTCCTCCCATGGTCAGATGTAAGTGATGTGCCTTTCTGGCATGGTGGCAGGATTGGTTCCTCCCATGGTTAGATGTAAGTACTGTGCCTTTCTGACATGGTGGCAGGATTGGTTCCTCCCATGGTCATATGTAAGTGATGTGCCTTTCTGACATGGTGGTAGGATTTGTTCCTCCCATGGTATTGTGCCCTTTTGACATGGTGGCAAGATTGTTTCCTCCCATGGTAAAAAATAAGTGCTAAAGATATAAAGACATACATGGAGGCTAGGCCTACATCCAGCAAGAAAAAGGGATGGCTCTGTAGAACTTCATATGATGAGTAGAATTGAGAGATAACACCATTTTCTCGAGATAGCAGGAGCAGTGATGATGATGATACAACTTTGATGATGATCCAGCTTTGATGATGATCCAAATTTGATGATGATCCAACTTTGATGATGATCCAACTTTGATAATGATCCAGTGACAAATACTTGTGCCGATGAATTGTGTCAAGATAATACCTTCCTAGTTAAGAGGGAGTGTTGATGTATTTGTAACTTTGGAATGTATTCACTTGTATATTTTATATTGTATTTCATTATACCCTGACAGAGATGTTTGTTCCTTTGATCAGGAGAGTCATTAATATAATAAAGTCATGTAAAGTCATTTAGGCTAACCCTCTATTGTAATTCGGGGTAATAGTCCCCATAACTGAGTTGAGGATAACCCTTCGATTGTAAGTCGGGGCAATAGTAGCCACAATTGAGGGGTATTAGGGTTATTAGACTCTCCTAGTGAGGTTGGAACTGTAGAGTAATTTTCAAGTGGAAAAAAAGTATAAATAGAGAGTGAGACTCTCTATTTGTCACACACACTCACTCAACTGTAGCGCATGAGTGAGAGAAGAGGAGCTCGCACAAGTGAGAGAGAGAACAACTGTCGAAGATCATCTTTGTGTTTTTGTGTTTTACTTTTTCTATTGGTGCTCATTCTATCTCTGAGGAAGTTGTAGGGTTTTCTCCTTTATGGTTTCCTTGAGGAAAAATCTTTGTGTCTCTTGTCCCTTGTGATTATTACTGTGCATGTTATTCTCTTAGATAAGATCCTAGATCATATTGATTAAATGATAAAAATATAACAGTATCATATCTTACTCAGAAGAATTATTCCATACATAGTGATGATCATATATATTACCCCGAGCCACATAGTCATATGCTAAAGTAATTCACTTAAGCGGCAGTGATGCCCTAAAGGATATTTATAACAGTCATTGACCATGACTAGCAATATATCACATAGTATAACCACCTAAACAAATGGAGGTCCAATGTCTTGATACCACATAGGACTATTATTGATATTATTCACAAGGCCCAACTTGATATTACTCACAATCTCTACAATACAACATCACCACCTTAATCATATAAGGATACTTAGGACTTGATACAACGTAATGTCCTAACTTGATACCACACAAGTCTTGGAGAATGACTCCTAATGTTGTACAATCAACAACAACTAGGCATAGAAACAAATTGTAACTCTGATCGTAAAATCGTAGATTTTGATGGATTCAAGGTGTACGGTTTCAACTAGGGGAACCTCTCTATGGTGACTCAATCTCCCGAAAATGGTCCCATTCTACCATCTTCAAAATTAGGGTTTTGCTTAGTAATGTCAAATGCTACTTTTGCACAAAGGGGTCAAATTTGCATTGAAATTTTCCAGTGATTGTGGACAATATGAACATGTCAAAAATGCCCAAACACATATTTGGGAGCTGACAGAACCAAGTTATGTTGACCAATTTGGATTTCGTGCCCCCTAGAGAAAGTCCAGAAATTGTCTCTAAATGGCCTGGGGTGGAAAGTTGGAACTAGGCATAGAACAATAACCATAACTCCAATGAAAAAGACCATAAAATAAAAATCGTAACCCATACAAAAAAATATGTAACTCATAGAAAAAAAGCTAGGCTTTAGGATACAAACTAGGGTTTCTATGCTAGGCTTAGGGATATAGGTTTACATGATTAAATTTGAACTCCTCTATCACGAAATTAACAAAAATGGGAAGGTGTTCATACCTTATTTTAACACTTGCATTAGGAATTTTCTTGAAAACTTGGGGGGTTGACTAATGTCCTTGGAGAACCAACTTTGAGATTCGAGGTAGAGGCAAGGGATAGATCCTAGAGGAGGGAGAAATGGGTTCTATTGAAAAATGATTATATTCACATGAATATATATGTACAATGAAAATGTTTCAAATTTTCAAAGTAGATTATAATTTAGGCTAGGGTTTAAGATACAAGCTATGGTTTCTAGAATTTAGAAACATTCAAACATAAAAACTTGAGCATTTGGTGCAAGTGGCATTATGATAGATTAATTTAAGCTTGAACAAGTCAAAATTAATGACGAAGCTTGTGAAATTTATCAAGTTGTGTATGTTTTTGTATTTTATCAATCTATCAAGCTGCCAATGTCTAATCTGCAATAGTCAAAATATTATTGTCAATAATCAATGAGGCACACATACCACATACCTTACTACCTAGCTGGGGTCATTTGATTAGACCATATGGATCACCTCTAATACCAACAATATCCTTTAAATTATCTTGCTCGGAGTAAGGAAATACGTATCGTTCCTTTGATGAGTTCTTCCTTAGAATTGTTTGCATTTGGAGGTTTGTGTGAATAACTAAGTTTGTATAATGGTATACAACCTAACCTAGTTTATAATATTCAAATACATAACCTTTTTTCTTTGGTGTGTGGGAAATATATTTCAAATCTTCTCCTTTGATAACCATTGACCTAATCAGAAATTCATTTCCCTTGGAGTCCCTTAATGATACATTTAGGGTATTCTTCCCATCCAAGCAATGTGCCAACCAATATTCAGTTCCCCATTCATTTTCTCTCAGGGAAGCCACTGCGTATATGCCATGCACTGCAAAAAATAAAGTTCCAACATAGGATTCATCTAAATAAACACAACTAGATGTCAAACATTTCAAAATTATCAATATATTAATTCAACTAGGTTGTACGAGATCTGATATGCGGTCATAGTCTGGAGAATTACTTGATTGGTCCTCCTCCAACTGGGATAATTCTATATCTATATGTTAACCAATGGGGAGTGATACACTATCCTAGCTTTCAACCCAATCCATGGATACACAATTGTCCCATTCACCACTAATACATGGAGAAAAAAAGTAAGTGAGTTTCCTTATCCAAATTTCAACTATAGCATTGTCTAGCGTTTTAATGAGTAAAATGCATGATTTCACTGGAAGGTATTGCACTCATATAGTTGTGATTGATCTACATCCACAACATCCCAAAAATATCTATGTACATGTGATTTCCTAGTTGACTGGTCTTCTTTCCTTACTTCTCCCTCCCCCATGATCGAAGAGCACCATTCAACAATGGTCTTTGCATCTCAGATGAGAAAAATAGTTGTGAAATTCATTTCTTGCTTACATAAGGCAGTTTTTATGCACATACCTACTCCATCATGTTCACATTTTTTGTTTCCAGTCTCATAATAGTTACAAATATGTGACACCTTATTCCTTTTGTGGAGCATACACAACCATTGGAAGACACAAAATTTTGAATTTCCCCACACATGTTGGAATATCAATCAATATTGAGAGGTGGGGGGTGAATAAGTATTAATCAATATATTCAAATTTTATCACTTAAAACTAAATCAACAATAAAAACAAATCACACAATGTTATCGTGGAAGACTAATAGGGAAAACCACCAACACTTTCTATTTCTATAAAATTATATTTACAAATGGTTTCTTCCCGCTCCTACAGATAAGGATGCTACAACACCCTATTTATGAGCAACTATTGGAAGGAGGCTATGACCCCCTGATTTATCAGCTACTATTGAAAGGATGCTTCGACACCCTATTCACCAGCTACCACTAGAAGGAGGCTACGACCCCCTTGCAGGCCCGTTTCCTACCCTAGCACCTCCCAACCATCCTTATATGATAAGCCAATCTTTGATTTTTGTACACCCATGCATCTCTCAATATAATGTACATAGACACCTATTTGAAAGTTTAAAGCACTATTTATATAGCCTCAAACGTACTCTTCATCTAACAGTCACATATATTCATCATGACTTTTCACAAACAAAAACCAATTCAAAATTACTTCTCTATTTATCATTTTTAACCATGTTTTAAATTTATCAGTCACGTACTTCCATACTTGCCTTTGCGCAATGACCTTTCCACATTTTTCTTTCTGCAATAGACCTTCTGCAATGATCCTTTCCACAACTACCTTTCCGCAATTGTACTTTCCACAATTAACCTTTCGCAACGATATTTCCGCAATCTCCCTTTCCGCAATCTACAGGAACTCCTTCCTTCCGCAATTGTAGGTTGCAGATTGTGGATCCACTTTTTGAATTTTCTCAAAATTACTTCCGCAATTCATCTTCTGCAACATGTCTTCCATAATTGTTGATTGCATATTGTGGGTATTCTTTCGATGACTTTCGCAATAGTTTTTCCACAGTTTTAACAAGCTTGTACTTTAGTATTGAGGAAACTATTCTAGACCATTGATATTTCTCTCTCTTATGATCTGGGTTGTCCAAATATTTAGTTCATAGAAACTTAGCATTATAATGCTTTCGATTTTCACTTGGCCAACTGTGTTATTTTGTCTTCCGCAAATCTCTTTGGGATATTTAATCAGCAATACTTTGTTATTCCTTTGTCATTACTAAATTCCTTTGACATCAATGACAGCCATATTCAACAACACAACCATCCTACCAAATCCAATGTCGCTCCTTCTGTATACTATTATCCTTCAAGTGATAGCAGAAAAATTGAAAGTTGTGTTGTACACAACCCAAGTTGTGACACATGTTATCACTTAGGTAAATGTGATACTCCTTCAATATAACCATGTTGTCTTCAATACTATCTGCCACATGTCTATAGGTGATATGGACCACTATTTTGACCTGTTCTGAGTGATAACATTGACCCTGAATCTCATTTGAAATCTTCTCATGATTAAACTAAATCAGCCCATTCAGGAAGTGTGTTTTCAACGATTTTAGTTGATTCCTCATGGATTGATGAGAAATGATCAAGGAAAAATTTCTCCTAGAAAGTGACGAGAATGGTGCATACTGATTTTCTCTTGGATTTGCCTTGCATTGGATGAATGAACATCAATAATTGTGAATAGATAGCTATCCTGCAATATGTCCAATACTATTACCTTCCATGTGTTGAAGTTGGAAGTTCCCTCGAGATGGTCTTCCAGTCAAACAAAGATCAATTCCATGGCTGCAATAATTTTCTCAACTCTTCAAGATATACGTAGGCTTTAGTTTCCTGCAAAAAACTAATCTCCTTCACACCCTATGCTATGATACCATGTTGATGTTTTGAGAAAATCGAAGAATCTTGAACTTTAAAACTTTTATCAATCAATTTCAACACATATGTATTTCATAAATCAGCCATATACGAATATATCAACCACATAATAATATCATTAATATATCAGCCACATAAATCAACTTCATAAATTATCCATATGAATCAATCCACCACGAGAGACAATATATACCTTGGCAAAACTCTCCAAACACAGAGGATGAAAAACCCAACGATTCTTTGAGTATGATAGATAGATTTTCAGAGAATGGCTTACAACACATAAGCATATTTCCCGATAAGACATATCACCACATCGGTAGAGAAGAGAAATCCAATGTAACCCTGCAAAAACAATTGCATGCGACTGTATTGAACTTGCCATATGCCTAGCATATTAATAACATGACAAAAACCCTAGCATGCAGAAGGTAGGGCATATGAGGCTTAGTAAACATACCGAGAGCACCACATAGTGCAGTCATAAGGAGGATATAACTATAACTCCCTCCATGCAAACATTAGTGCCCTTCCTTTCCTCAATTTGATTTAATTGAATGCTCACTATCTTCAACTGAATGTTAACTATCTTGAACTGAATGTTTAACTGACTTAAATTGAATGTTAATTGACTTGAAATGAATGCTAACTTACTTGAATTGAATGATAACTTACTTGAAAAGAATGTTAACTGAATTTAACTCAATATTTAATTAACTACTGATCACTTAGTTAACATGATAACTTAAGTGTCATCAGTGATTCACTCTTAGTGCCATCCATGCACAGTTTTTCTCATTAAATTTTGCATGGATATCTTTAGTTAACCAATGCATGCTGATTGATAAACATTAAGCTCTTCTTTAGTTAGCTGATTCCATTCATTAATAGTTCAACCGATGCTTTGACTGAGGCATTAATTGAGGCATTCATATTTTACTGAAGCTTTATAATTTGAGTTCACCATTTGCATGGGAAATTTGAATTCTCTTTCTCTATGCTTTATCTCATTATCATTGATTAATTAATGCATGGTATATATGTGTATTATTTATCCATATTATCATATATTACTCAGAAGAATTATTCCATACATATTGATGATCATATATATCACCCCAGGCCATATAGTCATATGCTAAATTAATTCACTCTTGTGGTAGCTATGCCCTAAAGGAGACTTACAACGCTCAATGACCATGACTGGAAATATATCACATAGTATAGCCACCTCAACAAATGGAGGTCCATAGTCTTGATACAACACAAGGAAAATATTTATATTATTCACAAGGCTCAACTTGATATTACTCAAAATCTATATAATGCAACATCACCAACTTAATAATATGAGGATACTTAGGACTTGATACAACACAATGTCCTTACTTGATACGACACGAGTCTTGGAGAATGACTCATAATGTTGTACAATCAACAACAACGAGGAATATAAATAAATTGTAACTTCGATGATGAAATTGTAGATTCTGATGGATTCAAGATGTTTCAGCTAGTTGAATGTCTCTATGGTGATTCAATCTCCCAAAAATGGTCCCATTCTACCATCTCCATAACTGGGGTTTTTATCAATAAAACCAAATGCCACTTTTGCACAAAGGGGTCAATTTTGCATTGAAATGTTCCAGGTGATTGTGGACAATGCGACCATGTCAATAGTACCCAAACAAATATGAGGGAGTTGACAAAACCAAATTATGTTGAAAAATTTGGATTTCATGCCCCTAGAACAAGTCCACAAATTACCTCTAAATGGATTGGGGCGGAAAGTTGGAACTAGGCATAGAACAAAAACCACAACTTCGATAGAAAAAAACCATAAAATAAAAATCGTAACTCATAGAACAAAAACTATAACTCATAGGCTACAAACTAGGGTTTAGGATAAAAACTGGGGTTTCTAGGCTTGGATCTAGGGTTTCTAAGCTAGGCTCATGGATTTAGGTTTACATGATTAAATTTGAACTTCTCTATCATGACCTTAACAAAAATGGGAAGGTGTTCATACCTTTTTTAACACTTGCATTAGGAACTTTCATGAAAACTTGGGGTGTTGACTAATGTCCTTGGAGGACCAACATCAAGATTCGAGGTAGAGGCATGGGATAGATACTATAGGAGGGGGAAATGGGTGCTATTGACAAATGATTATATGCACATGAATATGTATGTACAATGAAAACGATTTAAATTTTCGAAGTAGATTATAATTTAGGCTAGGGTTTAAGATACAAACTATGGTTTCTAGAATTTAGAAACATTCAAACATAAAAACTTGAGCATTTGGTGCATGTGGAATTGTGATAGATTAGTTTAAGATTGAACAAGTAAAAATCCATGACGAAGCTTGTGCAATTTATCTAGTTGTGTATGTTTTTGAAATTTATCAATCTATCAAGATGCCAATGTCTAAACTGCAATAACCAAAATATTAATGTTAATAATCAATGAGGCACACATACCACATACCTTACTACCTATATGTGGTCATTTGATTAGACCATATGGATCACCTGTAATACCGACATTATCCATTAAACTCTCATGCTCAGAGTAAGGAAATAAGTATTGTGCCTTTGATGAGTTCATCCCTAGAATTGTCTGCATTTGGAGGTTTGTGCTAATAACTAAGTTTGTATAATGGTACTATAATCTAACCTAATTTATAATATTCAAATACATAATCATTTTTCTTTGGTGCGTGGGAAACCTATTTCAAAAATTCTCATTTGATAACCATTGACCTAATAGGAAAGTGATTTCCCTCGAAGTCCCTTAATGAGACATTTAGGGTATTATTCCCATCCAAGCAATGTTCCAACCAATAGTCAGTTCCCCATATTTACTCTTAGGGAAACCACTGATGTCATGCCCTAAAAAAATTAAAGTGCCAACATAGTAGTCATCTAAATAAACACAACTAGTTGTCAAACATTTCAAAATTACCAAGATATTAATAGAACCAGGTTGTACGAGATCTGATATGTGGTCATAGTCTGGAAAAATATTTGATTGGTACTCCTCCAATGTGGATAATTCTATATCTATATGTCGATTAATAGGGAGTGATACACTATCCTAGCTGTCAACCCAATCCGTGGATACACAATTGTCCCATTCACCACTAATACATGGAGAACAAAAACAAGAGAATTTCCTTATCCAAATCTCAACTCTAGCATTGTCGGACGTTCTAACTAAGTGAAATTCATGACTTCCTTGGAAGGTATTGCACTCATATAATTGTGATCGATTTAAATCCACAACCTCCCAAAAATATCTACGTACATGTGTTTTCCTAGTTGTCTGGTCTTCTTTCCTTCTTTCTCCCTCCCCCATGACTGAAGAACACCATTCAACAATGTTTTTTTTAATATTGGATGAGGAAAACAGTTGTGAAATTAATTTATTGCCTACATAATGCAGTCTTAATGCACACACCTGTTCCATCATGTTCACATTTTCCATGTCTAGTTTCATAATAGTTCCAAATATGTGGCATCTTATGCCATTTGTGGAGCATACACAAAACTTGAAAGACATAGGAATTTTGAATTTCCCCGCATAACCATCATACCAAATCCAATGTCGTTCTGTACGTATAGTGTTATCCTTCAAGTGATTGTAGAAAAATGTAAAGTTGAGTTGTACAAAACCCAAGTTGTGACACCTAACATCACTTAGATAAAAGTGATACACCTTCAATATAACCCTGTTGCCTTCAGTACTATCTGCCACATGTCTATAGGTGATATGGACCACTATGATGAACTGGTATGAATGATAATATTAACTTTGAATCTCATTTGAAATTTTCTCATGACTAAACTAAATCAACCCATTCGGGAAGTCTGTTTTTAATGATTTTGGTTGATTCCTCATGGATTGATGATAAATGATTTATAGAATTTGTCTCTTGGAAAGTGACGAGAATGGTGCATACTGATTTGGTATTGGATTCGCCTCACATTGGATGAAGTAACCTTAGTTGTTTTGGATACGTAGCTATCCTCCAATATGTCCAATACTATTTCCTACCATGTGTTGAAGTTGGAAGTGCCCTCAAGATGGTCTTCTGGTCGAACAAAGATCGATGTCATAGCTGCAATATTTTGCTCAACTCTTCATGATATATGTAGGCTTTAGTTTCCTACACAAAACTAATCTCCTTCACGCCCTATGCTTTGATACCATGTTGATGTTTTGAGCAAAATCAAAGAATCTTGAACTTTAAAACCTTTATCAATCAATTTTAGCACATACGTATTTCATAAATCAACCATATATGAATATATTAGCCACATATTAATGTCATGAATATATGAGCCACATAAATATACCATTTACATATAAATATCATAAATATATTAGCCACTTAAATCACCTTCATAAATCATCCATATGAATCAATCCACTATGAGAGACAATATATACCCTCGGAAAAGCCTCCAAACACAAAGGATGAAAAACCCAATGATTCTTTGAGTATTATAGATAGATTTGCAGAGAATGGTTTACCACACATAAGCATATTGTCTGATAAGACATATCACCACAACAATAGAGAAGAGAGATCCAATGTAACCCTGCAAAAATAATTGTATACAACTGTATTGAACTTGCCATATTCGTAACATATTAATAACATGACAAAAACCCTAGCATGCAGAAGGTAGGGCATAGGAGGCTTAGTAAACATAATGAGAGCACCACATAGTGCATTCACAAGGAGGATATAACTAGAACTCCCTCCATGGAAACATTAGTACCCTTCCTTCCTCAATTAGCTTTAACTCAATGCTCACTATCTTGAACTGAACGTTAACTGTCTTAAACTGAATGTTTAACTGACTTAAACTGAGTGTTAACTGACTTGAACTGAATGTTAACTAACTTGAATTGAATGATAACTTACTTGAAAATAAAGTTAACTAAATTTAGCTCAATCTTTAATTTACTACTGATCACTTAGTTAACATGATAACTTAAGTGTCATTAGTGCTTCACTCTTAGTGCCATCCATGCACAATTTTTATTATTAACTTTTGCATGGATATCTTTAGTTAACTAATGCATGTTGATTGATGAAAATTAAGCTCTTCTTTACTTGACTGATTACAGTCATTAATAGTTCAACCGATTCTTTGACTGAGGCATTAATTGAGGCATTCATATTTCACTAAAGCTTTATAATTTGAGTTCACTCAGACATTTGCATGGGAAATTCGAATTCTCTTTCTCTATGAATTATCTCATTATCATTTATTAATTAATGCATGGTCTATATGTGTATTATTTATCCATCTTACCATATCTTACTCAGAAGAATTATTCCATACACACTAATGATCATATATATTACCCCGTGCCATATCATCATATTCTAAACTAATTCAATCTAGCGGTAGATATGCCCTAAAGGAGACTTATAGTACTTAGTGACCATGACTGGCAATATATCACATAGTATAACCACCTCAACAAATGGAGGCCCACAATCTTGATACAACACAAGGCTAGTCTTGATATTATTTACAAGGATCAGCTTGATATTACTCACAATATCTACAATACAACATCACCACCTTAATCATATGAGGATACTTAGGAATTGATACAAAACAATGTCCTAACTTGATACCACACAAATCTCGGAGAATGACTCCTAATGCTATACTATCAACAACAGCTAGGCATAGAAATAAATTGTAACTCCAATCGTGGAATCGTAGATTTCGATGGATTCAATATGTTTGGTTTCAGCTATAGGAACCTCTATATGGTGATTCAATCTCCTGAAAATGGTACCATTCTACCATCTTCATAACTAGGGTTTTTCTTAGTAAAGCCTAATGCCACTTTTTCACAATGGGGTCAACTTTGCGTTGAAATGTTCCAGGTGGTTGTGGACAATATGACCATGTCAAAAATGCCTAAACACATATTTGGGAGTTGGAAGAACCAAGTTCTATTGACCAATTTGGATTTTGTGCCCCCTAGAGCAAGTCCACAAATTGTCTCTAAATGGCCGAGGGTGGCAAGTTGGAACTAGGCATAGAACAAAAATTATAACTCCGATAGAAAAAAAACCATGAAATAAAAATCGTAACTCATAGAACACAAATTGTAACTCATAGAACAAAAACTAGGCTTTAGGCTATGAACTAGGGTTTCTACACTTGGATCTAGGGCTTCTACGCTAGGATTAGGGTTTTAGGTTTACTGGATTAACTTTGAACTCCTCTATCATGACCTTAACAAAAATGGGAAGGTGTTCATACCTTCTTTTAACACTTGCATTAGGAATTTTCATGAAAACTTGGGGTGTTGAGTAATTTCCTTAGAGGACCAACTTCGAGATTCGAGGTAGAGGCAGTGGATTGATCCTAGAGGAGGGGGAAATGGGTTCTATTGAGAAATGATTATATGCACATGAATATATATTTACAATGAAAATGATTTTAATTTTCAAAGTAGATTATAATTTAGGCTAGGGTTTAAGATACAAACTATGGTTTCTAGCATTTAGAAACATTCAAACATAAAAACTTGATCATTTGGTTCAAGTGGCATTATGATAGATTAGTTTAAGCTTGAACTAGTCAAAATCCATGACAAATCTTGTGTAATTTATCAAGTTGTATATTCCTTTTCAATTTATCAATCTATCACGTTTCCAAAGTCTAAACTGAAATAGTAAAAATATTAATGTCAATAATCAATGAGGCACACATACCACATACCTTACTACGTAGCTATGGTCATTTGATTAGACCATATGGATCACCTCTAATACCAAAGATATCCTTTAAAATATCATGCTCAGAGTAAGGAAACAAGTATCATGCCTTTGATGAGTTCATCCTTAGAATTGTTTGCATTTGGAGGTTTGTGCCAATAACTAAGTTTGTATAATGGTATACAATCTAACCTAGTTTATAATATTCAAATACATAACCTTTTTTCTTTGGTGTGTGGGAAACCTATTTCATATATTCTCCTTTGATAACCATTGACCTATTCGAAAATTCATTGCCCTCAGAGTTCCTTAATGAGACATTAGGGTATTCTTCCCATTCAAGCAACGTGCCAACAATAGCCAGTTCCCCATTCATTTACTCTAAAGGGAAACCACTGTGTATATGTCACGCCCTACAAAAAATAAAGTGAAAACATAGGAGTCATCTAAATAAGCAAAACTCGTTGTCAAACATTTCAAAATTATCAAGATATTAATCGAACCAAGTTGTACGAGATCTGATATGTGGTCATCGTCTAGAGAAATACTTGATTGGTATTCCTCCAACTAGGATAATTCTATATCTATATGTCACCCAATGGGGAGTGATATACTATCCTAGCTGTCAACCCAATCTAGGGATACACATTTTTCCCATTCACCACTAATACATGGAGAAAAAAAAAGATATTTTCCTTGTCCAAATTTCAACTATAGCATTGCCTGATGTTGTAACTGAGTGAAATGCATGATTTCCCTTGAAGGTATTACAGTCATATAATTGTGATCAATATACATCCAGAACCTCCCAATAATATATATGTACATTTTATTCCTTGTTGTCTGGTCCTGTTTCCTTCTTTCTCCCTCCCCCATGACCGAAGAACACCATTCAACAATGGTATTTGCATCTCGGATGAGAAAAACAGTTGTGCAAT
This sequence comes from Pseudotsuga menziesii, assembly GCA_001517045.1. NCBI lineage: Eukaryota > Viridiplantae > Streptophyta > Pinopsida > Pinales > Pinaceae > Pseudotsuga > Pseudotsuga menziesii. Next base: position 204,199 of record LPNX011228891.1, on the reverse strand, counting down.
TCATTTCTTGCCTACGTAATGCAGCCTTGATGCACACACCTACTCCATCATGTTCACATTTTCTGTGTCCAATCTGAGAATAGTTCCATATATGTGGCACCTTATTCCTTTTGTGGAGGATACACAACCATTGGAAGACACAAGAATTTTGAATTTCCCTGCACAACCATCATACTGAATCCAATGTTGTTTTGGCTGTATATTGTTATCCTTTAAGTGATTGTAGAACAATTGAAAGTTATGTTGTACAAAACCCAAGTCATGACACCTGTCATTACTTAGGTAAAAGTGATACTTCTTCAATATAAACTTGTTGTCTTCAGTACTATCTGCCACATGTCTATAGGTGATATGGATCACTATGATGACCTAGTTTGATTGATAATATTGACTCTAAATCTCATTTTGTGGTTGACGAGTGTAATTTTCTGCAATATCTACCACTGATAAGATAGTCCCAACAAACAATGTATCCCTGCATGTTCTAGACTGCTCATATTGTCAATGAGCCACATTTACATGCTTTACATATTGTTCCATCTTTTCAAAGAATCCCTCCTTGAAGTCGCAAACTCATACCTAGTAGATCAACAATAAATACATATATCAATGGATTGCTACTTATGAAATTTTAATATAAAGAAAAATATATTATTCAAGAACTCATTACTAACTTGAGAAGTGACCAATTGTATTTTTTCTTTCATTCCCTTCATTAATATTATACGAGAAATATTTAAATGAATGTAAGTTCACCTCATTCCTCCCAAGTTCATGCTCAACGGTCACATGTATAGCTTTGTCCAATAATGCCATTCCACCATGTGAAAATTCTAGATCCTTGATGGTAGTAATAATTTCATAAACATGCTAAGGATCTAGCACTTAATTATCCTCACAAAGAATTACAACAACGATCTAACATAAAGAGTGAAGACGAATAATGAGAACTCATATGAGATGAAAAATAAGATACATGAAGCTTTGTCATATCTTTATTATTCATTAAATAATGATAATATTACATAAATAATACATATTCATAGAGGAAAATCGAATGGTTCATAAAGCAGACTTACTTTAAGGCAAAACCCCCCCAAGGTGTCATAAAACACTTTCCTAATATGTCCAGTCTATCATGAATTACCTAAAGCAATATGGATAGGTAATGAGTGGTGGGAAATCATTCTAATCATGGATTTTGGAGAGAAAACCATGGAGGATAGGTTGGTCACAAAATATAGCAGTTGCAAGTTAACTAGCTTTATCCTAATCCATTGAAAAGAAGAAAAATGGGAGTAAAGTAGTTTAAAACAAGAATGTTCCCTTCTTATTCTATAGAGTCAATAAAACAACATAATATTATACAGAATCAATCTAAGTTCACTCAAAGGGATTATGCTGGAAAGTGTTGACTAAATAATCAAAATTGTGTCCAACTACCTAGTCTAACACCTAGAAAATTAATCAAAATGATTAATAATGATATACTAAGTATGTAGGTGGGTTTTAAATATTCCAACACCCCCCCTTAATCCTTATTTTATGTTAGTAAATCATATATAGGGCCTAGGAAACTAGTTCTTTGGCCACCCTTTAAATTATTCATCCATGTAAACTAAGGAAATGGGGAAAACCTAATGGGAACAAAACCCTCACTAAAAATGGACATGTAAGGAAACCAAAAATTAATTCTACTACTCCAAAATCAAGTATATGTGAAATTGATTATATGTCTAGAGGCATCTTCCACTTTGGAGAAAAATAAATCCGCTCAACTAGCTTAGGAACATAAGTAGCTGCATGAAGAATAATGTAGTCAAGTAGAACAACTCCAAAACATTGATGTACGAGAAGAAGTGGATGATCATTAGACTTGAAAATTAGGCTGATATTAGGTCCAAATGAGACTTGTGATGTTTGAGCTAGCAACTTCGAAAGATCGAAAGTGAAATCAACTCCAAGCAAATCTGAATTGTTTTGAAAGTTTGAATCATAAAATATTATAGCATATTAAAGAGTGATGAACAAAGCTTCCAAAATATATTTGGACATGAAATATGATCTGAAATCATATCCAAAATAGGTGCTATCAAGTCCAAAAGTGAGGAACAAGAGTTCATCGTGTGCCAATACTTTGACAATGTCTCCATCTTGAGTAGATTTGTGAAACAGTGTGCTAGTCAACATGTAGGAATATGTAGAAGGAATCAAATCATAATGAGTGAGTGCATTTAAATCTCTCTGAAAATTTTATGCAGCTTTCAAAAAATACAAAATATCACTAGCTTGCATACCATCTTCAACACAAGCATGCACACGATCTTTGGAAACTAACAATTCACCTTCAAAATCATCATTTGAAGATAGATTGGAGAAAAATTAATGAAAGGAGAATTCTTCTTCAACAATAGGGGTTTGAATGTATTATTCTACATCAACTACATGTGAATATGAGAAATCATAATTCTCATGAAATTCTAGAGACATAGGAGAAGGAGTCACTTCAAGGAGACTTTCTTCAATTGAAACTCATGTTGACTCTGCAATTTCTTCTTCATTTGGAACAAATTCATTAAATACTGTATAGGATGAGACATATTGAGGTTCTAGGTGCACTCTATGAAGTGCTTGAATGATCTTAATTTTGATTTCCAAAATATCTATCCAATCTTGTTCAAAGATCCTTTGGGTATTCAACATAATCAATAAGGTAGCGCATGCTTGGAGAAATAATCTGACACAAACCCAAAAGTTGTTTCGTAGTCATTCAATCCTGTCATTTAACACTTCATAATATTATTCATTGGATCCAATAGATATCTTGTAGAGACCTTGTCTCTTCAAATATGGAATCAACTTCAATTTAGACTCTGAATAACATGTGAATGGAGTAAGAAGAGGATATGATACTCTTGAATCCATCTTGAAGTTGCACCTCACAAAATAATCCTGCAAAAATAAATGGAAGATAATTGATATGAGAAACCTTTCTCTAATACCATGTGAAAATTCTAAATCCTCTATGGCAGAAATAATTTCATAAACTAGCTAAGGATCTAGAACTCAATTAACCTCGCAAGTAATTGCAGGAGAGATCTAGCATAAGAGTGACGAAGAATAATCAGAACTCATATGAGATGAAAACTAAGTTACTTGAAACTATGTCATCTCTATCTTATTCATTAAATAACTATACGATTACATAAATAATACATCGTCATAGAGGAAAATCAAATTTCTCATAAAGCATGCTTACTTTAAGGAAAAAAACCCCCAAGGTGTCATAAAACACTTTCCTATCTGTCCAGAATATCATGAATTAGATAAATCCATATAGTTAGCTAATGAGTGGTGGAAAATTATTATAATCATGGATTTTGGAGAGAAAATCATGTAGGGCGGGTTAGCCACAAAATATAGCAGTTGCTAGTAGACTAGATTTTACTAATCCATTGAAAAAACAGAGAAAATAGGAGTAAAGTAGTTTAAAGAAGGAATGCACCCTTCCTATTTTGGGCAGTCAATAAAGTAGCAAAATCTTATCCAGAATAAAGCTAATTTCACTCCAAGGTATAATGATGGCAAGTGTTGACTAAATAATCCAAATGGTGGCCAAGAAACAAATCTAGCACCTAGAAAATTAATCAAAATGATTAATAATGATATCCTAAGTATATAGGTGGGTTTTTAATATTCCAACACACCACACCTTGGGAATGCCCCATATATGAAATATTTTTGACAAAATGTGCAACCTTATATCCTTCTACACAAAATTCTATGAATAAAGTCTCTAGATGACATCGGTGGCAATGTAGATGAGCATTCCTACACAAGAATGTTATGCAATACACACACACAATATATATATATATGTGTGTGTGTGTGTGTGTGTGTGTGTGTGTGTGTGTGATAGTAACCATACTCAATGTGGTATTGACAATGTAATATACTGTTGTTGGGAATCAAGCACAATATGCAAAATACACAAAGAATATAATGACTAGTTCACACACACACACACACACACACACACACATATTTATCTATCTATCTGTGTGTGTGTGTGTGTGTGTGTGATAGTAACCATAATCAATGTGGTATCGACAATGTAATGTACTGTTGTCTGGAATAAGGTACAATATGCAAAATACACAAGGAATATAATGACTAGTTTTATGAAACTTACAATAAACACTATAAGACTCGATACAAACTACTCCAAACTTGGTACAAAGGTTGGTTATAGGTATGATACTATTAATTCAGATCATATTGATCATTAATCATGTTTCTCAAAAGGAATTCAAAACAAACAGTGTAGTGCAAGGGAGTTTTACTAGCTGACGGTGCTAAAATCAAGGAGATAGGTTAAAACCAAGAAAGGGAAAATGGTCATGAAATATCAGGTTCCTATTCAAAATTTGTTGGGTCCATTGAGGTTTTGAGCATCAGCAAGTTTGGATTCTACTTCTAGGCTCCTGGGAGTCCCAACATATGCAAACTAAAAACTTCACTATTTCACTTCTCATAGACTAGTGGTGAAGGAATTCACTTAAGGAAATTTACAAAACTCTAATATGGAGTCATTAATCTATAAAAATAGGTTTGTTCAGGTATGGAGCATAATTGGTTTCACACTAGTATTACTAGCTTTGAGGACCTCTCATAGATATTGATTTCCGAGCTTTCCAAGTAGTAGAAGAGGGAAAATAATTATTGGATTTCGGAATGGAAACCATAAATTAGTGTGTGAAGGACCTATCATCACATAAATGGATTGATTTATTGACAATATGGCTGATTTATGTTTAAAACAATAAAACTAGTTAATTTTACATGCAATTCTAGACAAGGTGTAAATAACTCAACTGAAACTTAATCAAACATAATCGAATCTTAATGAAATTTGAATAAAAAAATTATTACATAAGTTAAGGATAAAGTAGTATTAAAGTAATTTCACAGAGGTCTTAATGAAGCCTCCATCACCAGAATATGGCAATAATGAGAAAATGAGACTAAACTTCACATAGAAATTGGAGATTCAAATCCAAACTTTTGTAATCACTAGAGAAACTCTAGATAAGATAGATTTACCTGAAAAAAAATCTCATTAATGTATAGACTATAATTTTATGGGTATATTTGCTAAGGGTCATATCTCCCAAACCTTAGTTGAGGCACATCAGTCAACCAATGAGGAGCAAAGCTCTCAAGACAAGAAAAAATGACAAAAATTTGTGAGAGGGGTGTGATTTCATTATTTTATAAAAGAATTAGGATTCATAGTCAAATTTATTCTTCATGTGGCCCAATTTCCACAACCGATGTGCCCTCATGAGTTGAATGGAAGCTTGCTTGCTTTCTCCTCCTCGCTTTCCTGCCTTTTCGACTAACATCCCTTTTCTCCATTTTTAAACTGCGCCCTCTTTTTTTTCTTAATTTTTAGACTGACATGCCTTTCTCTATTTTGGAAACTACACCATAATTTCTTTCCTAAAGTTTCCTTCATTTCATGTAGACAAATTTTCCTGCACTTGCCTGCTTTATGCATGCTTTTCTAGATGGTTGCTTTTGTCATCCTTTCTATCTTTTTATACTTTTTCTAGATCTTTCTTATTTTTTTTCCTAGTTCCCAATTAGAGTGTCAACCCATTGGGTCCACAAGGCCTCATCCCCCCTCCCTTTGGCCACCTAGAACATCCACTAGGTACAAAAACTGATATATTCATAATATAAACAATTAAAACATGAAAATTTTATCCCAAGTCTAAAAGTTGCATAGCAGGATATTTATTATCTATCAAAATTAACNACCCCCCCCCCCAAAAAAAAAAATCCCCCCCCCCCCAAAAAAAAAATTGCTTTCCCTCAAGCAAGAAACCAACTCCAACCATCTGTGAAGCCAACCAGTGAGTGCAATCCTCAGGATGTGTTGTTGACCATGTAGAATTGGAATCCTAAATTCCAATATAAATACCAAAGGTACACCATGCTTATGATTGAACACTTTGATTATAGTCATTCCCCTAATGACTAATCCTTTTTCAACAAAAAATTCAACCTAGCTAAGACAACTAAGTAGAATGCATGAATCCCACTTCCTCCTTTATAATGATCCAAATGTTCCTACCAATTTTGGAAAGATATCATTTGAAAAAATGATAGGGTCCCAATGTATCAACTTCTTCCTCCCAAACATCACAATCAAGTGGTATAATCTATTGTCAAGAAGGATGTCAAAAGCACACCACCACACTAAAAGTTGATAACTCCCAATGTTAAATTGAATATCTGTGGGACTTCCCTACCAAGCATGGAACTCCTCAATGTGGGGTCAAATCATATCAAATATCTCCAAAATATGTGACTCCATGTGCAAGGTAGCACTAAAACACACATTATTTATGTTCTTAAGGAACATGTGGTGACCCCATGTCCATCCATGTATATTGAGAGCATCATATAGCAAAAATAGATGCTCATGCCACTTATTATATGAAATAATATAGGTTGTATATAATGAAACTTCACTGGTGAAAGAAATGAATTTACCTTTGGGGTTGTTTAGATCCAACATGTTTACACTCACCCAATCAGTGGAGGAATCCAAACTCCAACTTAGTGATCCAAATGGAAAGCGTATAGATTCCCCATGTGCATGGTTTGATCTAATCAAATATCTCAAATTTTTATTTATGCTTCCACTGAAATTAATCAAGTGGACCTCCCATCCATCAGTGTGCATGATCGAGACATCATATAGATGCTTCTTCTACTATTCAAAATTTTGGTAAGGGATTGGTTCACTTTTCAAACCCCAAAACTTGATCATAAATTCATCAACATGAAAAGGGAGAGCCTCCTTCTCATGTGGCACCAATAGGAAAATTCCCTTCACCTAATTTTCATCCCCACCTGATATGGTTGAATTAAAAGTGTGGGGTGAAGAATTGTAAGCCAACATCCTACAATACTCATTCATCAATCTAATGGATGCACAACTTTATCCATTGGTTGGTTTAATGAAAGTGAGATCATAAACCTCTTCCAAAACTGTACAACAAATTCCTAAAGGAAACTCATAATCTCTTTGGAACCATGCATGTGCTTGGTATTCATATTTCTTGACCTCAAACTCCTCAAGCACATGCAAATCAAAATGCACCTCATGTGCATGTGCATAGGATGTATCTAATGGCTGTAAAAAAAATATTTGTTGGTTCTCTCAAGACAATGTTAGTTATAACAAAAAAAATGTTGCAGAAATAAAAGAACCCTTTACCTCCCAAATTCTTCATTTCAATTATGCCTATATCCAACCAATCACTCGATGAATAAGAAATTTTACTTGCTATCAATATGGAATGTGATTAACCACATCCTCTAGAGAAGAATATAACACCCATAAGGGTATCTGATAAGGTGTCTCCTTCAAAGAATGCATGTCAAACAACCTTCTACAATTCTCATCCACTAAGCAAGTGGATGCATGCATTCCTTCATAGATTATCTCAACAATGGTGTGTTTCTCTTCCTCCTACATGAATGCATGACTCTCTCCAAGAGGAAACTAAAATTCTTGATCCTCCTCAAGAACATGCAAATTAGAATTTTCCTCATGTACCACATGAGGTTCCTCCTTTGGTCCATGAATGCAATTGTCCATATGAGAATGATTGTACAAAATGTAGGAGAGATAATTTGATCTTGGTAACTTCTCATGAATCTGCTAAATCTGAATCTTAGATTCTTGAAGTGCACTATGAGTTCTCTTCAAAGAATCTTGGGTGTACTCCAACTCAAGAGTGATCTTGTCAATATCGTCTGCATCCCTCAAAGATGCATCATGATACATCCCTACAAGCTGAAACAAATGATATCTATCTGAAAGCATTTTCAAAAATTTACCTTTGATGTCTTCCATTACTTCCCAAATGGCCTCCAAATCTTTAATGGAAGATGGATCCTCCATTGATACAACTATCCAACATGAATTTGACACTAATTCCATAGTGTCATGCAAAATTATCAAGGCCTCATTGATATTCCTTTTTCTCATCTTCAAACCATGCAAATGAGCGGGGATATTGAGGAAAAAACATCCTCTTCTTCTTTCTTTAGATCAGCTTCATGATGAATTCTAGGTGGTGAATGAGGGGATGATCCTTGTTCTTATTTCATTGTATCAATATATTTATTTTCATGTCCAAGGTTAACTTCTTCTTCTTCTTTACTGCAAATACCTTGCAGTGACTTGCGCTCCTCTTCATGAATCTTTGTTTCTACTTTCCCACCTACGAGACTATGTGGTTCATGGATCTCCTCAATGATGAGAGTGGGATTTATCCAATTATTCATGGCAAACTCTCCATAATTGCGATGCAAGGGAACATAGAAATATGAACTATGTTCATCCCTTTGCATGATTTCTTTCTCCAATTTCTGTAGTTCACACCCGACTGGTCTGGGCTTGTCTTCCATTTCATTATGAAGTTCAAATGGTGATTTCAGATATGATCTAAGTTATTCTTTTGGATGTGATCCAAAATATGTATTACCACCATTGAAAACAACATCCTATTTTCCAATGATTCTGAGATCACCAAGGAAGAGACTATAAGTTCTTTCATCTCACACATTGCCAACATCCAGATGTTGAACTACTGATTATTTAGTTGTGCATGGTTCCTCTTCATCATAATCTTCTTTCAAGAAACCTAAGTTTTCCCCATATCGAATGGTACTGGGATCATCAATTGTGGAGACTCTTATTGAAGAGAAACCAAATAATCTTGGAATCCTTGAAATTGCAGATTGATTTGATGAATATTAACTTTTGGTCCTCTTCTCTTCCTCTTTGATCAAATATGTGGAATACATTTTTTACTCTAGGGATGGTTTGATTCTTTTGAAATCATAATCATCTACATCCTTGGGCTCAAATCCAAATGTGCAATAATCCAAATCTCTTCCTCTAAGGCAAGATACTCTTCGTAGTGGCGAGGAAAGTTTTCAATTGCATGTATCATATTTGCTAAATAATTATTAGAATTAAACATTGGTGGTTAATCCTTGATGTATTCATAATCCCTATGGTCATAAAAGTAATCATCCTCATCTCTTGACATTTGCAAGCCACCATTAAAATATATCACCTCTTCTTCTTCAACAAACTCATTAAAAGTCATCATCTCCAACTATTAGTAAAATACTCATGGTTGAAACTTGAGAAGTGATATGAAATATTTATTTGACTGAGAGATTAATTTCCATAGGATTAGAGGAAATATATCTAATACCACTGTAATGTACCTTTCTTGGGAATCATGCACACTATGCAAAATACATAAGGAATATAATGACTAGTTTTATGAAACTTGCAATAAACACTATAAGAATCATTCCAATATTTTACAAACTTGGTAAAAAGGTTGGTTATAGGTATGAGACTATTAATTCAAATCAGATTGATCTTGATTCAATTTTATCAAAAGGAATTCAAAGCAAACAATGTAGTCCAAGGGAATAGTACTAGTCAACGGTGCCAGAACCAAGGACATAGGTACAAACCAAGAAAGGGAAAAGGGTTATGAAATATCATGTTCCTATGCACAATGTGTTGGTTCCATTGAAGCTTCAAGCAGTAGCGAGGTTGAAGTCTACTTCCAGGCTCTTGGGAGTCCCAACATATGCAAACTAAAAACTTCACTATTCCAATTCCCAAAGACAAGTGGTGAGGGAATTAAATTAAGGAATTTCAAAGAACTATTATATGGTGTCATTAATCAATAAAAACAATTTTTTGTAGGTCTAGAGGAGAACTTGGAATTTCTGAGGTTCACACTAGTATTGCTAGCTTTGAGGATTGCTTCTAGAAATTGATTTATGGGCTTTCTAAACAGTAGAAGAGGGAAACAAATCCTTGGATTTGGGCATGAAAACTATAAATTATTGTTTCAAGGACCTATAATCACAAGAATGGATTTATTTCATGATAATATTGCTGATTTATGCTTAAAACAATAAAACTAGTTAATTTTACATTCAATTCTAGACAAGGTGTACATAACTCAATTAAAACTTAATCAAACAGACTCAAATATTCATTAAAATTGAAGGAAAAACATTATTACATAAATTAAGGCTCAAATAAGCCTGAATGAATCTCATAGAGGTCTTAATGAATCCTCCATCATCAAAATATAACAATATAATGAGAAAAGGAGACTAAACTTCACATAGAAATTGGATGTTCAAATCCAAACTTCTGCAATCACTGGAGCATCTCTGGATCTGATAGATTGATCTGAAAAAAACTCTCATTGATGGCTGTATTGGAATAGATAGACACATTTACTAAGGGGAACATCTCCCAAATATTAGTTAAGGCACATCACTCACCCATTGAGAAGCAAAGTTGTCAAGAAAAGAACAAATGAACAAAAGTTGTGAGTGGGATGTGCTATCATTGTTTTACAGAAAAATTAGGCTTCATGTTTAAATTTCCTCTTCATGTGGCCCATTTTCCTCAACCAATGCACCCTCATGAGTTAAATGGAAACTTGCTTGCTTTCTCCTCCTCGCTTTCCTTCCTTTCTAATTGACATGCCTTTTCTCCCTTTAGAAATTTCACCCTCCTTGTTTCATGCTTTTCATACTGACATACCTTTCTCTCTTTTGGAAACTTCTCCCTCTCTTTCCTAAATTTTTTTTCCTTTTCATGCTGACAAGTTTTTCTACACTTTCTTGCTTTGCGCATGCTTTTCTGCCTGGCTTCTTTTGTCATCCTTTCTATATTTTTCTGCTTTTCTGGATCTCTCTTAATTATTCCTAGTTTCCAATTAGTGTGAAATCCATTGGGTCCATAAGGCCTCATGCACCCCACCTTGGGACACCCAGAACATCCATTAGGTAGAAAAATTAATATAAAATAATTAAAAGATGAAAAAAGTTATCCTAAGTCTAAAAGTTGCATACTAGGATATTTATTATCTGTCAAAATTAACTCCTTTTTTAATTAATCTAGTTCTTCACTAAGAACCATGGGGTTCTCAAGGTCTAAGAGTTTGTCCATGGTGTTATCTAGAAAATGGGGACATTACAAACAACAACATGTATTACAAATTGTGTTTATTTTAACATACCATGGTTTTGATTTTTTGAAGGATTTTTGGCCTAAGTTAAGTTCATTATGTTCATGCTTAAATCTCTGATATAATTCTGTTTGTATCATGTCATTAAAATGTTTCACGTGGGATTCATGATCCCTTGAACCCATTCTTAATTTTAGTACATCTTTTTGGTTGGAAAAAGGTCTATCGTTATCATGCCAAAAATATTGAACTAGTCCCTTTACCGCATCAACGAGCTTCGTATCAGAGCATGGAAACCTACCAATGAAGGAATATACATTCATTTAACTAGTTTCAAGTTGTCCTATTTTAACACAATACCTACAGAGTGTTTTAAAATTCAAATTAATAAGTTTGTATGCAGACTTAAGAAAACGAAGGGCCCTAGTGTTTTTATTCATGATTGATTGTGACAACATACGATGAGATGCATTGCAATCCTTTGAACGAGATTTATTTCCAATTGTACTAAATGCATATACTAAAATTTAACAATATGAGAATTTGGTTCAGTCTTTTTGGTCATCTCTATCCTTAACTTCCTTCTAACAACAATCATAGAACTAGATTTTAACAATGACAAAAATAATTTGCACTTATCCCCATTACATCTAGAATAATTTTTTTTATCAAGTATTTGTTGAGTTTGATAAGCAATAACACATTTAGACAATGCACCTTCAAGTGAACTAATGAGACTTTCATCAACTTGTATACATTTCAGATTTCTTTGGTGTGTGCATGCTAATGGAGGTAATGGTGTTGGAATTGTATCATGTACAACATCACTAGGATGATTTGTCATTTCAATAGGATACTGTTGTCTTTCATTCTCTTGTTGGTAGCTGGATATGGGAAATTGGACATTCTCTTGGAAAATATAAAAAAATATACTCCTTCCACCATAAATCTTGCATTCAATGCATCCCTAACTTTGTTTCTTGTATAACCACTACCCAACAAGTCAGTCTCTACCATAGCCTGTGTTTGAATTCATGTGGGATTTGAAACATACCCCAATGGTCACCTACATTTTACTTATTGAATAGTTCCATCGGGTACTTGTTCATCAAATGTTGTTGAAATTGATGACCCCTATAGTGATTTCTTTCATTTTTCTTGTCGTGGATTGGTAGGAACGGCCATGGAATCATCTACGGTTGGAACTGGATGAGTATCCACGGAATGCCTTCGATTCCACATGTCAAATATTTTCTTATCTCTAATTTCTTACATGGTTTCTCAAGGATTCGACTATTTCCTTGTTCGATTGCATGCATTCCCCATGACCACAATGAACAATTTACAATGAAAATAGATTCTACAACTGTGATCAACTATGAATATGGATTCTCTCTCAATTGTGAATATAGGTTCTTCAAGATTACTCAATTGTGAATATAGATTCCTCAAGATCGCCCAATTCTGAATGTAATTGTCTACCTGACTTGCGAATATATAAAATTATTCATTTGCGAATATAGTTTCTTCAATCTTGCTCAATTTTGAATATAGATACTTCCTCATTTATGAATATAGATTCATCAAGCTTGCTCAATTGTTAAAGTAAATTCCAGCTCACTTGTGAATATAGGTTCTTCAAGCTTGCTCAATCGTGAATGTAGATTCTTCTTCAATTGTGTTCATATAGATTCCTCAAGCTTGCTCAATTCTGAATATATAAATACTTCCTCAATTGTGATTATAAATTCTTCAACCTTGTTTTTGACTATGGACATAGATTCTTCCTCAAACCTAAATAAAGACTTTTCAAGTTTTCTCAATATAAATTCTTCAACATTGCTTTTGATTGCGGATATAGATTCTTCATAAAACCTTGATATAGATTGTTCAAGCTTGCTCAATTGTGAATGCAATTTCCTCTTCAATTGTGAACATAGATTATTCAAGTTTGTTTGATTGTGAATGTAGAATCTTCTTCAATTATGAACAGAGAGTCTTTAAGCTTGCATATATTTTTGTTAAAACTCTTCATTTGTGCAGGTATGTTTACATGCTGTCAGGGAGACAATACATAGAGTATTTGGGATAAAATGTAGAGTAAGCAGATTATTTGTAAAATTATGTAGGTCCACAATGTTATAGCATTATAGTTTTACAAAACACTATAGCGTTTATTAAATCGATAATGCTCGCACGTTCTTTATAACAAAACACTCTAGTTCTTCTTAAGTCCATAACATTCGAGCATTCCTCTTTAATAAAAAAGATTCCCAAACATTTAATAGGTTTGGTAAATGTCTAGGTAACATCTAATGAAAGAAAATGGTAGAGCGTTATATCCAAAATAAGCATTCTAGCATTATGGTTATCTACACACAAAACATTCCCTTGAAACCTTTTAATTTAATACCTCCTTACCAATATAATATTTCCTTTATTTCCCTGTCCCTCCTTATGTTCAATGGTTTTGGCCTTCATGTTGTATGGTTTAGGAGCTTAACTAGGGATTTGGGGATAGGGGTTAAGGGCTTAGAGTTAAATGGATAAATGGGTTTAGGTGTTTAACAGTTATGGGGTTAGAGAGATAAGGAGTGAAGAGGTTATGGGGTTTACTCTCTAAGGAATTAGGGGCTAGAGGTTAAGGGATTAATAATTAGGGGTTAATTAAGGGGTTAGATTATTTAGGACTTATGATCTTTAGGGGTAATAGATTAAGAGAACAAGAGTTAATGGTTTAGAAGTTAGGGGTTAAGGGATAATAAATGGTTAACTAGAGTTAAGAGGATGAGGTTTAAGGAGTTAGGGGCTTTAGATGTTTAGGTATTTAGGGTTTGGGTGTTAGGGTATTAGTGTTTTAGGGGTTAGGGGTTAAGTGATTTAGGGGTGGTGTGGTAAAATTAGGGTAAGTGGTTAGTGATTGGAGACTTAGAGGTAAACAGGTCAATGGGTAAGTGGTCAAGGGGCTTATGGGATAAGGGATTTAGGGCTTCAGGTTTAGGGGGTTAGGGTTTTACAGGTTAGACATTATGTCATGTACCCATTTTGGTGACATATTGATCATTCTATTTAGCCAATTCTTCCCTATGGTTTTAAGAGGAAATTCCATTAATTTCTTGGGATTGAATTTTGAAACAAAGCAATTATTATGTCCTAAAGTTGAAGATGCACTATTAGATAAATTATTTTCCATCAATAAATTTTATCATAAATAAAATAATAAAGATAATGGGCCATGTGGGGTGCATTAGGAGATAAGGTTTGACTACAAAGAATTTGAAAAATATTAAAGGAAGGAGGAAGCATCCAAAGCATAAAAGAAAAAGGAAATAGAATAAAACAAGAAAATATGGCACAAAGCAGGAAAACATAAAAAGAGTATAAAGGAAAAAATAAGGGGAAAGTAGGATAAAAGCATAAAAGTAGGATAAAGAAGGAAAATTATGATAAAGTGAGCGAAAAGAAGAAAATTAAAATAAAGAAGAAAAAACAGGATAAAAAAATAAAGTAGGATAAAGCAGTAAAGGCATAAAGAAAAAATAAAAGATTAGAAAGAAAAGCAAGTTTCTATCCACTCATGAGGGAACATCGGTTGAGGAAAGTGGACCACATGAAGATTAAATTCAACCTTGAATCCAAATTTTTCTACAAAATAAGGATAGTGCATCACTTTCACTTCTTTTGACAGTTTGGGAATTGAATTGAGAGAATTGTGCTACTCTAGACTTAGGAGATATGGCCCTAGTCGAAGCTAGATATGTGCCCCTAATATTGAGAGGATGATGTAATTCAGCCATTGTCACTGAGTTTTATCTCTGGTTTTGAATAATCCAACTAGAAATTTTGAATCTCAAAAGAAGATTGTTCAAGCCACAAATCGAATCCTCCCATTCTTCTTCTTCTTTCTTATATTCTCAATCATTCGGTAAAGAAGTCAAGCATCAGATGCAATGATAAAGAATTAGGGACTACCATATGAATTTAATGTCTAATTCAGAACTATATTTATCTATTCTAAATTTTTATCAATAAAGGATTTGGTTTCTCTGTAGTTGTTTCCAAGACCCTTCCTAGATTTGCATAGAAATTGACTAGTCTTCAATAAACTCTCAATAAATGAACTTGTGCATAATGAATTCGAATTATTTTTGTTCTTGGAGTTATTTAATACCCTAATGAACATTTTACAAGTATCATATAGCCAATTCAATAACCTCTGAGTTCGTTTGGAAGATCCAGAATCTAGACTAAATGAGTTGTCCCGAAGTATTCCTAGCTCGAGTTTTCCTCCTAAATTATGCCCAACCATTCCTAAACCTCTGTATTCAACCCATTCCATTAAAATGTATATATTTTTCATATTATGGGGTGCATAGGATCCTTGGAGTAGACTTCAATCTTGTCGATGATCAAAACATAAAAGGTCCCACTGAATTGTGCAAAGGAAACTTGAGATTGTGCAACCTCCTTGTCAAACTGTGAATGCATACTGATATAATGAGCCTCTAATATAATTCTTAGAACTTTTATAACCATTTCAAATACATACCTTGATCTTGAATTCACTTGATAAGAATCCATCACTGTTTTGAGCAAAACTAGTCAATCCCGGTCTATTCCTTGCACCTAGTCTTCATTCTATCTGATTTATTCCTTGTGTTAGAATTGATATCTCTTGAATTCATATTTAGGGACATTACAAGTGGTATCAGTTAAATTTACTCTACTCTTGTGGATAGCATTCTTTCAAGTTCGTATTTGTAGACATGAGGTTGGTACCTGTCGCAATTGAAGAAGATGATTATGAACTGTATGAAGAAGATTACAATTCCATTGATGAAGAACCAACATGCAGTACTTCATATCATTTCACATACAAGGATCATGATGAATTCTATGTTTTAAGATATTATGATCTCATGAGGTCGAGATCTATTCATGATGGGTTTTGTTGTATAAGGAGGCTAAGAGAACCATTTGTTTACCTTGTAGATTATTGGGGACTGAGTGATGGAATTTTAAAGCACCTTTCTTTCTGAGAGTATTTATCTCTAGAGATACATTAGTTGTTCAAGGACCCATACTGTGGGACAAGCATGAAAATTATTGCACATATGGTGGATGAAGTGTGCAAGAAGGTGGGAACTATATGATTTCCACCTGGAGCAAAAAGAGATGAGGATGATATGGATGCGCACCCTAAACCATCCAAAGTCACTGAAAAGAGGCACGAGCCAATTAAATCTACAATGGATGAAGAACAAGATCCATATTTGGAGGAGAATTAATAGGGTATAAATAATAATTTTTGTGGCAGCCATGAAGCAAAAGAAGAAAATATATATGAAGGGGAGTGAAAGTCATTGCAAGATATTGACAGTGAAGGTGAAGGGTGTGTAAAACAAGATCTAAACATTCTAGACATGGATTGTAGAGCATCTACTAATGGATGTTGTGATTAGATACTTACTGATGGGTATCATGATGAGGTTCCTATTAAAGGGTTCCTAAGGATTGATGTACCTACTTATGGGTACCAAGGTAGCATGGAGACATCTACTGGTGGATGTTAATCTCTCTATGTTGGTGACATGGATACTCCTATTGAGGATATTGCTACAAGTACATATTCCTTTGAGCATAGAGATCTTGCAGCTGAAGAAAAAGACAAAGGATCGACTTCCACTACACCTCTTAAGCTTCATGAGGTTGATTATGTAGATGATGAGGAGGAGGTTCACTCTCATGAGCCTTCCTACCTAGTAGGGTTGTTGAAGTTGGGTGAAAAGAAGATCAAGAAAGACTTACATATTCTCCATGACACTCATTCTTTAATATCATATCTATGTTGGGGATATACTTAATTGGAATATTCATATTTCATTGAATCCATGAAGAATACACAGAGGGAAATGTCTTCAATCCAAGGTAATTTTTCATACATTGTTTTGTTCAGAGATCACTTGTATGAGCTTGTTGCATGGAGCATACTTGAAGGACGATGAGGAGATTTTCAAGCTTAATGATTAGTTGATGGCCACCCAATATTATTTGAGAAGCACTCAAAGTTCCCTCTTGGAGTCTAAGGTGGAGATAGAGAAACTTCACTAGGAGTTTCATAGATCACATATTCCCTCCTACACTTGTGTCAACCCATCCCATATGGCTGATTACATTCTTGGATCAAAGAAGGAACCTCATGTGATGGTGGTTGACGAGGAACATGCTGATATACAAATGTTTGAGGAGGATCAATAATTTGAGTTTCCATTTGGAGAAAGTCACACCTTCATGGATGAGGTTGAGAAGCACACCACTGTCAAACCAACCAGTGGAGGAGTACATGTATATACTTTCTTGGTGGATGAGAGTTGTAGAGGATTGGTTCATAGTTCTTCACCCCATTATTTCAGCCACATAATTTGGGAATGAATATTGGGTGAAAGGATTCTTTTTCTTGGTGCCACATGAGGAGCAGGAGGCTCCCACCTTCTTTGTTGATGGTTTTAGAGACATACCATGTGATGTGACAAGCACACATGTATTGATTCAAAAGGACATTGAAGAGTCCTTATCTATGGGAGATATATATGATAACATGCCATTTAAATCAGCAAGAAAAGGTGATTATTTATACATGTATTTGATAGATAAATATATCACTGAAATGGGGGATCAAGGATGCACTAAACGTGTTTGCATCAGTAGAAAATGGTTTGAAATGCATGCATTGGAAGAGAGACCTAATTAGATTCTTATATGGACTGAAGCATTAGATTTGAATAAGGTGGCTGATTACATCTCATATGAATCAAGAAAAAAAAGTGCTTATTCATCCATTGATTGGGTGGATAGAGGCATCATGGAAATGAAGAATTTGGGAGGTAAATATTTCTCTTGTTTCTACAATGAATTTTTTGTTATAACTGATATTTCCTTGACATGTGAGAAACCAAAAAAATATATTTTGAAGCCATTAGATACCTCCTGTACACATGCACATGTGGTTTGGGTATAAAACCACATGGTATATTTCAAATAACCATGCAAGATAATTTCAATTTGCGCTCATGGCATGTTAAAAAAAGTAGTACACGCAAGAATAAAATTGGCCAAAGATGAGATCCAAACATCGTTGGATCTAATGAGAATGATGTTCGATGAAATGCTGCATAAACCATTGGATCTAGGAATTACATGGAGTGACCAAGTGTTTCTAATGATGTGTGTGTTTGGGATAATGCAACACACTCGGTGGGATCCGAGAGGGCGAGCTAGCCTTCATTTCGACAAGTTCATCCATCAAGAGAAATGGTTTGATTTCCCACATGGAAACTCATATGACGGATGGAATCAATACTCTCCTGCTTGGTGGGCCGGTAGTTTTCATGAGGATTTTGGTGGAGACACTAAGTAGTGTAGAGGAGGGAGTATGAGTCACTTCCTCAATCTGAGAATTATTTGGGACCGTGGGATCATCTTTGGTCTCAACTATTTCAGCTGAAGGATTCATATAGAAGTATGTGGGAATATATACCTCCCAAGAGGGAAGAGATGCATAAGGTTAAGTGTTCTCCCAAAATTTATATTCACTTTGGCCATCATCATCAGATTCTCTTGAAAGAAAATATTTTGCAAGAAACATATCCTTGTTGCCATTATGACCATTCAATATTTTTATGCATGAAAATCGGCTTAGCTTGCACACCTATGGTTTCACCATCTTACATCAGAACAAAATATATCAAGCACTTTGGTAAGTTTGTGTTGATTCTCTTTGATTACATTTTGGTTCATGCTAGGATGTTGAAAGAAGTGCACCCTTGGCTTGAAATATATGTCATGAATTTGGGTAGAACAATCATTTCATATCAATTTGTTGAACATGAAGTTGGAAGGACAAAGATATTGCATTTTGTTCCCATGATTGAGCATGATAAGTTTAATGCACCATGTAGAAATCATGGATAATTTTAAGAACACCCTCGAAATTTATATGTATAATAAATGGGTGAATCTTCCTAATATATAGGAAAAATTTAAGGTTATTTTATCAATAATATAATATTTATATATAATTTTTTGGATAATCTTTCATTCTATTATAATATTGTAAAATATTGGTGAATCTTTCACTAAACTATAAGATATTGTAAAATCTTGGCGAATGTTTTCCTAAATTATAAAATATTGTAAAAACTTGGCAAATCTTTAATCAAATTATAAAATATTGTAATGTCTCGATGAACATTTTTCCAAGAAGACTCAACTTTTGATTCTGCAATTTACTAAGGTAGTGAAATAGAAGAGCATATACCAGCGCTTGATTTTCTCAACTCCTATACTCTCAAATGAAAAAATGCATGAATGAGGAGAGGAGGGATTTATGTATACATTTGAAAAGAAATATTGGGTCACTCATATCTGGAGTTGTTGGTGAAACACAACTACACTAACTATATTTAGAGAAAGTGGGGACTCCAATTTTTATCTCATCCCTTAATGGTCTAGTGGACATGTGGGGACCCAAATATTGAAATACTGAAAAACTGATAGAACTGAACACTTTACATAGTGGAGTGATTATGGCACCCAATAACCATTATTACAACATGAATTATTAGCAAGACCCACAAACTTAATATAGTGTATGAATTCCCAATTAACTTCAATTCCAAATATCTCGTTCTTAAGCTACCCTTTAAGAAAAAATAACATGCTTATTTTATAGATACGAATGCCACTTTTTCCTTTATTTTATCGATACTCAAAATATGAATTATGTCATTTGATTTACAGTTGTTAGAGTTAGTTAGAAACTTGCAATGGCTATTAGAAATAAGAACATACACTAACAGGAATAGAAATCACATTAATGCATCATCACACATATCATTACAAATACTATGTTAAAGGATACTTTTTCTTAGATAAACTGAGTAGGTTTTTGTATCCATTTCCTTGAAATTTTTGAAAGCATCTAAAATGTGGTAAAATTGTTTTATCACCCTCATTGAATGCAAAAAATAGATATCAAATAGCATAATGTCTACATCCGAGGTCAAACATGCCCTATACATATTATATACAATCATGGTGGAAATGAAGTATCATGTTCCAACTAAATCATATATTTATGTTTCATAACTAGATCCATTTCTAGATGATGATAGCACTCACACATAAAAAAAATCACCAAAAGCCATTTTACTTCTGAATGACCCTTACAAAAAACAAAATATCGTAAAATAAGTATCGAACTCAACAAATTTAGATCACAAATAAAATTGACTAACTTTGCAATACAAATAAAAAAATATACCAGTCACAAACTTCTCAATACAAATAAATGAATCTACCAGTATGCTTTGGACGATTCTACAAGAAGAAAACCAAAATAATGACCATTCCATTATAGCCTTGCCATTATAATCAGTGTGCATTCATTTATATTACAAACATCCTGAACATCAACAATAACAGACATAAAATATGAACACATACACTCTTATCAACACCTTAGATCCAATAATAATTGCAGAGAAAGATCCTAATAAAATCACATTTTAAACAACTAGGTCAAATTTAGTTTGAATATATAAAAACCATGTGTTGTCTCTCCATTAAGAGTAGCATCCACTAATAACATATCTAGTTCACTCGATACTTTAAGCATGACAAGGCATAAAATAAATCATATATTTTGATCTCTATAACACTTTCACAGAACCAATACTCCTATGATAGAATAAAACCCTAATAACACTGAATGGTCCCTAAGAATAAATAGTTCCCTAGAATTCATGAGGCCTCAAAAAGATTCCATCATAGAAAGCATGATAAAAGGTAAATTTACAATATAATAATGTATTGTAACTATGGATAAAAAACATAAAAAGTTTGATAAAAATCTTAACATGTTAATTATTGGATGAAAATCATGACATGAGTTTGTATTCTTTGATAAATTGCATGTGCGGCATGCCCCTTTAAAGTTTGAGCTTTCAACAATGGAGATGTTATGCAAAGATTGAAATGTCGAGAAAACTAAGAATAAAAAGTGGAATCATATCAACCAAAACCTTCACCAAGCAACCACAATCCGATGTGGGTGAACCATGAATCACTGTAGCCTTTATATAGAAAAAAAACCATTTATTTTCCCTCCAATACTAGAAATCAAGGGACGAAAGAAGGTATCATGTGAAATTGACTAAAAATACATGAAAATGCAACCATATGCCTAAATTACAAGGAAAATGGAGGGAGAAATAACCCTTGGGATCCTCCATTACTGAAAATTGGGGGCAAAAGAGTGATTTCACTAGGTTTTCTCTAGAAATAAGGGGCAAAAGATAGATTGGATGGAGATTTTGCTAGGGTGAAAATAGTTTTTTATTTTTATTTTCCTCATTAATATATGGGAGGCTATTCATTTGTTTTCTTTTCTTCTTTTTTGATAAATATTGGACGAATATATTTTAGCTGAAAAAACTCTTTCCATATGAGAAAATAGCCCACTAAATTTTTGTAACCCCCTTAATATAGCCCATGGTCTATATATTGCCCCTAAAATGATCCATGGTAGAAATCCATTTCAATTCATAACAAATATGGCTTCCCAAGGAAGAAAAGGAGCTTCCCATGTGATGAGAAATTTGGGAGACTTCAAAGGAATGAAGAAAATAATGGGAACTTGTTCAATGTTAGTCACACTTGGTTTCACTCCATCATTTTTGCTTAGAGATATATGGGGATACCTAAATGTAAGGGATTGAATTATGAAAATGGTTGCATCCCATGTCAACAATGTGAAGTAGATCATATTTGTCTTCTACACTCTCTAGAACTTCAGGAGTAGAAATGGGTAAAGCATAATTGTCCAGGTATAAATTTGATGATTTTCACTAATCTTTTTGTGCATGATAGTTTTGTTTCAGGAAAGATCATTGAAGCATCCCTTTTGTACAACACATATCATTATGTAAAACATGATAATTCCCATCCTAAGTGCTTCAGGAAGAGGTTGGCCATTCCACATGTTTTGTTCAAAGTTCAATACAAACCTTGTAACACAATTAGCCATGGATTATTTCGAAAGCAAAGTCATTCATGAATTTATGGTGAAGGATGAAAAATGAAATATTTCCAAAGGATTATTTTATGAAGGATATGAAGTTCAATTGGTGCATCCAACAGTTTGCAAAAGTGCAACAAAAGTGCCTGGATATTCCATCATTAATATTTTCCCTTGCTTAAGGACAAGCAAGTTTTGGGAGGGGAGGTCTGTCATGTCCCCATTTTGGTGACATATGAATCATTATATTTACCCAATTAGTCCTTATGGTTTTAAGACGAAATTCCATTAATTGCTTGGGATTGTATTTCGAAACAAGGAAATTAATTAATAATAGTAGTTATTATGTCCCAAAGTTGAAGATGCACTATTAGACAAATGATTTTCCATGAATAAATATTATTTTAAATAAAATAATAAAGATAATGCTCCATGTGGGGCATATTGGGAGATAAGGTTTGACTACAAGGAATTTGAAAAATATGAAATAAAGGAGAAAGAATCCAAAGCAGAAAAGAAAAAGGAAACATAATAAAACAAGAAAAGTCGGCACAAAGCAGAAAAGCAGAAAAGTAGTATAAAGTAGAAAAGTAGGGTAAACTAGGATAAAATAAGAAAAGCAGGATAAAGTAGGAAAAGTAGGATAAATCAAATCCAAAATAAGAAAAGTAGAATAAAACACAATAATGCAGAAAAAGCAGGATAAAGCAATAAAGAATGATAAAGTAGTAAAAGTAAAAAGCAAAAAGAAAAGCTTGGAAAGAAAAGCAAGTTTCTATCCACTCACGAGGGTGCAATGGTTGTGGAAAGTGGACCACATGAAGAGGAAATTAGACATTGAATCCAAATTTGTATATAAAATAAGGATAATGCATTGCTTTAACATCTTTTGATAGTTTGGGGATTGAATTGAGAGCACTGTCCTACTCTAGAGTTGGGAGATGTGCTTCTGGTCCAAGCTGGGAGATGTGCCCCTGCTATTGAGAGGATGATGGAATTCATCCATTTTCACTGAGTTTTATCGCAGGTTGTGAAGAAGCCAACAAGAAATTTTGAAGCTCATAAGAAGACAGTTCAAGCCACATATCGAATCCTCCTATTCTTCTTCTTCTTTCTTATATTCTCAATCATTTTGTAAAGAAGTCAAGCATATGATGTAATGATGAAGCCTTAGGGCCTCCCATATGAATTTAAAGTATGATTCTTAACTATTTTCATCATTTCTGAAGTTTTAACAGTAAATGATTTGGTCTCTTTGTAGTTGTTTCAAATACCCTTTCTAGATTTGCAAATAATTTGACTAGTATTCAATAAACTCTCAATAAATGAAATTTTGCATTATGAATTTGAATTATTTATGTTCTTGTATTTATTTAAGACCCTAATGAACATCCTAAAATCCTCATATATCCAATTTGATATCCTTTGATGTTTTTTGAAAGATCCTAAATCTAGATTAACCGAGTTGTATTAGAGTATTCCTAGATAGAGTTTTCCTCCTATATTTTGCCAAAAAATTCCTAAACCTATGGATTCGACCCATTCAAATATAAGATATATACTTCTCATATTTTATGGTTCCTAGGAGCCTTGGAGTAGACTTAATCCTCGCTGATTCTCAAAACATAAAGGGTCCTAATGCTTTGTACAAAGCAAACTTGAGATTGCGCAATAAAATACTGATATAATGAACCTATGATATAATTTGCAGACATGTCATAACCATTCCATATCTATACCATGAACTTGAATGCACTTGAGAAGAATCTGATACTATTTTGAGATAAACTAGCCAATCCTGGTCTAATCCTTGCACCTAGTCTTGAGTCTACCTAATTGATTCCTCGTGTTAGAGTTGAAATATCCTAAATTCAGATTTGGGTATATTACACATTAAGGCATTAAGTGTTTGTGGATAAATTTTGGCTTATTTTTTAGGTGTTAAGTGCTTAGAGATAGAGGGGTTTAGGGGTTAATAAACTAAGGGTACCAATGTTAGGGGGTTAGGATTCAAGAGTTTTTAAGCATTAAGGGTAAATGGTTTAAGTGTAAAGGGTTTGTAAGATATTAAGGCCTCAGGGGCTTAGTGGTTAAGTCCATAAGAGTTAGGGGATTGGTGGTTATTTCATAGGCGAGTCATTAGATGTTAGCATATTTACGGGCTAAGGGATTTACGGATCTAGGGTTAGGATGTTAGGGTTGAGTTGGTTAAGGGTTAAGTGTCAAGGGGTTAAAGGATTAAAGTATTGGGGGATAAGGGCTTAATGATTTCTAGGTGATGAGGGATTAGGGGCTTCTATGGATTTATGGGTTTTGGGATTTAGGGATTATGGGTTAGGGGTTTTAGGGCTAACTAGGACATAAGGGTTATGGGTTGAGAGTTTAGAGATAAAGCAATAAAGTGGTTAATATGATAAAACATTTATGGGTTAGGGAGTTATGCAGATAATGTGTTAGGGGGTTTAATGGGTGAGGGGATTTTGGGGTTAATGAATTTAGGGATCAATGATTAGAGGGATAGGGGTTAAGGCCCAATTTCGTAAAGGTTAAATTTTTTCTAGGGTTTAATGGTTTAGGGATTTAAGGATTTAGGGACTTGGGCTTAAGTGTTATGGGTTAGGTTGTTTTGGGGTTAGATGGGGACTAGGTCTTAGGGGTTGTGGGATTATACATAAAGTGGTTAAGGGATTTAGGGGTTAGGGGCTCTAAGGGTTAAGCAATTTAGTGCTATAGCTTTAGGGTGTTAGGGTTTATGAGGTTAGGAATTAATGTTTTCATGGATTCTATGAGATGATGGATTAGGGGTTTGTAGGTATCTATGGGTTTTCAAATTTACAAATTAAGGATTAGGTGGATAACTAAGACTTATGGGCTAGGGATTAAGGGTTCAGAGGTAAAGGCTTAAAGTGGTTAACATGATTTAAGAATTATGGGTTAGGGAGTTAAGCAGATAGGGGGTTTTATGGGTTAAGGATTTTAGGGCTTAATGGTTAGAGGGATAGGGATTAAGGCCCAATATGTTAAAGCTTAGATTGTTTCTATGGTTTAAGAGCTTAGGGATTTAGGAATTTAGGGGTTAGGGTTGGACTAGGGCTTAGGGGTTGTAAAGTGGTTAAGGGGTTGATGGGTTAGGGGACCTAGGGGTTAAGGGATTTAGTGCTATGGGGTGAGGGAGTTAGGTTTTATGAGGTTAGGAATTAATGGTGAAGGGGTTAAAGGGTTAAAGGCTTATAAGGGGTAAACTAGAGATAGAGGCTAATGCAAAATCCTAAGAAAGAATCCCAAATCTGAGAGAAGAAAAATCAATCCCAAGAGAGAGAGCTCAAGCAAGCATAGATATCTCATGAAACCAAAGAGAGCACATGCAAACATAGAGCGCATAGGAAAATGTGGGGTGCACTTACATAAGGAAGGTTGCACATGGAAACGTAGTGTAGAGGTAAACAATTATTTTACCTCTAGAGGGTAAACTAGAGCTTAGAGGCTGATGGTTAAAGGAATAGAGGTAAAAAATTAAATAACTTAATGGGTTTAGGGGTTAATGGATTTAGGAGTAAAGGGATTTAGGGATCTAGGGTTAGCGGGTTAGGTTTTAAGAGATTAGGATTTAAGGTCTTAGGTGTTATAGTGTTAAGGTATTATAAGGGGTTAAGGGATTATGGTGTTAGGGGATAAGGACTATGAGGATAATCCCCCTCTTTGTATCTCACCCCCTTATCTCCATTAGGAACTTAACACATAATCTATGTGGTTTAAAACGCTAGAGATTTTTATAACTCATAAATTCTAAGGCGTTATATAGTTCATAACGCGCAAGTGTTATGTAGTCCATAACGCTAGATCGTTATGTACTCCATAATGCACAAGTGTTTTGTAAAAATAAAACACTAGATCGTTTCTATCAATACTAGGTGCGATAATAGATATTTGAATTTGAAAATAATGCATGAGCATTCCATATCCCTTAAAAACCTCCTTCTTATGAACCCACATGCCATTCATTGTCCTATGTGGCTGGTTCAAAGTTACCAACCCTATGCTATGTAATATCATAAACCATAACTAATTGGGCATTTCCTCCATTTCCATAATATGCCTATCTTCCACCACTCTTTATTGCATGATAAACATAACCATATTTGACAAAATTTTAGGCATAGATAGTGTTATCAACCCAAATGGCACTTCTCCGTCCGAGTGCCGACATTCTTGATGATGGTACACAAAAGGACATATTAGGATTGAAGTTTGCCAAAACACTATAGATGGGCATGACTTGGGATGGATTTACCTTTAAACCAGCTTGCTATATAATTTTTCTAAGTGTTGAGTTGCATACGCAACTATCTCCATTGCAACTCACGTACTGTATGCGACTATCTTCATTACAACCCGTGTACGTCAGCGTACGCGGGTTTCCTTTAAGAAACTCACATTTCATACGCGGTTTTCCTATATCAATAGTCGCGTACACCTTAGTTTGACCTTAAAAATTATAAAATGCGATTAATTGAGATTAGTTGGGCCCTAATACTTAACTATCCCAACTGTTTCAACCACCCCAACCTTCGAAATCATTCTATTTCCCAAAGTATAAATAGAGGCCTTGGGGAGGGTATTAATCAATCATTATTGGAGAGCAAAGTTATGCTAGTGGTATATCTTCAGAAGTCTTGGAGCAACAAAAATCAGAGTCCTTTGGTTGCAGAGGAGTCCTTGTCTCAGAAGTTGGGTTGTACTCTTATCTCATTCATTGATTGTTAATAAAGAGAATTATTCTTCCAACATTGTGTTGAGTCTATTTCATGTGAAAGAGGTGCATCCTTGGAAGCTTTATAGAGAAGAGGAGCGGGAGAAGATCAAGCTTGGATCAACCATCCGCAATCGAGTAATTCAATACTTTCTTCCTATTCCCTTTCCATTCTCTGGTAAAGCTGATTGCCTGCAAGGTTAGTAGTAAGTTGGTAACCCTAGACCCTAGGTTTCAAGGGTGCTTAATCCTGAACAACAGAACTAGTGACTCCACTAGGGAGTCAAGCCTGTTGTGGGTTAGTCTTGTAGATACTCGCCCAGTCTTTGCTCTAATTCAATGTATGGTTTTCTATCTTGGCTTTGATTTGCAGTAGTGTTTTAGAGACCTATGTTATTTTTTCTTTTTGAGAATTTTTTTTTTGTGTACGCGGGTTGCTGTGCTAAAAATTCACATACAACAACTTGTATACATAGGTTGCTATATTGGATTGTCACATACAGTACACAGGTTTCTCTATTAGACAGTCGCGTACATCTTTTAGCAACAATTTTTTTTTGGGTAGGGTTGCTTGTCCCTGCCTTATTTGGATTTTGCTCTACTTTGAGGTCTTCTATTGCTAGAATCTTGCTGTAGGTTTGAAATTCCTACCATACTTTGCGCTTTTCAGTAAGCCCTTGAGTTTTTGTTGTTTGAGTCTTCTTTCACTTAGAAATTTGAAGTGGATTATCCTGTTTGGGAGATAGGTTCAGTGCTGTGTATCTGAATCAGTGATCAGGATTTTAGATACCTTGTACTCTGTACTAATTTCGAGTAGTTTCAGTTTGTCACTTGCCCTTTAGTGATTTCAGTGGATTTTATTCATTGTTTCTTCCCAAGCTAGGTGTTTTCCAAGTCTCCTCCTTAGGTGGTTGAATTTGGCTCTTACAAGTTGCTATACTTCATATTGCTTGCTTTATGGTATGACTATTCAAAAATACTCAAGAAATTTTGCATTTAGGTGCATAGTAATTTTTGAAGAGTTTGAAAAGTGAAGAAAAAACATTGGAAACATTTGCATTTTAATTGCATATTGTAGTTTTATTTTCAGTTTTTGAATCAAATTTCAAAAATTACAAAAATAAGTCTTGGTATTCTCATACTTAGTTGTTATTTCATTAGTTCATATTTACAAAAAGAAAAGAAGCTTGATTGAAGTAGTTGTAATTTGTTTTGGAATCCATTTTATACACCTTTTTACTTTTCTTATGAAGTCTATAATATTATAGTCACTCACGCCACTTACCCTTTGACTAAGAACAACCCTTAACATGAACACTATAATTTAAAATTTATTAGTAAGTTTTGTTTTATAGGGTCATACACCTACTAGATTAGGCTATACTTGTGGGATAGGAAGTGTAAACTCTCCACAAGTACTTAAATTCAGACGTAGTTGGCCAATCGATAGGTAAATCCTTCTTTGTGTTGATAGTATCTGGGAAGCTCCTCTCAAACAGGAGTTAAGCATGAGGCCACGTGGAGGCTTGGAATGAGGAGATAACCCTCTGATTCCTTGTCAAAATGTAGACCAAGGTTTTTGCGCATCTAGGGATTCTATCCTAGATAGAGTTTCGGGTTTTGCTACCCTACCCATGCATACGAATTAGGCTTGTGACTGTCCCCACAGACTATTGATATAGTTAAGGTATCCTTTGGTCTCTTTGACATCTAGGGTTTATACACGGGTAAACCGAAAGGCTATTTCTGGTTCACCTTGGACGGGCTTGGAAGGTAACCCTTGTTGAAAGTGTAGGAGGGAGGTGGGTGATTCCTCCACTTGTGCCTAAGAACCTCTTCAAGGATGCCAAGAAACTGTCTCTCATCTTTCTTTGGGAAATCATATCTTATACCCCTTGTGATTGTTGAGACTTTAGGAAATTTTGTAGTGATTGTTCTATGGTTTGTCTGTGTTTAGTCAACCTTAGGGTGTGAAGAGTCAAATTTACAATTGTGGAGGACCAATCTGTCAGAAGGTCAAGAAGGTTGCAAAACCTTCCTCTACTTATTACATTGTAACCCCCACCTCCCCCTCAAAGGCAGAGAATAGACACGGACGGTTCTTTCGAACCGATAGGAGTTAGTGGAGTTCCGGGTGAACTAGAACTTAGGGCAAACTATTTTCATTTAACTACAATTGAGATAGAAGACTTGCAGGATGACGAGTTTGCAAGGAAATTTAATTCACCTCTAACTGACTTAAACGATCCTGTGATCATTCAAGTTCGTCCTTTCAATTCACCCGTGATTGGTGTCCCTCTGGGCAGACTAATGTCTACTGCAGGAGAAAGTTCTTCTACTTCCACCTCAGCCGCTTCGGCTGAAGGGGTGCCACCTCCCCCGGTAAGTTCCCCTAGAACAAGTATACCTACTGCACCTTTAACTCCAGCTAGCTGGGTGGTTCAAACATTGGCTCCCACAAATTTAGCAGGTACTTCTGGTGGTATCATCACTGGGATTCCTAGTGTACCTTCAATTCCTACTTCCTTCACACACATTGCTCAGAGTGGTCCTATAGGATCCTCGGCATTTTTCTAGGGTTTTCCTTGGAATGGGGGGCACATTCCCCCATCCACTCCATTTGTAGGTCCAACACCCGCATATGTAGGGGTGCAGTTTGAAAACCCTAATCCTTATGGTCAAGGTTTTCAAACTCTGGTTTCAAATCCTTTAATGAGCTCCCCTTTCTCGCTTTTCAGTGGAGGGATACCTGCTCCTATGTTCCAAACCCCAAATTCGACTGGGGCAGCTAGAACCTCATACACTACACCACACATAAACGATCCACTGGCTCATGGATGGAATCCTTTCCAAAGCATCCCAACCACTTCACAACCGACAATAGGGGGAAACCCTACCTTCACATATGGGAACATGTGGGAAAGTCCCTCTAATCCCTAAGCTTGTACTTTTAATGCTCTGGTTATACCCAAGCTCCCTTTCCTAGCAATGTTAAACTTTCCATATTTGTCGAAACTAATGAATGAACCTGTGAGACACAACTTGTAACGTCCCTGACCCTCTGACCGGTGAATAGGATGATACCAAATAAAAAAAAACCTCCGGGCAAATAGCCCCATGAAGATGAACATACATATAATGCTGATGTAAAATTCTTCGTACATAAAACATGCTAATATGCGTAAAACATACAAGGATGCATAGTTACTCAACATACAACGAAAGCAAACATATACATTCTAGCATCAAACAAACATTCCAACATCAACATGTTCATCATTATGATTCATTAGACATTAAACAATAGATGTAAATGTAGAAGCAAAATGGACAAGAATACTTATCTTAAATAAGATTCGTCCCGCAACCAGCTACGTCGCTGTAACGTTCCACCCAACCATAGTCTAGGGTGCTCATCAATCTCTTAGCAACACTGCCACCCTCGAGTTGGGCATGATTCCTCAAGGAATAAGGGTCAAAGCAGGCTTACACATAGCCAAGATACACAAATCATCCAAGCCCACACAGTAGGGCTTATCAGACTATCAAGGGACTAGGAGAAGCTAAATGCTAAGCTGGTGAGCTCATGGAAAAGCTAAGGAAGCCTACACCAGAGCTAGCCTAACCTCTCAGACACCCACACACACCTGACACCAGGAATCAGTCCCTTCTCTGCTTCACAGTCCCTCAGGCCTTGATTTCCCTTGCCAGTGCTCTTCTGGGGTTGTGGAGAAGAAAGTCAGCCATCTAACTCTATTTGTGTGGCTCCCCAAACCTAGGTTTCTCAAGCATACCCATCCTTCCATCCCACTCTACACAGTTTGAAGACCAACCACTACTTTCCTGTAGCCAAACAAGCACTTCACAGCTTGGGCAGGAGAAGACAATCCATGAGTTTTTCTTGGCCCTATCATGGCCAAAATGACTCCAAAACAACCTACAGTAACCCAAATTGCACTGGCAACTCAGCCGTCAAATGTGGGGAAACAATAGTCCTCCTCAACAATGGACCCATGGCACCTTTACATAACCGAAAATGGAGAGGGTAAGCCCCGAATCTCTACGTGAACAGGAGAGAAACATCTTACAAGGGGAAATTACAGTCATGGTTCACGGATGAGGCCACAGCCAATGACCCACGAAGAAACCACAGTCCCCGGTTCAACAATGAAGTTTCTGGACAATACACAGTCCAAGCTCATAGTGAAACCCCCTAAAACATTCCACAGTTTGATAATGGAAAAAGGGAAAATCCATCCTCTGTGTGAATAGGAGGGAAAACGTATTCATAGGCCAACAATCCTCTAAGAAGGGAGAACGAAACCCCAACAAGAAAAATGCCCCCCTTCTTAACTTCACCCTGTGTGAGGAAGGCCATCCAAACCCCTTGCTCATCCCTGCATGAGAGTGAACCCAATGACCAAGA
This sequence comes from Pseudotsuga menziesii, assembly GCA_001517045.1. Classification (NCBI taxonomy): domain Eukaryota; kingdom Viridiplantae; phylum Streptophyta; class Pinopsida; order Pinales; family Pinaceae; genus Pseudotsuga; species Pseudotsuga menziesii. The sequence continues at coordinate 172,844 of LPNX011228891.1, read as the reverse complement.
GAGTGGTGTAGTCATGGTTCTCTTACCCACGTGAAGGTGGAGAAACAGCTGGTGGGGTGGGCGTGTGGCAAAGATTGACAATCCTGCCACCCACCACTTCCAGCAATAACTACCCTAGCCATTCAACAGAGCACTAAAGAGGTGGTTGGATGAGACAAGGGAAGGTGAGCAAATCAAACAGGGTGGTGACACATGGATTTTCCCCAATGGCTCCCATGGGTTAGAAAATCCCCTCCCCCTTAACCTTAGGAATTCATGCCCTTTTCATTTAACATTGCACCGTCGTAACTGGTTGTAGGTGTTTGATTAATTTTGAATGTTTACATGATGCCAGAACTATAATGTGCTGAATGGAATGATATACCATCGACAACAATCACAATTGCTGAAACATAACACAACCAAATCGATGGTGGGGATTTTGCCTTTAGCTCCTCACCATTATTTATTACAATCTATACATCATGTACCTTTAATGTGAACGGGGTCAAAATTGGGGTGTTACAATCCCCTCCCCCTTGGAATAACACCGTCCTTGGTGTTCCAATACATAGGAATACATATACAATTTGCATATCCAAAATTTTAAAATTTTGCAGATCTGTCCCACATTCCATTATTTACTTGAACTTTCAGGACCGAGCCCCTCGGCTTCCATGAGCTTCTCTCGCTGGTTCTCAGCTTTTGACTCATCCCCAAGTCTAGGAACTTTTCTGTATCTTGAGCATCTCTCCAAGATTCTCTTGGGTCTTGGCAATTGTTTGAAGAAGACTTCCAACCAAGTTTAGCAGCTTTTGGTCTGTTGCCATGATCAATGTGCACATTGGACTTCACTTTTCTCACTTGTGAAATGCATCATTGAAATTTTGTTAGACCAAGCATAATATAGGCATTAAAACCAGTCAATTTATTGCCCAATTGGCATGACAGTCCAAGTCTCATCAAGGAGACTTTCATATTTTTCATGCCTTCCCAATAGGCACATGAGCTCATTCATGTCCATTCTTGGGTAGGGATTTAACTATTCCAGCATTCATAATTATTTTAAGCAAATAGACACATTCTATTTTCAGCCATACATGCATTCAACAATCTTTTGTTTACACAATGCATAAGTATATATATATATAATTGAAAGGCAAGAGAGAGCAGCAAGAGTTTTTCCCCTCTGTCTTATTCCACCCTAGAACCCACACCACCGCTGTGGCTTTTCATGCTCTCAGCCTCTTTCACTCTACCGTGAATGATGGACCAATCCCTCTTGGTCATGACACTTAGTGTCTCTGGTCTATTTCAGACCTCTCAACCATGGGGCCTCCCCACATGGTTTGTCTCGGCTACTAGGAACTTCATAGTCCCACTAGAACCCTTTTTCATTACTGCTCATTCTTAGCTCTTCAGGATAGTGACATGTCCACATGCACCCCTAGGATGCTCTCATAGTCTTCGCTTCTAGAGATACCTATATTCAAACATTGAATAAATTCACATGTTTAGTTCATTCTAAATGGTTTTTATCTCTTAAACAAGAGCTTAAAACATCATAACCAGATCATATACACATGCATATTGATAAGCAAGAATTGCAAAATAATCCAATACTTATCTATATTGTGTGTTCCCTTGTTGGTCCACAGGATCCTGCTTCGCTTTGCAAGCCTTGGGATCGCCTATGGACTTGGATGTTAGGTCAACATGCAGGTTGCTTCACAACATCCTTATATATATATATATATATATATATATATATATATATATCAGGCACAGTCAAGCCAACCTACAGTTGGGTTTATCAGACCGTTCACAAATCGCCTTCACTTATGTCAACAATCAATCATCAGCCAAGCCAACACTATTGGGTTTATTAGGCCATCAACAATAACACATGCACTTATATCAACAATAAATGACCATTTATAGGTCTCATTTTTGGTAGTGAGCTCTAACTCCACTACCCCATATCACACACAAGAGACCACTCCCTTCTTTGAGTTGACAGTCCCTCAGGAATGTCTCCTTCTCTATGTTCTTTAGAGAGACAGCTTCCTTCTCTGAGTTGACAGTCCCTCAGGAATGTCTCCTCCTTTGTGCTCTTTAGTAGAAGGTAGGATGAGCTCAAGCCATTGTCCATTTAGTGTACAATACCAGGCTACATCTGTTTAGCCTGACAACACAAGCAATATAAGCATATTCGTTAGCGTTATTGCTCTAAAATTGTAACCACATTTCACACCATTCACTATCAAGTATTGAGACACCAGGAGTGCATCCACTCCCTAGGGTGTAATCAATATTGAAAAACCCTTCCATGATCCGACATTGGAAAAGTGTGCACCCTTTTTTGGTGTGTTCCATGTAGGCCTTATTCATACTCAAGCGCTCGGTCATAATGGAAATAAGATCAAAACATGTTCTGCATATTGAATTCAACAATTTGACATGCATATTCTTAGCTAGGGTTATAGAACACTTATCCATTTGCCGATGCAGTATTCCTTCGTTAAGGAGGAATGGGGGCTCCCTTCTCTGAGTTAATAGTCCCTCAGTTTGCCATCCCAACTCCTCTTTTCATTTCGTATCCACACATGTCTTACCGACATAATCTATACCATCTCACTCATGTTGCTTACCAGACATGTAGTACAGATGAGACATTTTCCAAATGTCCAATGGAGTTTCACCTGAAACCCATTTCCAAAATAAGGGGAAAACCTTCCCATGAAGTTTGGCTCCTGCAGGCCATCACACATGATATTCCTACAGTGTGTACCCCTAGCACATTCATCAAATATCCAAACAGTCAATCATTATCTAATAATATAATCCAAATTTGATTGTTCCATAACCAAGCAACGACATTAGCAATTAAACTCAATGAGAATTTGCAACTTTGTTTACTACAGAAATTGAGTTGCTTGGCAACGAGGTGATCCTCATTTGTGGGTCTCTTGTAAGCAACACCACTATGCCCATTATAATTTCATGCTTACTATCATAACATGAATACCCACTTCCAATGCATCCTCCTGACACAATCTTATGCAAGCCAATAGTGTTTAGTAGTTGTCAGCAATTTCTCAAATCTGCAATTCACAAATTCAAAATTAACAACCCATTATGCATACAAACTATTTTTACAACCATGAGACTCTCCTCATAAGGTTCGGCTCTTTCACATGTTAGATTTCGGCATTTGTCATGGTCTTACTCTCATTGCCATGCTCTAAACAATCTACCTGAAACCTGAACTTCAATCAACCAAACACTTGGTAAGTGTTGATGCATATAACCTTTTCATTGCTGCAACCATCATTGAAGCATTTTCAAAATTTATAAAATTCAAATACTTCCAGCTGTTAATCACATCAATATTACCAAAACTCATTTACTTCATGCAATCATTATCATACTAATATTTTCAAGGTATAGTCACATCATTTATGCAATTTTAAATGATTTGTTTAGATACTCCTTACTTCACAAGCGTATCATTGTACCACCTATCCCATCCATAGAGCATTTTCGGCAGCCAATTGATCATAACTATCCTCTTTATGCACTTATTATCCTGCATTCATAACAACTCTTGAAATGGTTCCAGAATTGTCATCAATTCATCAGTTCATCCATTAGTTATTCATAATATCACCCGCACTATCTCAATGCATTCATGCAATGCATCACAACTGTCAACAATTGCACCCATACTTATGTATGCATATCTACAACATTTACTCATACTTTTCATATGCATCCATTCAATGCATAACTACAAGATTTATAAAATATTTTCATGCATACCCACTTAATGCTACCTTGCATTGATTCAGGAATACTATGCATTCAAACATACCATGCATGGCCCAACCATGACTACTTCATATAGGATGCATGACTATAATCAAGATCATTAGTGCTTACTTTCCTTGGGCTACTAAGCTCATAACAACATAATGCATGCATGACACATTTCTCTATGAATGCAGTATAAAATTCAAATACCCACATGGTGTGAGACCTCTTGTTTTTACCACTCCATGCAATGGTCATAATTAAACTCTTACCTTCATGGGTCCTACTTACACCCTTGACATTACCATTTTGGTAGGTCCTTTGCAGGAGTTTGCAGAATTTGCTCACCAACTTTTGATTCTGGACTTGTTTCCTTATCCCTTTCTCCATAGGGTTGCTAGTCACATTCATCAGTGTCAGCAACATATTCATCCATGTCCAGGTTGTCATTGGTTTTCCACTAATTACAACACCAATGCAATAATTATCATTAGTGGCTCATTATAAATGTATTACCAACATGTAATATCTTAAGCATGCTAGGCATATCCTCATATATTTCATGTATAAAACTTGTAATTAGCAAGACAGGGTTTAAGGAAATTTTCCTTTTTTTTTCTCAAGTCCCTCATTGTTGCATGGAACTCCTCTTCCACATAGCAGCTGGTTTGCTTCATGGTCTTGCTACCTCTAGGCATGCAATTCCTGGATTTGTCAATATTGACAGCATCACATTTCTCTTTCAAGCAATTACTAGCACTTTGCTACTCCACACTCAAATTCTGGTGAATCTCCCTTGTTCCCCACTGGATAAGCTTTCCAATGCCTATCCATATGCTTCATTCTGACCTTGGGCATGAAAACCACACCATATCAAAAATGATGGCAAAACACACCACTGAATTTTGGTCTTGAATGCGAACTTCAGCCACCTAGAATTCTCTTCCTTCTCAGCCCTGTAATCCACTGGCAGTCTGCTGAAAATCCACTGAAAACAGTTGGAATTTGCTGAGAGAAACTCCACTTTGAAAAACCCAAAATTTCTTGAATAGAATTGGGTCTCATCCCAACTAACATTCTGATGTTTCGGTGGTCAGAACGACTAATTTCCTTCACTGCTCATCGGCAAACATACAACTAACCCTTTCCGCGCTATCGCCGGTCTGTTCATCTACGCTTCCGTACTTTATCGGCGATGCCAAAGGATATCCCTTGGCGGTCAAACATCTAACATTTTTTGTTGTTTCAGGTCTTTATTTATCTAATCTTTTGATATTTATTGGCAATTAGAACCCTTAAGACTGGCGTTGCATTGGTGATGCCAAGGACTGTTCACCATCGATCAAACATCTAGCGTCTTTCATTGTTTCAGATCCCCATTTGTCTAAGCTTTTGAGTCCTTTATCAGCACTGCAAAATACATCATTGGCAATTAGATCCTCTACCTGTCGAACGACTAGTTCTCTAAGTTTCCGCAACGATGGGCGGACAAACATCTGACTCCTTCGACTTCCACCGACGCTCAAAACCCCTAAGCGCTATGTGTCAGCGATCGAGAGTTGAAAGTTCTAGCCATCAGAATGCTAGTCCTCATGGTAGCTGCAACGACGGATCCACGATCATCTAACTTCTTCCGACGTTAGCCGCCGAATTGGTGTCTCCATCCTATAAAGTTCGCCGATCAGATCAACTAAAATTCTGCCGACGAATTCCATACTTAAGAATTTTCTGTGGAAAACTTCCTTTATTCCTCCACCGCGTCAACACTTTCATCATCTATTTTCCGCCGATGTTGCCATCATCTATCTTTTACTGAAGTTTTCGGTACTTAGACAATTTTTTGGAAATTCCTTTTTCCTCATCCGCTGGCGCATCGGCCGCTCCATCTGCTAACTCTCTAACAATACATTGGCGGTCGAAACCACTAATCATCCGGTGGATAGCTCTCTAGGCGGCTACAATGGTGGGCAGTAATCCATCTGTGGATTCCGTGGCTAAACAACTCATCGACGGTCAAAACAACTAATCTCTCCTGACGCATCTGTGGACCAAACGACTAGCTTCTCCTGACGTATCGGCGGTCCATTCAACTAACCGTCTCCGATGTATCGACGGTCCAATCTTCTAATATTTTTCGATGGTTCCAGCACTTCGGAAATTTTTTTCTTTCCTTGTTTGTCGCCGCGTCCGCTCCTCAAACAACTAACCTTCGTCAACGTTTCATCGATATTTGGGAGATCTCCGCTGAAACCTTCTCTTCTCTTCCGTCGTCGCATCAGCAACCTCATCCTCTAAGTGTCGGCAATCCCATCTTCTATTTTTCTCTGATACTTGCCGCCACATCGATTACTCAAACAACTAAATCTCATCGACAGTGGTGGCATTTCGGTGATCCGATCACCTAATCATCGGCGATCCAATCAGCTAAACTTTGCCAATCGCCGATAGTCTCATGACTTAGAAATTTTTTCAAAAATTTTATCTTTATCTTCTTTTCGCCGTCATTGTCGGCGGCTCCACCAACTAACTTTATTTCTTTCCACGCCAACGTTTCGTCAATCTCATCAACTATTCTTTGTCGATGGTTCGACGAGAACTTTTAAAATTATTTCCTTCCTGCTGCTGCTCCGTCGGCTCTCCCTTCCACTATCCGTCGCCAATCCAAACAACTAATTATCGCCTCTGTTGGGGTCTGGATCGAGGGTCTATCCATCTAAGTTTTTCGATGAGTTGACGGCCGAACACTTAGAAAATTTTCGTGAAAATATTTTCTCCTGTCCCTCGTCGGGTGGTCCTCCAACTAAATTGTTTGCTGTATTGGAGGAGCTTTCCTCTTAGTCCTCCGATTTCCTGACGAGCCCGACACTTAAAAAACTTTCTAGAGAAATTTTCTATCATTCACAGACTTCTTCCTGCTGTGCTCTGGCAACTTGCCTCTATCAACTAGTTCTCATGGCCCATTTAGGCCCATGCTGCAACCAGAGCTTTGATACCATACTGTAACGTCCCCGACCCTCTGACTGGTGAAGAGGATGCTACCAAATAAACAAAAACATCTGGGAAAATAGCCCCATGAAGATGAACATACATATAATGCTAATGTAAAATGCTTAGTACACAAAACATGCTAAGATGTGTAAAACATACAAGGATGCATAGTTACTCAACATACAGTGGAAGCAAACATATACATTCTAGCATAAAACAAACATTCTAGCATCAACATGTTCATCATTATGATTCATTAGACATTAAACAGTAGATGTAAATGTAGAAGCAAGATGGACAAGAATACTTATCTTAAACAAGATTCGTCCCACAACTAGCTACGTCGCTGCAACTTTCCACCCAACCATAGGCCAGCGTGCTCATCAATCTCTCAGCAACACTTCCACCCCCGAGCTGGGCATTATTCCTCAAGGAATAAGGGTCAAAGCAGGCTTACACATAGCCAAGGTACACAAATCAGCCAAGCCCAAATAGTAGGGATTATTAGGCAATGAAGACGCTGGGAGAAGCTAAATGTTAAGCTAGTGAGCTCATGGAAGAGCTAAGGAAGCCTACACCAGAGCTATCCTGACCTCTTAGACACCCACACACACCCGACACTAGGAATCAGTCCCTTATTTGCTTCATAGTCCCTCAAGACCTGACTTCCCTTGCCAGTGCTCTTCCGGGGTTGTGGAGAAGAATTTAAGCTATCTAACTCTATCTGTGTGGCTCCCCAAACCCAGGTTTCTCAAGCATACCCAGCCTTCCATCCCACTCTACACAGTCCGAAGACCAACCGCTGCTTTCCTGCAGCAAAACAAGCACTTCATAGCTTGGACAGGGGAAGACAATCCCTGAGTTGTTCTTGGTCCTATTGTGGCCAAAAAAAATCCACAACAACCTATAGTAACCCAAATTGCACTGGCAACTCAGCTATCAAATGTGGGGAAACAATAGTCCTCCTCAACAATGGAGCCATGACACCTTTACATAACCGGGAATAGAGAGGGTAAGCACCGACTCTCTGCGTGAACAGGAGAGAAACATCTCACAATGGAAAATTACAGTCATGGTTCACGGATGAGGCCATAGCCGACGATCCATGAAGAAACCACAGTCCTCGGTTCAACAATGAAGTGTCTAGACAATACAAAGTCTAAGATCACAGTGAAAACCCCCAAAACATTCCATAGTCCAATAATGGAAAAAAGGAAAATCCATCCTCTGTGTGAACGTGAGGGAAAACATATTCATAGGTCAACAATCCTCTGATAAGGGAGAACGAACCCCAATAAGAAAAATGCCCCCCTTCTTAACTCTGCCCTACGTGAGGAAGGCCATCCGAACCCCCTGCTCATCCCTGCGTGAGAGTGAACCCAACGACCAAGAGAGTGGCATAGTCATGGTTCTCTTACCCACGTGAAGGTGGAGAAATGGCTGGTGGGGTGGGCGTGTGGCAAATATTGACAATCTTTCCACCCACCACTTCCAGCAATAACTGCCCCAACCAATCAACAGAGCACTAAAGAGGTGGTTAGATGAGACAAGGGAAGGTGAGCAAATCAAACATGGTGGTGACACATGGATTTTCCCCGATGTCTCCCACGGGTTAGACAATCGCCCCCCCTTAACCTTAAGAAGTCATTCCCTTTTCATTTAAAGTTGCACCGTCATAGCTGGTTGTAGGTTTTTGATTAATTTTGCATGTTTACATGATGCCAGAACTATAATGTGCCGGATGGCACGATATACCATCAGCAATGATCCCAATTGCCGAAACATAACAAAACCAAATTTATGGTGGGGATTTTGCCTTTAGCTCCTCACCATGATTAATTACAATATATACATCATGCACCTTTAATGCAAAAGGGGTAAAAACCGGGGTGTTACACAACTCCTCCTGGCCACCCGTTCCTACCAAGCTGCCCTTGGATATCCTAAAATTCGAAGGCAAAGTTGGTGATGATCCAGGAGCTCATGTCATCGCTTTCCATTTGTGGTGCTCTTCCAACTCACTGAATGACGATACAGTTCGGTTGAGACTATCCCAAAGAAATCTAACCAGTACTGCAACAAAATGGTACATTGAACTGTCTTCTACTGCGTTTGATAGTTTTTGGGACTTGGCTAATGTATTCCTTAGTCACTTCCAACTTCCTGTCCGATATGATTTCAGGACAGACTTGTTGTCTACCTTTCGGTAGGACAAGTCCACTCATATTTCGGATCACATCCAAGAGTGGAGAAGACAGAATAGCCTTATCAAAGCCACTATTCCTCCCTATTTTTACTAGATTGGTTCCTTAAATCCCTATTTCCATATATATCTAAGGATGCATCTACTTCGGGAGTGACCAATGAGGAAGAGGCTATCCTTAGGGCCCAGCAGCTAGATTTGATATATTCTAAGTTTGGGATTTTATATGAGATCATCGCTGATGAACCAAGGCCAACGCACAATGTAGAGAAACCTAAGCCTGGACCCCATGCTGATGGTGTGGTTGGTTCTATGAAATCTCCCACTATAGAGTCTTTGGCTAAACAACTCCATGAGTTTTCTGTCAAACATTCTCCGGTGGAGGCAGCAAAGGCTGCCCCCTCACCCCAGAATGCAAATTTTTTTGCACAATCCTCTGAGAAAGGAAATCAGCAGCTTGGTGGGGAAAAGAAGAAAGGAAAAAAAGGTGAGGGAAACCAAAAAAAGAAAAAACCCACAAACAATGCTGATGGGGGCAAAAAAGAAAAGAAGAAGGTGAAATTCCCATGTAATTTGTGCCATGAAGATCATCTGACCCATCAATGTCCCCTTATGGAACAAGCTTAGAAGTTGTTAAAAGGCCAAGAATTAGCTGTTCTGAAGGATCCTTTTCCTCAAGGACAGAATTCTGCTTCTGCTTTAAATGTAGCAGGGGGCACCCCAAATGCTCCTGACCCTAATTATATCAACATGGTTCAATCCCAGACATTACTCCAGACTAGGAACAAGAACTATGAAATAGAGACTTCAGAGAAGGGTAAGTCGATAGGTGAAACTTCCAACCCTCTCACGATTGAGAAACCTGCTGAACATATGCCCAAGATACCAAAAGGTGTCTTTAAGAAAACTTTGCACAATCCCAATGCTAGGGATGCAACAAACTACTTCATAGTTGAAGATTTATCCCAGAATCCTTGTGTGATGTCGGCTTTAGAGGTGTTACAGAGTTGTCCCGCCCAGTGAGATGGACTCTTAGCAGCCTTAGGCAGTATGGACTCATCGAGCCTCATGGCAAAGTTTAATTTGTCTGATGTCAAAATTCGCCTGCCATATCATGTAGCCTTATCGATAGATTCCATCCATGGCGGAAAAACCATTGGAAGGGTAGTTGTCAATGAGGGTGCTTCTACATGTGTCATGTCCCTATCTTACTATAAAGCTCTTGGATCTCCAGAGTTGGTTCCATCGAACACCCTATTTACAGCTTTCGACGGAAGATCATTTCATCCACATGGTATCCTATCGGCTTTCGAAATTAAGTTGGTAGGGAAAGAAGTGTCTGTTGAGGTAAAGGTGATTGATGCACCTTTGGATTATAACTTGCTCTTGGGGAGAAGTTGGACTTATGCCATGTCAGCTATTGCATCGGCCGTATTTTGGGTAGTAGTGTTTCCACATGAAGGGAAGTTGGTTATTGTAGACCAACTCAATTTTACTCGAAAAGGCTTCATGGAAACTAAATAGTCCATCGTACCATTGGTTGATCAGGTTAAACATGCTTCAGAGAGCTTAGGGGCTAGAATGTATGCATCATTGATGGGCACTTTCGACATTCCAGCTCCGATTAATTATCTAGGTTCTACTAGTGTAGGGAAGTCTATAGCAATGGTTGATGATAAAACAGATCCTTGGGTTCTTCCTTCCCACCATGAACCTAAAGTGCCCTTATCGGTAGCAGAAGTAGCTTATCAAGCTATAATTCATACCGCTGTTGATCCCATTCCGGTCCCTCTCATAGTCTCAGAGGAGCCGGAAGAAGCTTATCTGCCCGCTTGGGAAGTGAACTCTTTGCATTCTAGAGACTACTTAGATATGGTTTTTCCTTCTGATGAAGCCATTCTAGAAGCCATGTGTAGACGAGATAAGGTCTGCGAAGATCTTCACCATCAATCCTATTTTCTTCCAGAGTTAAGTAGGATCAAGAACCAAGAGTTCCATATGAGACTTGCAGGTGATGTTGATACACCTATTAATCCCTTCCCAAGGGAAGGAATATTTGCTGAGGGGAATATGGCAAACATTTCTGCTACCATTCCTATCAACATCTCTGCAAACCCAAATGTTGTAGAAAATGTACACATCAGCGCAAACTGCTCTCTAGAGGAGATTACGATTTATATAGCCTTGTTTAAGGAATTCTGCGGCGTATTTTCCTGGTCATATGAGGAGATGCCAGGCATAGATCCATCAATAGTCGAGCATGAAATCTAAACTTACCTTGATGCTAGACCCATTTGACAAAAGTTGAGACCTGTCAATCCGTGAAAAGCGACAGCTGTTAAGGCTAAAGTTGAGAAACTGCTAAAAGCCAGTTTTATTTACCCGATAGCTTTGATAGAATGGGTATCTAACCCCGTTCCTGTTGACAAAAATCAAGGAACCATATGCGTTTGTCCCGACTTTTGAGATCTAAACAAATCATGTCCTAAGGATAACTACCCCACACCATTCATAGTTCAGATTATTGATGCCTGTGTGGGGAGTGAAGTCTTTTCATTTATGTATGGTTTCTCTAGGTATGATCAAATCCAAATTAAACCGGAAGACCAACATAAAACAACTTTCATTTGTCCTTGGGGTACCTTTGTGTACAAGAAAATTCCCTTTGGATTTAAAAATGCAGGGGCTACCTTTTAGCGGGCAATGAATTTTTCCTTTCACGACATTAAAGCCATTGTCGAACCCTACCTTGATGATCTTCCAGCACATTCTTGTAAGAGGATCGATCACCTAGATCACTTGCGCTTGATTTTTGAACGATGCAGATACTACAAATTTCGCTTGAATGCCCACAAGTGCATTTTTTGTGTCAAGAAAGGGAGACTGCTCGGATTCATTGTTTCCAACAAAGGAATTTAGGTGGATCCTATGAAATTTGAGGCCATAGTAATCCTACCTCCTCCTCGTTCTATCAAGAAGCTTCAAAGCCTGCAAGGGAAGTCCAACTTCATTCGACGTTTTATTGTAAATTATGCCAAGATTACTAAAGGTTTCATGTGCATGTTGAAGCAGGACACCCCATTTGTATGGGATGAAATTGCACAACTTTCATTCGAGGCATTAAAAAAATCTTTGTTATCAGCACCATTACTGCGCCCGCCAAATTACTCTAAGGATTTTATATTGTATCTGGCTGCATCCGAGTCGACCATAGGGGTAGTACTAGTCCAAGAGAACGATAAGCTCCAAGAGCATGTCGTCTACTATCTTAGCCGTGCTTTAGCTACATGGGGGCTTCACTTGTTGGCCAATATCCTATCATGTTAGTTCATATTGTGGGTTTTAAAATTATAAAAAACCGAACCAATATATTGCAGGTATTGGGGGGATGAGGGGTTTAAGGTGGGGGTGGGTAGGGTGGTTTATAAGGATTGAGGTATAAAAATGGGTGGGGAGGAGGTTTTAAGTATTGGGAGGGGGTTTCAACAAAAGGAGTTTGGGTAAATATCTCTCGAAATTAAGGGTATTATTTAATATCCCACGATCGCACGTGCTATGTGAGAGGTTCACTAAGTGAAGTCCTCGTGTTTAGCTGGCCCTGAACTTAGGTATTCCCACGTTGAGAAGTTGGACTTGGCAGCTGTGTATGTTGTTTAGAGGTTGCGTCACTACATATTACTGAGGACCATGATGGTAGTGGCAGATGTTAATCCCTTCCAATATGTTTTGTCCCGACGGATAGTTGGAGCCAAATTCAATAAATGGATAGTCATTCTTTAGGAGTTTGACTTAGATTTCCAATTTGCCAAATCCAAAAAGTCCTTAGTTTTTGCTGAGCTCATCGCAGAATTCTTGGTTGAGGAAGATGTGGCCATTGAAGAAGACTCATTCCTAGATGAGCATATATTTTTGATTTCTACCTCTGACCCTTGGTATGAAGATATACTTGTTTATCTCCAGACTTTGAAGTACCCTGCAGCCTTCTCGCGGGAAGAACGACGCAAACTACTTGTACATGCCAAAAACTATGTCATTATTGGAGATACCTTATATCGTAGGGGGGTATATTTTATTTTGCGTCGATGTCTTACCCATGAAGAAGCAGAGACTGTCCTAAATGATGCCCATAGTGGAGCATGTGGGGGTCATTTATTTGGGTTAGCAACAACCCAGAAGATATTACGTGCCGGTTATTTCTGGCCCACAATATTTAAATATTGTGTGGAAGCCGTGAGGCACTGTCATCCTTTTCAGATTTACACCAGAAAGATGCAGTCGCATCCTGCTTCGTTATTTCCCATCATCTCAGTGGGCCCCTTCACGAAGTGGGGGATAGATTACGTGACATGCAACCCAGTCTCGGCCAGGGGGCACAAATATATCATTGTCATTGTAGATTATTTCATGAAGTGGGCATAAGCAATGCCCACCTATAAAGCTAACGTGGAAACAACAACCTTTTTCATTTTTAACCAAATTATCGCACGGTTTGGTATCCCTAAAGAGATTGTCACTAACCATGGTAGTCACTTCCAAAATAGTATGATGATTGAATTGACCACTATGATAGGGTTTAGACAAGAGCATTCATCTTCTTTATACCCTCAAGCAAATGGTCAAGTCGAGGTTGTAAATAAAACCTTGAAGACTATTCTCAAGCGCACTATTAATACAGCTCGTTCCAATTGGCACATCATGCTTTATCCTACACTTTGGGCATATCAGACCAATGTGAAAACTGCTACGGGGTTCTCTCCTTTCCAACTCGTTCAAGGAGTGGAAGCAGTCACCCCGGTTGAATGAAAATCCTGTCCTTAAAGATTGCTATTCATGTGTTACCTGATACGACTGAGCTGGAAGAACGTTTGTTACATTTAGAACATCTAGATGAGAAATGTAGAGATGCGCTGACAGCAAACAAAGATCATAAAAATAGGGTCAAAAATCAATACGATAAATCGGTCAAACCTCGGATTTTTTTATGAAGGGGAGCTTGTCTTGCTCTGGGATCAGGACAAAGAACCCTTGGGGGCAGGGAAATTCAGGTCTATGTGGTTAGGACCTTATGTCATGTCAAAAGTGCTGAAGAAAGGTGCATATGAATTAATAGATTTCAAGGGGAATAAGTTGCATGAGCCTGGAAATGGGCTCTACTTGAAAAAGTACTATGCTTAGGCTTAGCGCTTTTTCTTATATTTTTATTGTATGTACTTTATGTACAATAGTTCATAGGTTTGTGTTCTTATACCATATGTTGGTTGATACATATGTCTTTCGAGTGGTTCGTAGGTTTCGCAGATGGCGCTAGCCGCCACACTTGTAACCTGGATTCAGTCGCATGAGTCATCTACTCGCCCTCAGGATAGCTAGTTACCTTTGGAGGCGCTTGCCTAGGTCCTGCTACCAGTAATGTGGCTGAATACAGGGTTTTCATTGAGATTTTATGGGATTCTTTGTCACGTGGTATCACTCAGCTGGAATTCAGACTTGACTCTCAACTGGTGGTTTCCCAGCTCAATCGAGCTTATCAGGTGTAGAAACCTATTTTAATACATCCGTTTATGCAATTTAGGTTATTGGAAAGAAATTTTGAGTTTACTACATTCAATCATATTCCAAGAAATCAAAATTCATTAACTGATGCATAAGCTAATTATATCTTGGATTGGCACTTAACACATTTTGCATAAAAGTAGACAACAGATACATTACAAAACACATGTAAATAAAATCAATAATATATATATATATATATATATATATCTGTGTGTGTGTGAATATCTATCCATATAGATAGGTTAAGTTTCTGATCTTGAGATCCATTCATAACTGTATAATATACAAAAAATGGATCAAAGTCCATAAAATGCTCCTAAGTCTAAGCTTGACCACCCTGGTCCCCCTCATTGTCTTGATCACCTTGCTCTCAGGCTTCTTTAGCTTCCTCAGTTGGGGCAGCCTCATCGACTTCGATATACACAAGTACTGCTCTAGCTACCTGCCTCATAAGGCGTATCCAGATAGGTGGTATACCAACCACTAGCTCCTGCATAACTGCAGGGATATGCTTAATACGTAAAGTAGGTACTCTTTGGGTAATCCTGGCCAGCTTTCCCTCAAGAACCCTAATCAAACCATGGTTTTCTCCCGCCACAAGACGCACATACATACATGGATGCCCATCAGGGCGAATTGGTCCAATATCTGCATTTTAGCATTTAGAAGGATTAAAAACTCTTATACATATGTATATATCTTTATGACTAAAATTCATAAAAAATTAAAAACTTGAAAACAAAAATACCTGACACTCCCCATGCTCCTCCAGGAGGGAGGACAAGGTCAGTGTCACCTCAAAAATCTATTCTAGCATATGGAAACTGTTCCAGTGATGGTAGCTGTTTCTCCCACCATAAGTAGAAGTTGTCATCGTATACACTCTGAACCGATCCACCACCTCCCTGGCAGAGGAATATTTCTCCCCACCTACTCATTCTAGGATGACGGGGAGAACGAACTGGTAGTGGTACTGCAGGACTCAAACTAGGCACTCTCTCAAAGAAAAAGGCCACTAATATGCTAGAATACCTGAATTTTTTCCGTCGGCCCCTTTTACAACCAGAGAGATGCTTCCTCATTATCAAGATTACTCCCAAAAACCAGTCATATAGGCCTCCCTGTAGATAGTCCACTGCAAGTCTCATTTGGTTTCGAGTTGCAAGGTGAAGTGATGATGACCTTGCAACCCTCACTATAGTACTTGCCAACAACTGTAATGGCAAGCTGCGAATATGAACAATAGGGATGCAAATACCCCTCTTTTGAGTGCTGGGCGCACAGTATGCATCAATGTAGTTCTGCACACTTAGAAGGTCACCGCCTCTACCGGTACCTTCCAAGTTAACCGGAGCTCCTCGTCGTGACAAACTGGATATGAAGTATATATCTTCCAAGGTAATCTTTAGAAACTCACCTTGTAGGTCAAACATACCAAGATCATGATCCCAATAGTTTATCATAAACTCTAGTAGGCGGACATTGGATCGCATAGGTGAGGTACAGAAAAATTTAAGCAACCCACTTTGCCGCAAAGCATTTACCATGGGGGCATCCTGTAGAGCTTCTTGGTCCATGTTTTCATGCTCCCTCTCCCTCCACTCAAGCACCATGTTTCAATCTGATAACAAGCCATTGATCAAGCATTAAATTCATAGAAAACTTTGTTTTTTGGTCCCATATAGCAATTTTCCTACCTCACGTAGTGTTCACAACTGTCCTTTGGACAAGTCGCATATTGTACACGACTTTATTTCGGGAAACCCACGTACAAAACGCGTGTACGCAACTGTGGATAGTACCATACCCACGTACACATCGTAGTTGCTTTGAGGACGGTGGAAAACATCAAATTTTAGCCAAAAATTGAAATTTGCATGGATCAAATGAAAGAGCATGGAGTGTAGTTTTACCTGGCACTTGCGGTTTTGAGAATTGTCCACCAAGTTGTCTGCAACAAGCAATCAAAGGCAGAGGTAAAACTTGTCTATTTTGGGTAAAAGGTCAAATGGTGAGTTTTTGATTTCTATTTTGAACTATTTATAGAAATATTATTTTAAAAGTGGGTTTTAAAATTATAGTTCATATATTTTATAAAAATCAAACTAATACCATGTCTTTTTCTTCAATGTAATGCGTCTAAGGTCATTTGAAGTCATTTTTCGCTCATATAGGATAGGATTTCGGTCATTCACATGCATTTTTGCATTCACACCTAATCCATCTTAACCCTAGAATTACCACTTTGACCATGAACTATGGTATTTTAACCATTAGTACCTCGTTTATGCCATTGTTCTTCCATGGATAGGGCTTTCCTCACATGAGTATCCTCGATTAGAACCCACTTATTGTCTTTTGATACTCATGCTGCATTTGTCATAGGTTCAGGGGAATCTGCTTAGCTATTTTTCACGCCAAATTGAGCCTCATTTGGGTCTCTTTTTACAAGCTATCCTTTTATAAGACTCCCCACCCTTATGGAGTTTCTTTAGGCCCAGGTCTAACTCCTCAAAATAGAATTGACTATCGAGTAAACTTGTCCATTCAGGCTCATTAAGAATATGTGAATGGGAATCCACATTGGTGGTAGGTTATCTCTTTCTCGAACCATGTGGAATAATACGAGAAAGGATCACTCTCTTTTCTGCGGAATTGAGAAGAGTATTCTCAGGTATAGGTTTATCACTTTTCCGGACCTGAGGAACTAAATTTATGAAAAAGCAACACCCAGTATGAGCTTAGCTTTCTTTTTTTCATGCTTTGGACCTAAACATGAAAAGATTCTGAGTGTACTTTATGTCTTTGTCATGCTCGTTAAACACCAAGAACAAAACATCGAGTTTATTGTTGTAAGCCCCATTCCTCGTACTCAAATGGATCTTTCCGAGTGATCTTGCTTTCCTTCACACTCGTAAAACTCAAGCTATATGCTGCTCTTGAAGGAGCATTGGGTAGGTGGTAATTTAACCTTTTTCGGACCTCCCTGACTAAGTACGAGAAAGGTTCACCTTTTCTTCTACGAAAGTTAAGAGAGTTCTTTTGTGGTATGTTTTATACTTTTCCAGCCTCAGGAGACTAAATTGGATGAGAAAGGACCCCCCCTGGAGACTTCTTCAGAGTTTTCAGACTCTCTAAATATGAAAACACCAAGTGAGCATGTACTAGTTCAGGCTCATAAAATCCACGAATCAGTGCCACTATCAAGCATTATTCCCTCTTCTCTTAAATCTTGTTAAAAAATGAAGCGAGACTTGAGTTGACTTTCTTGGACTCGTTAAAATTTAACAAGAAAGATAAGGAAGAAGTTTTTCTTTTGATTCTCAGTCGGTGGCAGCATGTCTTCCTTGAACATAGCACTCTCTGTATTTTTTGATACTCATGTCTCAGTGTTTACTTTCAGTTCAGCAATCACTTTGAGTTTCTTACTCCTCCACTTGTCCGTTATACCTGGGGAATCTGATGATGTCTCATGCATGACAGATAAGTCTAGTTGTCTTATCTGTAAAGTTAAAAGCTTTCTTGGGTCATCTCTGTGTCGTGCTCATTGTTCAAGGATTTATCCTTGCATCTGATTTTTATCTTGATCCCATCATTGTTCTATCTGATATTACTTGTGTCTACCGTCCTTTATCCAGTTCCTAGTGACTCTTGTGATCCATTGGAGGATCTATTTCCTTCCTTATCACAGTTTGTTTTCTCATTAGCACTTCCTGACGACGAGGACCTAGAGTTTTGATGATCGTACCTCAGGATTCACTTTCATTATTGGTGAATTCCTTTGCTTCAGTTGTCAATTATCACCTATTGGTTGACAATCTATTGAATCCTCTCCATGTTCGACTTCAACAACATCTATTCACATGGCTTGGATTGTAATGGTTCTTTTGGATTTTTGACGAAGACCTTAGGTTCATATCTATGATCTAAGTTGCGCAAGACTATGTTGTGTTCACTTACACAGTTTTCAGATTTTTGAAGATTCATCATTATTGTATATTGTGGCTTTGCTCCACCTTTGTAATATAAGTGGTCTTGAACACTTGGTCTTGAACTCGTATCATATGATGTACTCAAATATTGTAAAGGAGCTAGTGTTCCAGTATATTGAACATGGAATCCTCAGATATGACTTTGTATATGACATTGCTATGTATTTGTTTCAGGTACTTCCTTTGCTCCATTGGACCCCTAAGTTCTCCAAGATAATGATTATAATGTATTTCGGCCATCACTTCCCTCTGACCTCACACATTAGGGGGCATCTGTTATCAACCCAAATGGCACTTCTCTATCCGAGTGCTGACATTCTTGATGATGGTACACAAAAGGACATATTAGGATTGAAGTTTTCCAAAACACTATAGATGGGCATGACTTGGGATGCATTTACCTTTAAACCAGCTTGCTATATAATTTTTCTAAGTGTTGAGTTGCGTACGCGACTATCTCCATTGCAACTCACATACTGTACGCGACTATCTACATTACAACCTACGTACATTAGCGTACGCGGGTTTTCTTTGAGCAACTCGCATGTCATACGCGGGTTGCCTATATCAATAGTCACGTACACCTTGGTTTGACCTTAAAAAATATAAAATGCGATTAATTGAGATTAGTTAGGCCCTAATCCTTAACTATCCCAACTGTTTCAACCACCCTAACCTTTGAAATCATTCTATTTCCCAAAGTATAAATAGAGGCCTTGGGGAGGGTATTAATCAATCATTATTGGAGAGCAAAGTTATGCTGGTGGTATATCTTCAGAAGTCTTGGAGCAACAGAACTCATAGTCCTTTGGTTGCACAGGAGTCCTTGTCTCAGAAGCTGGGTTGTACTCTTATCTCATTCATTGATTGTTAATAAAGAGAATTCTTCTTTCAACATTGTGTTGAGTCTATTTCATGTGAAAGAGGTGCATCCCTGGAAGCTTTGGAGAGAAGAGGAGCGGGAGAAGATCAAGCTTGGATCAACCGTCGATAATCGGGTAAGTCAATACTTTCTTCCTATTCCCTTTCCATTCTCTGGTAAAGCTGATTGTCTACAAGGTTAGTAGTAAGTTGGTAACCTCAGACCCCAGGTTACAAGGGTGCTTAATCTTGAACAACAAATAGCATTCATTTCTTATGCAGATTCCAAATATGTAATTCTTTTAAAACAATATTTTTTGTTCTATTTTTTTCCTAATTTTCTTGTGTCATCACTCCTTAAGTAAAAAACCTGATGTTAGTGTTTCTTCTATATCTTTTCCATTTCACAATCATTTAAAAACAATTATATGGTGCACTAGAAGACAACCACCTCTACATTCTATAAAATAATCATTTCATGATTATTGCATTAAGACTTCAAAGGATGAACCCATACCATTTTCAATGAATGAACACTTAGATAATTATAAAAAAAGTAAAAAAATTATTTTCCAAAGATAGCCCTCCTATGTGAAACCATCATTTAGGCCCTTAAAGTCATGGAAATTTTCACTACTTAAAGCTTGTATATTCAAAAAGTGACTCAATTTCCTAAATTCGATTTTTTTTACTCAAAACAAGATATTTTTGTGTAATTATCTAAAAAAATCCAAATAAGTTAAGAAATACCTATTTAACTTGCACTCACCATTAAAGAATAATAATTGAATTATTACCTTGATTATATTTACCTAATAAAAACTTCACAAATGAGAATTGAGTTTATAATATTCATAATTGAGAAGTTTTTATAATTAATGAAGTGCAACACAACTAATCCATTTTTCTTTTAGAATCTTAACGGTAGTTATTTAAAGGAAGCTATGATAAAGTACTAAATTCATATGCATAAAGCTAATTAAAATGAAGAATGAGGATTTTTAGCATTATTTTAAATATTAATAAAATTAAATTATTCAATATTTAAATTAAAATTAGTAAACTTATTTTAATATATAAATATAATTAAAAACACTATACAACTAAGTAAAAGACAAAGTAATTGAAAAAAAAAACAATACAAAATATATCCAAGGTCAAACATATTGTCAAGATCACAATAAATTCTAATAAACTTTATATTTTTTTTCCATATATATACATATAATGTATTAATTCTTTTATTTAACATTTCAATAAATTTGATGTGTATATATGCTTGATCCATTTGGATTTAAAATGGGTTTGAAGAAATTTGATATTTTTATATTAATTTTTGTTTTTACATTTTTTGTTTAAATATAATACATAATGATGTGTATATATGTTTGATCCATTTGGATTTAAAATGGGTTTGAAGAAATTTGATATTTTTATATTAATTTTTGTTTTGATATAACACATAAATGTATGTTGTATAGTAAGATATATATATTTGGATTTTAATTATTTTATATTAAATTATGTATATCTTAGTTTATATAACATTTAATATAGGATTACATGTATATTATTTGGATAAAATATAAGTATAAAATTAGTTTTTATATAACTATTTAGGAAATTAAACAAATTTTTGTATTTTTTTAATTATTTTTATTAAAATCTGGTTTGCTGAAGTAGAAATTTTACTGATATCAGAATTTTATTGGGTTGAAATTGCATTACTTAAAACATTTACGTACACCTGACTATTACAAGAAACTTCAAACGATAATGTACAACAATGATGCGCCATGTATGTAGCTTGCATAAGACTAACCCACAGTGTACTACCGATGAACGTTTTCAGTGTACACTGCTTTATTATATGAAGTGAAACTGTGCTAAAAAAAATCTAATCAAGTTCTTCAGTGAGTGCTGGACCATATGTCACTTATTCAGCCTCAACAGCCTCAAATTCGAAGAAACGAATAAGTGCAGCAGCAACGATCTTGATTTGCATGTATGCAAAATCTATGCCAAGACAAATGCGAGGTCCAGCCTGAAAGCCAACAACAATATGAGACCTTACCTTATCAACTTTAACACATCGTTTTCAAAAGATTCATTATAACGTTTAAGCCTGCACATACCTGAAAGGCAGTGAATTTGAATGGAGATTGGGGCTGATAAATTCCAGAGTAATTGCCTAGATTTTTCTCTGTTAGCTCCATAAATCGAGACAGCAAATCTGGTTTTAACTGTAGAGAGAAACAAGTTCATGAGTTCCATTAATAGTTGTAAAAATTAAAATTAATCTTCAATTATTTTATTATTATTTTATTATTAGATACAACTACCACGGTAACTTCAATCTATTATTATTAGATACAACTATTAACTTAACTCCAATGATTTTAGAAATATTACCTTAACTTCATACAACTATTAGCTTAACTCCAATGATTTTACAACTATTAGGTTAACTTTGAGTAGAACTCCTTATAAAATAGCCTAACTCTTAAACTACTCCAAACTCCTAATAAACTGGTGGTAGCATCTAGTAGTTGGGCATCTATGTAATATACAATTAGTATTACATATTTAGGATTTCCATATAGATATTATTTTTAAATGAGGTTAGTCTAACTCATAATCAATAATCAACAATTTGAAAAAATCAACAATTTAATTAACATGTGATAAGTACAATTAGTGATAGTTGGAAAAATAAAACTAGTGGTTCAACTATTAGATTATTAGATACACCTATTCAATTATTAGCTTCAATACATTGGTGATACAACTATTAACTTAACTTCAACTCCAATCACTACTTTTACTTGAATTGCAATTGGTGATATATTAACTTTTAAATTAACTATTAGCTTAAGTCCAATGATTTTACAATTATTAGTTTAAGTCCAACTCTAATCACTAATCCTTGTTATATTGGATAAATATTAGATTAACTCCAATGATTCTACAACTATTAGCTTAACTTCAACTCCACTAGCGGTTATATATTGGATAACTATTAGATTAACCCAATAGTGATACAACTATTAAATTAAATTTAGATGAATTATATCTCTTATCATTAGAAGTTGACCTTGATTGCAGTGAAACCATGCACCAAGAACAACCACGTAAGTAATGTGCACATTATGTGTTACTTGAAATCCATCTTTCCGTTGAGAATCTACTTAATATGGATAAGGCTTAGTCTAAACTTTATATTATCTTTTAAATTAATTATTAAATACAATTATTAGCTTAACTCCAATAATAATACAATTATGAGGGTGATTCAACTATATAATTGTTACTAGTATATATAACTTGCAGAATAAACACTAACTTGAGTTTTGTCTTATATTATTATTTTTTTGAAAAGAAATCTCGCGTCTTCTTCTATGAATGACCTTGTAGACAAAATCATCCACAATTTTGATGCTTTTCTTTATGGTGACCTCAGATCCAATGTTGAAATATATTTTTAAAGATCAAAATGACTCCTGAGAAGCAGACAGTTAGCATTATCGAAAGCGTTTGCAAAAAATGCCCCTGGTCCAGAGCTGTCAATCGATAAACTGTTGAGCTCTATCCCAAACCCTAACTTGGAGATTGCATCCATCGTTGACGCGAGGAAGAGACGTGTTGAGGCCTAGAAATTCGCAGGCGGCAACAGTAAGGGATTCTCCCCAATCAACGTTCCCAACTATCCCGTTGACTGTTTGGAATAGGGAATCCGTCCGGTTTGCGGTCCGGCTACCGTAGGTCAAGAAACGAAAACTGAAGATTTACCGGTTGCGGCCCGGCCCACCGAGTTTTTGTATTTTGACTTAAAGAAATGATATGCAAGTGCCTAACTAAATGCAGGGGTCAATATGCAGGGAGCGGTCACAACGTGATGCGCAGGTTCTTACCTCTCGTCTTGTGCTCGCAAGCAACCAAACCAGATACAAAAAGAAATAAACTAACTATCTAAACTATCCCTAGGGAGCGAGGTTATCATTTTGGATGAGCAATACATTTTCACATACATTAAGAGGAATCACAGATAGCTGATACTTCTTCTAAAGCACATGAACGCTTACAGATATTTAAATAACCGGATAGCCGATCATTTTATGATAACATTTATTGCTCACGGTGAAAAATATCCCAAAAACTACTGAAGAACATTTAACCAGAACATAGGTTCAGAACATTAAATACTCTTACAGTAAATGAAAACATAGCTGAAAACGAAATAGTTCCTCTTCAACATTATTCATTGAGTTGCGCTGATACATTCCACTTTTCACTCTCTCCGATAGGCAAATTTGCAGTTTCCTTTGCAAAACGAAGTAGTTCCTCTTACAAGCAAACATTTACAAAATTTTTCCAGAGGAAAAAGCCCTTTCTCAGTCCTACTTCTAAATATTTAAACTAGAACTGCTACCCCTTGGGCTGCCTTCAAGCGTGTGACTTTTTCAGTTTCTCCAACGCTTCATATTCTGATCTTTTGTCAGCAGGTGATCATGAAACACTCGGTAACTGATCGGTTTCTGGGATCACGCCTTTACAACTCCGGATTTCGTCCTCCATTTGCCTCATTTCAATCATACCTTCGCCAAACGGGTTAGTCTTTCTTCTTGTCGTGGCAGATTGACCGGTCGCCTGGAAAATGCCTGCATTAAACTCACGAGCATGGTTCAATCAACAAATATAATTAATTAACCATCATTCCGCAATGAAATGGTCAAGAGAAACACACACGGGTCTGGCAAAATATCCTATGGTCACCGACGGGAAAATTCAAGTCGGCCGTCAGATGTAAGTGAGCTTGCAGGCTAGAGGGTTCAGCCAGCTGCAACATCGGATGAGGCTTGAGTCGCGGCCAGGCGAAACGCGGGCGGGATAGGCCATAAATCGGACGTCGGACGGTTTTAGCTTCGGAAGTCGGAAGACTCTGGGAGCCGCAACGGCGGAGGAGGAGAGCTAGAGGATACGCGGAACGGACGGGAAGAACTTAGTCGGATGTTGGAAGAGACTCAAATCGAAAGCTGGCTATCTCTTCCCGGCTGCAACGGCGGGCGAGCAGAAGCTACGGACAAGTGATTTGTAGTTAACATAAATCAGGCGTCGGACGGCTTTAAGAAATCGGACGCTGAAACGATCTGGGAGCCGCAACGACGGCGGGAGAGAAACACACCGATTCCGACCTGGAACTAAAAGGGGGCCGATTACAGAAAAAACCAAGTATTCAAACAGCTTTAAATATCAGGCACAGATAGGTTCGTTCTTTCCAAGAAAAGGAAATCTAAAAAACAAAGATTTCCCCCTTTTTCGACCAGTACACCGGCATTCATGACTCAAACCAAAACTGAACGGGGAAAACATAAACCGACTGACATTCATCTTCGAAGTAAAAAAAAAAACAGATATGCCGGAGAGGCTCAAGTCTTTAACGATCAAACCAAGTAAAATGATGAGGAGGGGCCCAGAGTTTAAGTAAAAATAAATTCGGGGAGAACGGTTGCGGCAGCAACAAGACGATCTTAACAATCATTCATAACAGATTTTAGAATTAGTGTGAACAAAGGGAAAACAAGAATATCTTGAATCAGAGAAGGGTTTAATTACTGCATGCATGCCTGCATCTCTACTGTATTTTGCTTTGTTCGAGAAGCTTCCAGTCAATTTTTTGAAAGTTTGAGAGCATTCTCCCGGAAAAAAACTTTGCCATAGTCCCTCAATAGTTTGGTGGAAAATTCTAAACTAGACAATTTTAGCTGTTTCCGCCACTCCTCTCCATCAACGTTGAAAATACCATCGCCGAGAAGGTCTTCCATAACTTCATGGATGGAATCTCCCTGCAAATGTCTCAAAACAAAGAAGCAATATATGATACTACAACAATAATTGCCATTATTGCTATGCCTATGCAGAAGCTTTAAGTTTTAGTAGAGGGTTTTGTTTGTCAGGTTACTTAGAGTTGAAATTTCATGGAAAAACACACCAAATAAATCCAACCATGGTATGAGATTTGGTTGACCTTGACATAGTTTGCAAAATTAGTTTTTAGCATATGCTCCACATATGCAGGATCAATGGTACAAACAAGGCTAAAAGTAGGATAAACTATTCTGAAAGTTTTGAAGCGGATGTGACGAACTTATGTAAGCGTTTAAAATTGAGGATGTGATCCATCGTTGTGGCAGCAGCAGAAGGATACAAGTCACCAGTCTTCCATTTCAATTTGAAGAAAATCAGCAACAGGGAGGCTAGTCCAAGAGGCAGCATTATAGCTATAGCCAAGGTTGGAATTTCATTTCATCTATACCCTTTATGTGAAAGAATAGAATGGAGCAACAGAAAACACACACAGCAGATGATTGCCTTCTCATTATGCAGAGCTGTTTAAATAGGAAAGAGAAAACAACAATACTATGGGTGAATACCACAGTTAGGTAAATACCGTGGGTTACCTAAATCACTAACTTAACTACGGGTGAGATTACTCTCTTCAACACACCCCCTTAATCTCAATGGTAGTACATCATCAGTACTGTTATGCCTAAAGATGTTTGCTGGTCTATGTCTCAACTAGGCTTACATTTCATTCAAAAAACTTTAGCTTGACTTTCTTCCTTGAAGTGTACCTGGAATTCTTTTTCTTTGTCTTCTGGATCTTGATGCTAAGTAGTTGATCTTCTTCATATTCTGGAACATAGTGAAAGTCTTCATCTTCTGTTTCAACATGATTCTTCTGGTTGTCATCTTTATCTGCGCACTCAACATTTTTGTTAGAAAAAATATGAATATATTTCATCTTTTCTTGGAGAGAATTCAAATCTTGGTGCTGCTCATCAATGAAAGCTACTTGATCATTCTCATTGGGTTCTTCATTTGCATGTACCCACTGTGCATCCTTCATGACTTCTTCAAAAAGTGTGGGTTGAGAACATAGCATATTGTAGATGCTCATCAGGAGCCTGCTCATAGATCTCCCTCAAACTTCTGGTTTTCTGATTTTGGGGTGGACTACATGTTGCATTAGAGGAAATTTCAACTCAAAATGGGCCTTTTAACTTTTATTCAAATTCCATGTCATCATGTGTTAGCCAATGAAATTGCTTTAAATTTGAAAGACCGTATAGGTCTTAAACACTTTTTTAATATAAATTTGGGGATAGGTATCATAAAAAAAACTACTTTTTTTGTCTGTATTTTTGACATATCTCCCTGTATTTTTACTCAAATTTCGATCGGGAGAGCTCGTTGGATGCAGAATTAAATTCTGCATCCAACGAGTACCCACTCGACATACTTTTGATGGACCTCGCTACCCCAAAAACAAGAAATACCTGAAAAAACGGAATGATGATGTCATCATTCCATTTTTTCAGGTATTTCTTGTTTTTTGGGTTGTGGGATCTGTCAAAAGTATGCCGAGTGGGTAATCATTAGATGCAGAATTTAATTCCGCATCCAACGAGCTCTCCCGATCGAAATTTGAGTAAAAACACAGGGAGATATGTCAAAAATACAAACAAAAAGTAGTTTTTTTCTTTTCTTCCTCCAAAATTAGTAAATATTATTTTATTATTTTAACTATTATTTTATTAGTTCATTTTAGGAGGCCCATTTTGAGTTGAAATTTCCTCTAATGTTTCTTTGGTGTTGTTGTCAATTGGTTGTTGCTCATTCTCAGCAACTGTTGTAGCTTCTATGCTGCTATCAATTGTCTCTTGCTCGAAGAGACTATTACTCACATTATTGAGTACCGCTGCAGTGACAGGTTTTCCTTCACTGTCATCATCAAACATAACTGGATCAACATCCTTTGCTGGGATTACATGATCATCAGCTGCCTCTTTGACACAGTCATCTTGACTGTCTTCCACTTCAGTGTGGGATTCCTGGTGCTCTCCCTGACTTACAGAGTCATCTTCCTTTACCGTCGGTTCCTCACTGAAGACTTCTTTCAGTGTATCCCATGCTCTCTTTGGAGTATCAGCTTCTACAATGTAATGAAATAAGGAATAGTCTATACTGTCTTGTATGAGACATAAGGCAACAACTTGCCTTTTTTTTTTTTCAAAGTCTGTCAAAGCATTAAACTTTTCTGGATCAATGGGATCCTCTTCGACTATGAAGTGCCACAAATCTTGTAATTTTAACACATTAATTACTTTGATTGCCCATACATCATACTCATCTCCATTAAAACTCTGCCATAAACCTTGTGGTGTTAAGATATTTCTTACCTCTTCAAATTCTTCTGGGACTTCTTCTGGTAGCACCATCTTCAAGAATAGATCTTCTTTTCTAGTTCACAACCTTCAATAAGATTGGATGATCAAGCCATCCTATCTCAAGATGCCTTTTTTTTTATTTGACAAAAAATCTAGTTCGAGAGTTTACCGTGCCAGCTTTGAGCATTTGCGAGAAATGGAGAGAAGGCAACAGATCTGAAATGAAAGGCTGATTTGGTGGGCACTCCAACAATGTGCTTCTTGTAAGCAGATCTAGACAACATAGATCTGAGTTGACTTTAGTCTAGATCAAAATATCGGAATTCACAACAATATATATATATATATATATATATATATATATATATATATATATATATATATGCAATTTGGCGGAGATCTGAAGAACACAGATCTGGTGAGGAGGGTTTACACCATATTTCACACAGACATTCTATGTAAGATGAAGGTCTCAGGCGCAGCAGCAGCAGGAGCGAATATTCCTGGGAGATCGAAGGCAAACCAGGAGAACAAGATCAGCAATGCCAACACAGAGGGCCACTGCCTTCCTACACAATCGTCGATTCTTTCTCTGCTGAACGTTAATGCAATCAGTGGAAAATCCACATCCGCGATTAAAAATCGTCAGCCTGAGAAGAAAAAACTAAGATGCAAATGCACCCAACAGAGATTTATCCCCATCATCTCCTATAGCTTCAACCGGCAATGGAGATCCGTTCAAGGGATCTGGAAGGATATGGAAATAAGACTCAGATCTGAACCTGCAAAAATGACCACGGATCTCTGCGACTGTGCCAGATTGAATATGAGTCTGAATTCTTGTCAGACTATGCACATGGGACAACGCCGACTCTGTCTCCGCGATCTTGGAATCCCGTGGAGGTACAGTTGTCGTGTGATGAGCAGGGATCGCCCTTGTTTTTCAGATCTCAACAATATTCAATCTTGAATCTGACGGTGGGTAGCAGCAATCTTCACGGATCAAATAGATCTGCGACTATGCCAGAGAACCGAGGTATGGAGCAGATCTGCTGTGTTTGAAGCTACCACCTGGAGAATGCAGCGAAGCTAACAAAGAAATGAGATCTTTGTTCCAAATGGATTCTAAGCTAGAGTGCTTTCCACTCTGTGAAAAGGCTTACCCCAACAATGGACGGATCAATCCGTAAGCTCTGATACCATGTAAGGTTTGCCGTTACACCAAAACTTGCAGATGTTGGTGAAAATTTGAAACCCAGCACAAGGCCCTTTCACCAGGAGTGGTGGTTAAACCACTTGTTTTATATTCCTAGAGGTGCGGTGGTTATACCATGTGGAGGTACCCGATACTCCAACAACTCGCCTCCAGCGTAGCTCGGGGGAATTGAACCTGAGACCTCTACTCTGATACCATGTGAAAGAATAGAATGGAGCAACAGAAAACACATGGGCAGATGATTTCCTTCTCATTATGCAGAGCTGTTTAAATAGGAAAGAGAAAACAACAATACTGTGGGTGAATACCACAGTTAGGTAAATACCGTGGGTTACCTAACTCACTAACTTAACTACGGGTGAGATTACTCTCTTCAACACTTTAGACTAAGTTTATTATGAAGTTTTAAACTTTTATTTATCTGGTCACATAACTTTTTGTTAAAAAAAGGATAAAAGAGTTATCCTTTAACCATGAATCTAGATCTTAGCTATCAGAGGAAATTGAGTTAAATTTGCAGCTTGCAAATCATAGTTGGGATTGGTGGATTGGTCTGGACTTCTATAAAATTGAATGTTTGAAATTGATCAAGATATCAAAGAAATGAGGAGGACTTCTATAGAATTGCATGTTTGAAATTGATCAAGATATCAAAGCAATGATTGGTTGGGTCTCTAAAATGGTTCATAATCAGAATAAGCAGAAATGGTTTAGAATCAGAATAGGGAGGGGCAGCCAGCACCCAACAACATCAAGCCATCAACAAACTAACAATTAACAATTAAGAAAGTACTGCTATAGTAGGTGGCTGGAGTTAATTCCAGCATTAACAACTAGTATACCAGTCCAACTACAACTTCACAATAGTTGTTAGTAGAGCATCCATGATTACTTACAATTAAATTTTTTTTGGTTTATGAATTGGTTTCAAAGTTCAACCTCTCAAAAAAACCTAAAAAAAAAGTTAATGACTGCTTATAAAAATTGCCAAACCTCACAAATACATTTTGAAAAGTTGTGAGTAGAGCATCCATGATTACATACAATTAAAATTTAGGTTTATGAACAGGTTTCAAAATTCAACCTCTCAAAAAAAACCTAATGAAAGGTTATAAAAATTTCCAAACGGTCAAAAATACATTTTGAAAAAGTCCATTCCATTGTCCCCTGCAAAGACAAACAGAGAAGATGTGATTGAGAGATTAGGATTGGTACCAAGATATTTATGAGGAGTCCACTGCAAAGACAAACAGAGAAGATGTGATTGAGATATTAGGATTGCTACCAAGATATTTATAAGGAATCCATGTGACTTACAATAAACAAATCTCTCTGATTTCTTTGGGCCAAGATCTGAATTGCCAAGTGGGTGTAGACTTCATACTCATGACCATTTATATGAAAATTGATCCTCCATGACCGCTTCATTAATAAACAAGTCTTTAAATAGATAAAAGATTAAGGACCTTACAATCACGTTTACAAAGAACGCTATCTGAGATCCATCCCAGTCTGGCCAGACAAGAGTGTGAAGTTAATATAATCCATTTGATGGAGATCAAGTGGATATAAAGTCTGGCCAGGGAAGAATTTGAGGTGCCAACACATTAAAAAATTGTTTCGTTGATTCAATGTAAGTACGGGGGAAACATAAAAATCAAAAGCATAGATTCAACGTAAGTATGGCAAGAAAATAAAAAACCATTGAATAGAGTGCAAACTCAAGCAACATGAGGTAGGAATTTTAACCTAGCAATTGCTCCAAGAAGGTGTAATAATAGGTCGATTAGTTAAGTTAGTTTTTCTGTAAGTAATTCTCAAGGGGCAGATTTCAAGTGTTAATGACTAGAGAATAAAGTAATTATATTTAAGTTAAAGTTGCCCCAATAATTCAATAATGTTTGATAGGATCTAAGAATCCTAAAGCACCAAAATATTTGTTAGATGAAGTTGTTAATGTTGGTAAGGGCATCAAGCCTAACTCAACCAAACATCAGAAATCACAAACATCGATGGGACAACAACTAATAAAGAGAATAGTAGAGCTGAAGGTGGTGAGAAGGATGGAGTAATTGTTGCCCCTACATGGCGTTCAACTTCAGGCCAAGGAACAAGAAACAAATGAATGTCCCTCTAAGCTGTCACTAGTAGAAAGACAAGAGCTTCAAATGAAAAAAATTCTAGCTTGTGGGCATGTTGGATGAGGTATAATCTTCATGCTAAAATATAAACATGGATTTTTTTTAAAGGAACTAAAAAAAACTCTGGAGTCCTTAAACATGATTATTTGCAATTCAATGCAATTAATGGTGTACATCTTAATCAAAAATATGTAACAGATGAAAACATTACTATGCACTCATTCATGTGTGTGTGTGTGAAAACACAATAAGATCAAATCTTAGAGAAAAACATGAAATAGAGTGTGAAAAGCCATACCTTTTTTTATCTCAACAAGGCTTGAATAATAGTGCACTTAAACTTCCTTAATGGAATCCCATGCCTTTATAAATTGATATTCAATATATCCTTTCTACTACAAACTTCCATCCCCTAAAGCAATAAATTTAGCAGTGTAAGTTTTTTTTTGAAAGCATTTCTTTTGTTTGCAAACTCTTTTGTCTTTTGCCAAATTAGTGTTGTCTTTCTCAATTGCCTTCTTAGCTACTACTTCATTCCTCTTCTTTGTATATCTCAAGCTAATTATAATAACTTCTTTACATATAGACTGATCTTGTGCTTCCATACATGGCTCATTATGAGCTTGAGGCATGACATTGACCTTTGAAACTGGAACATGCTTCTCCACAAAAAGGCTATTATCCATAGCTCTTTGATTGGTAGTTTCAAAGCTTATTTTATTTGAATAAATGAAAGAATATTTTGATGTAATTTCCCCATGATGGTTCACTTTATTTCATCATATATATACTCTTCTCCCTTGTATGTGTGCAAAACACATACCTTAAATGTCCAAACACAATCCTGAGAAGTGCATTTTTTTGGCATCCTAACCATCTTTAAGGGGGATGTTTGTGCATAGGGCCAACTCTTTCTTGAGATAGGTATGCATAGAGACTTACTTATTTAGTTTGGGTAATATTGATCATCTATTTGAATTGCATATCCACAAACCAAATCTCACCTATATCTCAATCACCTTCGCACTTAGTGATACTTGGTAGGATATTCACAAACCTACTCTCATATTATATTTGAGCTTCCTTCTAAGTTGTGCCCTCTCAAATGCATCTATGTATTTTGGGAAAAATACATAGTGCATCTATTTATTTTGGGTAATATTGATCATCTATTTAAATTGTATATCCACAAACCAAATCTCACCTATATCTTAGTCACCTTCACACTTAGTTATACTTGGGTTGGATATTCACAAACCCACTCTCATCTTATTTTTGAGCTTCCTTCTAAGTTGCGCCCTCTCAAGTGCATCTACGTTGGGTATTCACACACCCACTCCCTTTTTCTATTTGATCCCTCCTAGTTGTAGTCAATCTCTCAGATTGTATTGGAGCTTCCTTCATAGTTGTACTCTCTTAAGTGTATCTATGTTGGATATTCACAAACTCACACTCTTGTTGCATTTAATCTTTCCCATTTTTGTTTGAGCTCCCTCACATGTATGGAGTTAGGTCGTCATACTCTCATTTCAGCTATAGTTGATCTTATTAGAATTGGGCTCTCCCACCTCTTCTATTTTACAAGATGTTCCTTTTGACACCTATTCATCAAATGGGAAGATCAATGACAAATTTCTTCCAATAGATTTGTTGCAAGGCTCGGTAGTTTCTTCCAATACTCCTTGTATCACATAAGCAATTTGGCGGAAGTGTTTTTTCAGCAGATGAGCAGTTTAATGATGGCAGTCTTCGAGGAGATGTTCCAACACTTCGTTATCAAATGGGAAATTTAATAGAGTATTCTCCCACATGATAAGTAGTTCATAGGTAACGTTTTTCTAGCAAATCATTGGGTCCACGTTTTTATTGAGTTGGGTAGTCACAAAACAACTCTCTCTTCTTCAATTTACAATTGGTGCTATATTGAATTGGCTATGCCCACTTATGGTTATGCCTCTTTACAACACTTCTTTATTAAATGGAAAAATCAATATTGTATTCCCCCAAATGATGAGCAGTCCATTGCTACCAATTGTTCAACAGTTGATGAATGATATGTTGATGATGGTTGCTATCAATTCACCCATCCACCCCTATAGCCAAGATGTGTAATCACGAACCCAATCTCTTTTATATTCCAACTAGAATTATCTTTCTATTGAGTTGGCTATGCCAAAATATTTCATTTGTACTTCATTGTTGTTCTCCATGGCCTCATGCTCAAATTAAGAGGGGTCGTTGAAATGATGGTGTTAGTGCTATAAATTGTTCCTAGATTACCACAAGAACAAGCTAACATAATCTCAAAATGAAATAGAATAAAATTGGTTTTTAGGGTTTTGGTTTATGGTTTTAAAACCTTCATCAATATGGAGGAAATAAACATCCACAAGCTAATACAAAATTGAATCATGCAAGTTGGATAAACTAGGGATCAAACACATCCCAATAAGCCATAAACATTACACATGAAATACTAATTCCACCCACAGGCTACAAGCATTTACATGAATACACATTTAAACAGGAAATGAAATTGTAGACTAAGCAATCAACCAAATCAGAAATGAAAAAACATGACAGGTAAAAGGACTTATCAGTTTATATATAATCAATAACAATCATCCACTTAAGAGTTATAAATGCTAGCTTGAGAAATCAAAGCTCCAAAAGCCTTTCCTTAGTGAAAAATCCAACCACAAAACTATATTTTTTTCTTCCTTTTATCATTACAAAGGTAAAGTAGTTCCATAACTACCTTCTAGGTCAAAATTTGAAATAGTTACATCAATTAGTTACATGATAACTCAAAATCTTTAAAGACAATTAACCCAAAAATAGCAAATTGGATTTGGAAAAATTTGGCGAATTTCTGAAAATTTCGGTCTCAAAGACTCCTTCATATCTCTCGATCTGGGACACCTGTGCAAAAATTGAGAGAATTTTTTTTAAATGAGTTTGTTATGAGCAAAAAAATCACTTGGTTTTTAAAAAGTCCTCTTCAATTGATCGGAATATGTGCTTGAAATTTGTGACTAAAACAAGAAATTATTAAATAATTGAAACCCTGAAAATATGCCGCAAAGATGAATTCGAATCTCTCAAATGACAATAACTGTTACAAAATTGAGAGAGGTTTTTGTGAATGAGTCTGTTGTGGACAAAAACCTCTATTTTTTCTATGATTCGTTTCCATCACTTGGTAATCTGCTCCCAATGATAATGACAAAAACAGGAAAAACATAGCTGCTACAGGAATCTCCTCATGAAAATATTTGACAAAGAACTAAAAAATGAGGGTTAGATTATAAAGAAAAACTTGGAATAAATTTTTTTTATAAGTTTTTGAAAGATTAAAGATATACATATTAACTAATAAGCCCAAAAGACAAACCTTAAAACTAAATTAATGAAATAATTCAACCATTAAAAGCATTAAATCCAACAAAAATTATTGATTGTCAAAAGTTCTTAAAATTAACATAAAATGTAAAATCAATTTAACCAACGGTTGAAAATTATGAAAAAAAGAACATATAAACTAAGAACAAGATCTAGTTACAACATCTGGCTTTTGCTGCGGGATGAAGTCCTCCTTGTGAGGCTTCTGCCTTATTCATTGGGTGATGGAGTCATTTACCAAATCTCTGCAACTTTCTAAAACTCTGAACACATACCTGTGAAATGACAAAATATTGCTACAAACCAGCATACTGAAAAGAATCTACATGCTCGTATATCGAGCTTATTTTGCTATTTACTCCTACTTCTAATCAGAGGGAACAACCCAATCAAGTGTAATCATACTTCCAGTGAAGCCAAGAAACCATTCGACTGAGAATCATAATTCCATGCATGCTACTATTTGAGAAAACCCACAAAAGATGTGATAAATGAAATAAAGAGTCTGTAGGCAGCTGATACTTATGATTGGAAATAGGAAGTATGCCAAAAGCTGGAGCATTAGAATCCTTTGAAAAATACAAATCCATCCAAGAAGCCATGAGATCACGAAACTCATGCAAAATTATTCCTTCATGTTGTTCAAAAAGAAAGGACTACAAATGCGTGTCCTTAATTCTCAATACTCCATGAGATAATGCAATAAGAGAACAATGTATAAAATCTTCGACTCTGTTGAGGTTATTTTGCTTTATATCTTCTAGTAAATCAAGCTGACTGATTTCTGAAGAGTGCTGCTCAACTAATGAGGACTGAAATAATGGTTGTAGTATTTCTTTATATCCGTATAAAATTGGCATATTTTCATAATGGTTTTGAGCAAAAAAGATATCACGGCCATGGCTATTAGACACATCTAATATTACATTCAAAGTATCTACAGTCTGGATGCTATCAATTTGAGAGTCAAGACAATTCATAATTTTTTCTTGTTCAATAAAAAGTTTGGAATATAATTCACCTACAATCGGTTTCTGCTGATCATGAAATTTCCGATTTAAAACTTCAATGTCTTCCTTATATTCATCATAAAGTGAAGCATTCTCTTCCTCTCCATTGCTGTTCTTTTTAAACTTTGGCTCAAGAATGGAAACCAAGGGCTCTTCAAACTGCTTCTTGACCTTTAAATAAAACCCTTGATCAAAACTTGAACAAATAAAATTCTGAAAGTGACCATAAGTCAAGAATGGTAGCTTATTTCTTATATCGATAGTAAGAGGTTGAAGAGCAGCAACTTATTCTTCATAACATGATAATCTCATCGCAAGAACTAGGAAATTTCTACTATAATCCATTGAAAGTATATTATCATCGAAAAAGTCAGCAAACTGATATGAAGAACCAACACAAGCGTCATTTATATCCTTGTTCATATGAAAATATGAAAATGATGAAGAAAACTGTCTTAAATATGAATGATACCTACATTTTTCTTCTTGTTCATAAGCTTGTATATCTTCAACATGAGCCTGATCTTGAAGCATTTTTCAAGCTCGGATGTTCTCCTCCACTCCTTTTGCATCCTCAAACAATTGTCTTAAAGATGATGATTTCCTTTCTAACAAGAAAAAGACAAGATCTGAATATTGAGCCATAACATAATATACCATAGCAAGTTTTTCTAGAAGGTCCGATCTCCATAGGCATACTGATATAAAAACTTTGAAACCTCCAATTAAATTTAGTAATTGGCTCATCATTCTCCCTTTTCAAGCTATAAAATTCAGAAAGAAATTGATCATAAGATTTATTCTTACCCCAATACTTCAAAAATACATCATGCAACACTTCCCACGATCCAATTGATTCAGCTTTTAAATTTCGAAACCAAAACCCAGCATCTCTGGCAAAGGATTTCGAGAATAACCTCATGACAACATCCTCATGCATGATTTCAAAATTATCAATGAAATTATGAAAATATCCTAAATGCTTCTCTGTTGTAATATGGTATTTTCTAGTAAAATGGGGAAGATACTCAACAAAGTAGGAAGGGTAAGGATGTAAGAGAGATGGCAGCCTAAGAGGTCTAAACATCTTCTATCTGAGTCTAGATTGAAAATATGTGAGTTGAAAATGAGGTTCAATAAGCTATTCGCAAGTTTCAGCAGTGATGGTAGAAGGTAATAGATCGGCTTTATTATCTACAAGATTACCAGAATAATTAGGTTCAAGAGATATGGGTATATGTATATCATGTTGCACATGTATTTCAAATGAAGGAATATGATCAACATCAATAAAGCAAGAAGAATGCAGACTTTCTTCTTCCAAAGAGGGATATGTACCTGAAGGTTTATGATCATCGGAATAGACAACAAAAAATAATTCTTTTCACATGCAATGGGATAGACATGAAAGAACTGATGAATAAGAACAAAACCTCATGGAGGAAAGTAACAAGATGATACCCATTCTTTCCATTTGGCTTCATTTTTATGTCAACAAAATTCTCCTTGCAGTGGAATCTTTAATCGTGGAGTCCCTGGTGAAAAATTTAGTCTAAAATTTTTTCTGACTTTGTTCACCTCTCAAAATCAGATGAATAATGATATCCCAAGGAAGATATACTTCAGCTTCGTCCCTGACAACGGCGCCAAATATGTTAGTGCTAGAAATTGTTCCTAGACTACCACAAGAACAAGTCAACACAATCTCAAAATGAAATAGAATAAAATTGGTTTTTAGGGTTTTGGTTTATGGTTTTAAAGACTTCATCGGCAAGGAGGAAATAAAAATCCACAAGCTAATACAGAACTAAATCATGCAAGTTGGATAAAATGGGGATCAAACACATCCCAATAAGCCATAAACATTACACATGAAATACTAATTCCATCCACAGGCTACAAGCATTTACATGAATAAACCTTTAAACAGGAAATGAAATTGTAGACTGAGCAATCAACCATATCAGAAATGAAAAAGAATGACAGGTAAAAGGGATTATCAGTTTATATATAATCAATAATAGTCATCCACTTACATAAGAGTTATAAATGATAGCTTGACAAATCAGAGCTCCAAAAGCCTCTCCTTGAGTGAAAAATCCAACCACAAAACTATATGTTTGTCTTCCTTTTATCATTACAAAGGTAAAGTAGTTCCATAACTACCTTCTAGGTCAAAATTTGAAACAATTACATCAATTAGTTACATGATAACTCAAAATCTTTAAAATCAATTATCCCAAAAGTAGCAAATCGGATTTGGAGAAATTTGGCGAATTTCTGAAAATTTGGGTCTCAAAGACGCCGTCATATTTATCGATCCAGGACGCCTGTGCAAAAACTGAGAGATGTTGTTTTAAATGAGTCTGTTATGAACAAAAACCTCTTTTTAAAAAAAATTCCCTTCAATTGATCGGAATACATGCTGGAAATTTGTGATTAAAACATGAAATTATTAAATAATTCAAACCCTGAAAATATGCCACAAAGATGAATTCGAATCTCTCAAACGATAATAGATATTGCAAAACTGAGAGAGGTTTTTGTGAATGAGTCTGTTTTTGACAAAAATATCTTTTGGTTTTCCATAATTCATTTCCATCACCTCTTAATATTCTCCCAATGATAATGAAAAAAACAGGAAAAACAGAGCTACTACAGGAATCTCCTCATGAAAATATTTGACAAAGGACTAAAAACTGAGGGTTAGATTATAAATAAAAACTTGGAATAAAATTTTATTATAAGTTTTTGAAATCTTAAAGATATACATATTAACTAATAAGCCCAAAAAAAACCTTAAAACTAAATTAATGAAATAATTCAACCAAAAGCCTCTCCTTGAGTGAAAAATCCAACCACAAAACTATATGTTTGTCTTCCTTTTATCATTACAAAGGTAAAGTAGTTCCATAACTACCTTCTAGGTCAAAATTTGAAACAATTACATCAATTAGTTACATGATAACTCAAAATATTTAAAAACAATTATCCCAAAAATAGCAAATCGGATTTGGAGAAATTTGGCAAATTTCTGAAAATTTGGGTCTCAAAGACGCCTTCATATTTATCGATCCAGGACGCCTGTGCAAAAACTGAGAGATGTTGTTTTAAATGAGTCTGTTATGAACAAAAACCTCTTTTTAAAAAAAAATTCCCTTCAATTGATCGGAATACGTGCTGGAAATTTGTGATTAAAACATGAAATTATTAAATAATTCAAACCCTGAAAATATGCCACAAAGATGAATTCGAATCTCTCAA
This sequence comes from Pseudotsuga menziesii, assembly GCA_001517045.1. Taxonomy (NCBI): domain Eukaryota; kingdom Viridiplantae; phylum Streptophyta; class Pinopsida; order Pinales; family Pinaceae; genus Pseudotsuga; species Pseudotsuga menziesii. Next base: position 134,191 of record LPNX011228891.1, on the reverse strand, counting down.
ACGATAATAGATATTGCAAAACTGAGAGAGGTTTTTGTGAATGAGTCTGTTTTGGACAAAAATCTCTTTTGGTTTTCCATAATTCATTTCCATCACCTCTTAATATGCTCCCAATGATAATGAAAAAAACATGAAAAACAGAGCTACTACAGGAATCTCCTCATGAAAATATTTGACAAAGGACTAAAAACTGAGGGTTAGATTATAAATAAAAACTTGGAATAAAATTTTATTATAAGTTTTTGAAATCTTAAAGATATACATATTAACTAATAAGCCCCCCAAAAAACCTTAAAACTAAATTAATGAAATAATTCAACCATTAAAAGCATTAAATCCAACAAAAATTACTGATTGTCAAAAGTTCTTAAAATCAACATAAAATGTAAAATCATTTTAAACCAATGGTTTAAAATTAGGACAAAAAGAACAGATAAACTAAGAACAAGATCTAGTTATAATAGATGGTGTGGAATATTCACTTATGATTACTTGTAATCTTCACTTGTGGTCAGTTTTTATAGCTAATCGCCCTAATTATAGTAATGTTAGGCCATGCTTTTAACAACCGGCTTAGTCCACACTATTTTATAGTATTCTAGGAGTTTATTGCTACCCTACTCATTTATGTTGGCCCATGGCTCCCTCATAGCTGAAGATACCCCACCTCATGCCTCATTTGTAACACATTCTTTGATCATGAGTTAAGAGCTCTCTTATCTGATTTTTTATCCTACAAAACCTATTTTTTGTGTTTCCTGTGTTCAAGTACCTCTCAACTAATGAAATTAGTGTGCTACATTAGGGGTCCATTTACTTTCCACACATTGTGGGATATCTATAAGGAACAAACTAAGTGTGGAGGTATACAAGGAACAAACTAGATTCAAATAAAATAGTTGTAGCTAAAAAGGAAAAGGACATGAAAGCTTATTGCACCCGAAGTTTTGTTTATGAAAGATTAGAAGTGCAATTGACATGGTTAGAAGCATGAAAAATGAATTGGACAAGTGTTCATTGTAAACCTCACAAGCCATGGTCAAAACATGGTTTCCTAGTAATAATAAGCACGGAGTTACAAATGTTAAAGAGAAAAAAATTACAACCACAACAAACAGAGGGAGAAAGGAATTGTCCACAATAAATTATGTAGCAACATTTTTTTATTACTCATAATAAACATGCACATATATACAAATCCCCACGGTATATGATGACTAATTATTTACAAATAAATCAAAATATAAAACTGCTGATTGAATGGATTTCCAGGTGTACAAATTTAACACTCCCTCTACATCTAACATCCAACCGGTCAAACTCCTTCACAAATAAAAAACTACCAATAATTATAACCATCGATGGAAACTCCAACACTACCAACAACATTGAACTATATGCACCTCCGCCTCTAGCCAAAACCCACAAACATGCTCTACAATAAGGTCACCATCTCTTCCAACAAAGTCAATTAGTGACAACTCTTGTCCGAATCTTAGAGAAATTCACGAGTGAAAAGTACAACTTCCAAACTTGACAGGTAAAAATGAGAAAGGTGTTATAAATATGAACCCTAGGAGATTGTTGTCCTTGTGTTCTCAACTAAAGAACATTGCTATTTAATTATAGGTTCAATTAAATTTTTCACATAGCAACAATCACAAATATAGTCGAAAAAAATAGAAGCATAAACACAGTGGTATACATTCTTCAACAAAAGGAATCTAGAAAGTAGTAAATGGTAAAGATTCCAAGCCCACAAATACATTGCTTTAGCAAGCTAGGAGAATAGAGATAGTAAGGAAAAGGTATTCATAAGATTGGGTTTAGCAGATATGCAAAAGCACCAATTCAAATTTGAGAAGAGATCAAAAGAAGTTTGGAAGTCATTAGAAATTATATTTGGCTCAAAGAACGAAGTGCTAAATAAACTTGAAATTTTAAATAACACGCTTTTGGATGAAAAATGGTTGAAATTGAAAGTGTTGTTGGCTACATAAATCATTTGTATTAAAAAAATACCATCAAAACATAGTAATGTGTTGTTTACCATTGAGATGAAATAACACGAAGTTTGGATGAAAAATGCCTGAAATTGAAAGTGTGCTTGCTACATAAATAATTTGTATTAAAATATATACCATCTGTTGTTTTTTTTTCATATGGAAATATGCACGAGAAACCCAGCTGTAACACCGTGGTTTTGACCCCGTTTACATTAAACATATATGATGTATATATTGTAATTAATCGTGGTGTGGAGCTAAAGGCAAAAGCCCCACCATAGATTTGGTTGCTTTATGTTTCGACGATTGAAATCATTGCTGATGGTATATCGTGATATCCAGCACATTATAATTTTGGCATCATGTAAATATGCTTTTTAATTAAAATAAACCCCAACCAGCTATGTCAATGCAACCATAATGAAAAGGGCATGATTTTACTAAGGATAGGGGGGAAATTGTTAAACCTTGAGCCAATGGGGAAAAACCAAGTGTCAGCTATTAAACCCATTTAGTTGTTACCCACCTTTTCGTCTTACTCACTTTTCCCTTGTCTCACTCAGTCAACTACCACATTAAAAATCTCTATTGTTAGTTGGGCAGTTATTGCTGGGTAGTGGTGTGTGGTAGGACTGCTAGTCCTCGCTCACATGCACACTCCACCAGCATACTCCTTCACCCTCACGTGGGGCATTCTTCCATGCTTTCCCATCCTCATGCAGAGACGGTCATTCTCTTCTCCTCATGCACAAGATTTGGAGATTTTCTCACGTAGAGAGCTGGGAGAGCCGTTTTCTGGCATTCATGTTTTCCTGTGTATGTGCCATTCACATTTTGGGTTGTTGTGGGTTCTCATTACGATTGGGGGTTCCTGTACATTTTATACTTACGTGCAGGCTTGGAATTCACCTCCACGCGAATTGTTTTTCCTTCCTCATGCAACTGAGAAATCGCTGTTGGTTTCCCCACGATTTTGGTTTGTTGTGGGTTCATTTTCATTTTGGGTTGCTACGGGTTCTCATTTTCGTCCCCCTAAGACAATTGTTCTTTGAGGAATAAAATTCTGTGTTTTGGGAAAAATTGTAATTGTATGATTTTTCCAAGAGAAGGTAAGTAATTTTGATTTGCGTAAATGTTATGCAGCTAACAGTTGTGTTACTAACACGTTTTCAGAATCATAGACACCTTCAAGGGAAGTATTCCAGGTAGTGCGGTTTGGTAAAGTAAGTTGTGGTTCAGCCATGAGAACCCATGACGGATATGATGCTCGGGATTCCTACGAGTGTGCGTGAGATGCCATGGGAGAAAATGTCCGAGTTGGAAATGATGACATAGAGTCTAATGGAAGGAGATTCCAAGAGACACCGCAAGATATTGCAGCCACCATGAGAAGCTTGATTGAAGCCTAGGAAGAGAAGCATCAGTTGAATGCTGCTATGTTGTAGAGTTTGACAGACTTGCAAAGAAAAATAGACTCTGGACAGGGTACAGTAAAACAAGAAGGCAGTAAGAGCAGTACTAGGAGAAGAAGAATGACTTCTAGTAGATCATCTGACTCAAAAGAATCCAGTGGGGATTCAAGCTCTTCTTCTCATAAGGGAAAGAGAAAGAAGCACCATAGGGATTGCTCTCAGGATGAGTTTAAGAAGGCTAAACCTCCTACATTTGACGGTGAGGTAAAGACTGGACAAGAGGCTGAAGCTTGGATTCTTGGGATAAAGAATTACTTCCAAGTTCAGGATTATTCGGGAAACATGAAAGCAAGGGTTGCCATATTCAATCTGAATGGAAGAGCATCCATTTGGTGGGAACACTTCAAGCAAGTAAAGAGGGTCAGTGAAAGGAGACTTAAGTGGAAACAGTTCAAGAAGTATTTCAAGCAGAAATACCTCTCTGACAGGTATTATGATGACAAGATTAAGGCGTTCCATGAGCTGATATTGGGACAATAGACCATGGAAGAGTATGCAAATAAGTTCTTGGAGCTGTTGAGGTATGTCAAGTACATCAAAGATGAAAAAGTGAAGGTCCAGCATTTTCTGAGTGGATTTCCTCAGTCTTATAAAGATAAAATTGAGTTTTATGAACCCAGAACTCCTAAAGAAGCAATAAGGAAGGCTAGGTATTGCTATGAGCAAAGCAAAGGTAAACCTGATTACCATAAGGCATGGAATGATAAGAAGAATGAGAAGTTTGACCAAAGAAAGAAAGGTTTCAAACATTCTAACTTCAGGAATCAGCAGAAGCAGCCATCCCAAGCTGTGAGTAAGCCAGTTGGAGTGATAGGAGAAAAGCCTAAAGATCCACAATAGAATAGAGGACCACTCCAATGTTGGAAATGTGGAGGACCCCACATGCGCAGAAGTTGTCCACTCGAGAATGAGAGTGCAAGGCTAGATTATAACATTCAAGAAGTAGAAACAATGGGTCAAGTAGTAAGGGTCGTCACTAGGATTTACGCAACACTGGAGGACTGCCAAGCATATCACCAGTCAACTGTGGTTGAAGTTGCAAGTAAGATTGTTGAGAAATCTGTTTCTATTTTGATTGACCTTGGTTCTACTCACAGTTACATTACCCCTAGAGTAGTGGAGATTTGTCCTTTTAAGAAAGTAAAGCATAGAAAATCTTGGTTAGTTCAGCTAGCCACTGGAACTAAGAGAAAGGTTAGTGAAGTGGTAGAGAAATGTCCATTGGTCATTAATGGATTGGTCACTTGTGTAGATCTGAATGTTCTACCACTTGGTTCCTATGATGTTCTCATTGGAATGGATTGGTTAGAAGCTCACAAGGTAAAGCTTGACTGTTATAACAAGACTTTTGAATGCATGGATGAAGAAGGGAACCCAATAGTGGTAAAAGGTATTTCAAAGGTGATTTCAGTAAGGCAGGTTTCGACAATGCTATTGAAGAATTTCTATAGGAAAGGTTGCCAGTTGTATGCAACTCATATTTTGGAGGCAACAGGAGATGAAAATCCTAGGTTGAAAGACTATCAGGTGTTACAGGAATTCAAGGATGTGTTTCTTGATGAGATTCCAGGGCTTCCTCCAAAGAGGGACATTGATTTCACAATTGAACTTGTGCTAGGAGCAACACCCATGTCCAAGACACCCTACATGATGAGTACACCAGAGATGCTAGAACTGAAGATGCAACTGCAACAGTTGTTGGAAAAGAAGTATATTAGGCCGAGTGTGTCTCCTTGGGGAGCAACAGTTCTGTTTGTAAAGAAGAAAGATGGTACACTCAGGTTGTGTATTGACTACAAACAATTGAACAAAGTTACTGTGAAGAATAAATATCCTTTGCCCAGGATCGATGACCTCTTTGATCAAATGAGAGGAGAAAAGGTATTTTCCAAGATTGACTTGAGGTTTGGTTACCATCAGGTGAGAATCAAGGATGAAGACATTCATAAGACAGGCTTCAGAACAAGGTATGGACATTATGAGTTTGTAGTGGTACCATTTGGTCTCACAAATGCACCAGCTACATTTATGTGCCTTATGAACAATATCTTCAGCAGGTATTTGGACAAGTTTGTTCTTGTTTTCCTTGATGACATTCTTATTTATTCTAAGAATGAGGAAGAGCATGAAGAGCATTTGATATTGACATTGCAATTGCTCCGGGAGCATTAGCTGTATGCAAAGCTGAGCAAGTGTGACTTCCATAGAGATAGAATTCAGTATTTGGGTCACATTATCTTAGAAGAGGGTATATCTGTGGACCTTGAAAAGATTGAAGCCATTATGAATTGGCCTACTCCAAGAAATGTGACAGATGTAAGATATTTTATGGGACTTGCAGGATACTACAGGAGATTCATTGAAGGATTCTCCAAAGTTGCACATGCCATCACTTCTTTGCAAAAGAAGGGGATAAAGTTTGAATGGACATCGAGGTGTGAAGAAAGCTTCCAGCAGTTGAAAAATCTTCTCACCAGTGCACCAGTATTGAAAGTTGCAGACCCAGAGAAAGATTTTGTGGTGTGTACCGATGCATGCGGACAAGGGCTTGGAGGATTCCTTATGCAAGATAACCACGTGATATGTTACGAGTCAAGGAAGCTGAAGGAGCATGAGAAGAACTATGCCACTCATGATCTAGAGCTTGCAGCCATAGTACATGCCCTCAAGATGTGGAGGCATTACTTGATGGGTAGAAGATTTGAACTAAGGACAGACCATTGTGGTTTGAAGTATCTATTTGATCAGCCTACTCTGAATGCTAGGCAAGCGAGATGGCTAGAATTTTTATGCGAGTTTGATTTTGAAATCAAGCACATAAAGGGAAAAGAGAATAAGGTAGCTGATGCACTCAGCAGGAAGGTGCAGGAAATGCATGCGGCATCTCTTAGTATTTGCCAATCAGATTTGAGGCAGCAGATTGTTAATCGTACTGCTGGAGATGAATTGTATGAGCAGGTAAAAGACAAGTTGTAGCAACAAAGTCTTGAGAAGAGGTACGAGGGATATAAATTGGAAGAAGATGGACTTCTTACTTATAAAGGTAGAATTTATATTCCAAATATAGCAGAGTTGAGGAGAGTTGTTATGGCTAAAATTCATCAAGCTCCATATTCTGGTCACCCAGGATACCATAAGACAATTGCTACAGCCAGAAAGCAGTACTTTTGGCTAGGAATGAAAAAGAACATGGCTGAATACATTTCAAGGTGCATGAAATGTCAGCAGCTAAAGGTTAAGCATCAACATCCCACAAGTTTGTTGTAGCCTTTGCCAGCTCCAGACTGCAAATGGGAAGTTATTTCCATGGATTTTATTATGGGATTCCCAGTGACTTGGAGACAACATGATTCCATCATGGTTGTGGTAGACAAGTTGACAAAGGCAGCGCATTTTATACCGGTGAAGTCTAGGCATGCGACTGATGACATTGCAAAGATATTCATGAAGGAGATTTTTAAATTGCATGGATTGCCTAAGGCAATAGTATCTGACAGAGATGTCAAGTTCACTTCCAATTTTTGGAAGGGGTTGTTTGTATATTTGGGTACAAAGCTAAACTTCAGCACTGCATACCATCCTCAGACAGATGGGCAGATAGAGAGAGTTAATCAGGTGCTTGAATATATGCTTCGCATGTATGTGATGGACAAACCAACCAAGTGGGAAGATTACTTACACTTGGTAGAGTTTGCTTATAACAATGGACAGCAGGCATCCTTGGGGATGAGTCCGTATGAAGCTTTGTACGGAAGAAGGTGTAGGACACCAGTGACTTGGGGATAATCTAGTGAACAGGGTTGTGCTTGGTCCTAAATTGCTCAAGGAGATGGAGCAAGAGGTTGTAAAGATTAGGCAGAATCTGAAAGCAACACATGACATACAAAAAAGCTATGCAGATAAGCATAGGGTGAACAGGGAGTTCAGTGTTGGGCATCATGTTTACCTCAGAGTGAGGGAAAAGAAGAGTTCCTTGAAGCTTGGAAGTTGTGCCAAGCTGTCACCAAGATATTGTGGTCCGTTTGAAGTGCTTCAAAGAATAGGGCCAGTTGCATATAGACTTGCATTTCCTTCTAGCACTAGAGCTCATAATGTTTTTCATGTTTCTTTGCTTAAGAAATATGTACGTGATCCTAACCATGTGATAAATTGGGATGTGATTCAGGTGGAACCCGAGGGAGAGTTCCAAATCGAGCCAATGCGCATCCTCGACAAAAAGGTCACAATGCTCCAAAACCGAGCCATAGGGCAGGTAAAGGTGCAATGGGAGCACTATGAGCCTAAAGAGGCTACGTGGGAGCTGGAGAATGCCATGCGATTGGACCATCCATTTTTGTTCAATTTTGCGGAACACTGAGGCGATACCCGTGTAGCATTTTGTTCAATTTTGTAAAGCACTGAGGACAGTGCCATTGAAGGGGGAGGGGAATGTAACACCCCAGTTTTGACCCCATTTGTATTAAATGTATATGATGTATATATTGCAATTAATCATGGTGTGGAGCTAAAGGCAAAAGCCCCACCATCGATTTGGTTGCTTTATGTTTCGGCGATTGAAATCGTTGTCGATGGTATATCATGATATCCGACACATTATAATTTTGGCATCATGTAAATATGCTTTTTAATTAAAATAAACCCCAACCGGCTATGTCAATGCAACCATAATGAAAAGGGCATGATTTTCCTAAGGATATGGGGAAAATTATTAAACCTTGAGCCAATGGGGAAAAGCCAAGTGTCACCTATTAAACCCATTTAGCTGTTACCCACCTTTTTGTCTTACTCACTTTTCCCTTGTCTCACTCAGTCAACTATCACATTAAAAATATTTGTTGTTAGTTGGGCAGTTATTGCTGGGCAGTGGTGTGTGGCAGGATTGTCAGTCCTTTCCCACACGCACACTCCACCAGCAGACTCCTTCACCCTCACGTGGGGCATTCTTCCATACTTGACCATCCTCATGTAGAGACGGTCGTTCTCTTCTCCTCATGCACATGATTTGGCAATTTTCTCACGCAGAGAGTTGGGAGAGCCATTTTCTGGCATTCAATATTTTCTTGTGTATGTGCCATTTACGTTTTGGGTTGTTGTGGGTTCTCATTATGATTGGGGGTTTCTAGACATTTTATACTTACGTGCAGGCTTGGTATTCACCTCCATGCGGATTGTTTTTCCTCCCTGACACAGCTGAGAAATAGCTGTTGGTTTCCCCACGATTTTGGTTTACTGTGGGTTCATTTTAATTTTGGGTTGCTGTGGGTTCTTATTGAGTCTTTTTGGCCACAATAGGGCCAAGAATGACTTAGGAATCGAAACTACCAGTCAGAGTTGTGCATTACCTAAAGTGTCACCTCAGTTGTTCTGTGGCGTTTGATTTTTTTCCCCAGAGCTGTGAATTACTTGTTTGGCTGTGTGTATGCAGTGGTTGGTCTTTGGACTGTGTTGGAGTGGGATGAAGGCTTGGTATGCTTGATAAACCTGGTGTGTTTGGGAGCCACATAGACAGATCTAGAGGGCTGGATTTCTTCTCCACAACCCCTGAATAGCACTGGAAAGGAAGTCAGGGCCTGAGGGACTGTGTAGCAGAGAAGGGTCTGATTCCTTGTGTTGGGTGTGTGTGGGTGTCCTAGAATTCAGGCTAGTTTTGGTGTAGGTGTTCTTAGCTCTTCAATGAGCCCACCATCCTAACATTCAGCTTTTTCCAGCTCCCTGATGGCTTGATAAACCCAACTGTGTTGGCTTGGCTGATTGGTGTGTCTTTGGCTATGTGTGAGCCTGCTTAGTTCCTTATTCCTTGGGGAATCATGCCCAACTCGGGGGTTGCAGTGTTGCTGAGAGACTAAGGATCACACTGGCCTATGGTTGGGTGGAACGTTGCAGCGACGTAGCTGGTTGCGAGACAAGTTCTTCATAAGATAAGTATTCTTGTGTTCAATATCTGCAATCATATTTGATGTTTAATGAATTATGATGAACATGTTAAATGCCTGATTGTATGTTTTGCTTCCGCTGTATGTTGAATAATTATGCATCTCTGCATATTTTACTTCAAATCATTTCAGTTCTTATGTATGTACATGTTCATGGGGCTAGTTTCCCAGATAGTTAAGGGTTTGGTAGCGTCCTCTTTGCTGGTCGAAGGGTCGAGGACGTTACACCAGCAATACTTCCCCACATTAGTGGATGGTAGAGGTGGTAAACCGCCAGCCATCCTCGCAAAAGGCCTAACCACAAAGGACTCAAGGCTCGAACCCGTGACCTTCCTCGAACCAAGAGAGTGTGCGCACGTCTTACCAATTGAGCTAACCCTTGGGGCTATATACCATCTGTTGTTTACCATTGGGAAGATACCATCACAAAATTTGGACAATATAACAACATGCCTTCTTGAAGATGAGCAAACAATAAAAATAATGAGGAAATATACAAAATAAACATGGAATTGTTGAAACATTTAGTTTGCTACAAAAAATGAAAGATCATAATATTTATAAATAAACCAGTAAAACAATTGCCAATGGTTGGATATGGAGCTGTATTATTTTTAACATCATTTGAGCCCTAAGCTTCATTGACTAAAAATAAAAGGGAAAAAAGTTGGATATCTAGTTGTACAATTTTAACATCATTTGAGCCCTAAGCTTCATTGGTTAAAAATAAAAGAGAAAACAAGTGAAATAAGTTGAGACAATACGACAATTTACAAAATCGACTTCTTATTCACACTAGAATGGTTTTATGATGTTTTTTAAAGTCAAAATAAGACATTTCAACCCAAAATCTGTATAAGTGCTTCAATCTTGAATTTTGTATTTCATTTAATAAGTAATTTGGTTATATTAAATGTTTAAATTTTACATATATTTTATTTATAGTACTATAATAAATATATCAATGATGGTCCATTTCTGAAGCATTAGTCACTTTTTCCACTATTGCCTTAGTTTTCCAAAGCACTTGATAAGACTATGAAGGTTAATTCAGAGAGCTCCCACTTTATGCAGCAACACATGCACTTGAATCCCTATGAAGTTACACATATGGCTATAGAAATATACCCATACATATGGCTATAGAGATATAGCCATATAATCACAAACATGAGAAGAGACCAAACTTTGCAACAACTTCTCATTCCAATATTAGATCAAGAGCATCCCTTATGAAGCTACACTCAAATATATGAGAAGGGAACAAACTTTGAACAACTTCTCATTCAAATATAAATAATTTTATCAGATCAAGAAAATCCTTTATGAAGCTATACTCATACTACCGACACACAAAAAAAAATGAAAAAGGACAAAACTTTGCAATTACTGCCATATGTAAATAATATTAAAAATGTGACATATAAATTTTAAATACTTTTTTAATGATCGCATTTTAAATTTAAAAAGCGAAAGCACACAACAAACTTTCCGATAGAGTGTAAACTCCACTTACATTTTATTCATGGGAACCTTCCTTTTCATCAATGATATATGATATATAAATTTGTCAGGGATGGATAAATAATTATTTTATGATATTTTATTTTAAGTATTTTTTCTGTACTAGATTTTTTGGTTATTTATCTAATAGAATCAGTATTCGTATTCGAATTATGCTACTATGTTTTTTCTACTGCGGTTCCTATACATTGACGGAGCACCTCATAGCAAGATGACGGAGACAGGCTGAAAACCAATGGACAGAGAAAAAAGAAACACAATTTCTTAAAAAATAGGTGACATTTTTCCATTTGCCCTCATAGAGAACGAAGTAAAGAGTGTTCACAGAGGCAACTCAGAAAAGAAAACGCCTATCCACCTAAATATGGAGCCTCATAAAAAAATAAATGCGAGGTGCCAAAAAATAAAAAGACATGTCCATATTGAACGTGAGATAAATGCGTCGTTTTGAATAGAGCAAAAAGTGAAAAAAAAAACGACGAAGGAATATTAAAATTTATGGAGTCACCTTACTATATATTGAATTGAATTGGTAATTATTCAAATTAAGTTAATAAAACCAATTCAAATTAAGTTAATAATTATTTTAAAATAGGAAAAGTAAATTGAGACTTAGATTATGAGGAGAAAATAAAATAATATTAATAATGAGGTTGACTAGATTTTTTTTAATTTTTTTAAAATGTGGTTCACCATTTGTTAGAGGGCTACTTCACGGAAAATCCCAACACCTGATATTTAAACTGAATCAAGGTATGGCCAGGTCATCATACACACATTTATTACAAGGGCTCCACAAGAGCATCATGTCACTTACACGAGTAGAACCTAGGTGGGGAGAGTAACATTCATTCCTCCCAACCACCCAAGCTACATCCAATTAACAAGTTAACTGGATTATAGAATTGGGACCAACGATTTAAAAATGACTAAGGAAATTGGGTTTTGATTTCAAATCAAATGAGAGTGTGATCTCTTCCTGTCATAGAATCTTCCTAATAAAGTTGTGTGGTGTAGAAAAATACCTTATTTAGCAAGGCACAAGGCAAAGTATATGGATAATTTATTTTATAAAGAGTTAGTGGTAAACGTGTTAAAATTTAAATATCGAGGAGATTGGTCAATGAAGAAGTGGGTCAAAATAGAAAATAAAACTTTAAAGAAGTCTTTTTTTATCAATGGAAATGATTATTTAAGGTTTATCTAATTCATTGAAAATTTTGAAGGCTACTTATATTAATTATATATAATTTTTTTTTGTTAATTATAAATTTTTTTGAGTTTTTTTTGAATTAATCTTTTACATAATTATACTATCAATAATTATATTAATTTTTATTAATGTGTTTAAGTTTTGTTAGTTTGTAAAATTGCAATAATAGTTAAGAGTTATGTTTGATTGCAAGAACTACATTGTTGTGATATAAATTTCCACATTTATATTTGGAATGTTTTTTAATGGTTTTGTTATATTCGGTACATTTTTTTATAGTTTCGCTGCATTGCAATGTTTATGGAGTGTTATTTAGGATTACGACATTAATTGAGTGTTAGGCTCGACTGCGATATTGGTCCATGGTAATGTTGCAATATGGTTATGTTCCTTATTACATTTTGTTGCATTATGCCGGATTTTATAAAAATGTTTTGCAACGACTACGTTTAGTTATATTTGGATTGGTTTTGTTCGATTGTGATATACATCAAGGGCTATGTAAGATTACGATATTGATCTAGGGTTAGGGTTATGTACAATTGTTCCAATCGTCCATGGGTATGTTGCATTGTGGTTGTGTTCCTTGATGTGTCATGTTGTATTAGAAGATTTGATTTAAGGTTTTGTAATGGTTGGGTTTACTTATGTTTGGAATCGTTTTTATCACATCCTGATGTGCGTCAAGTGTTATGCTGCATTACGACGTTCATGAAGGTCCATGGTGCATCGTGATATTTTTCCATAGTCACGTAGCGTTAATGGTTATGTTCGTTAATTTGTTTTCTTGGATTATCAGATTCATTTGGAATGCTTTTATTGGATTTTGATATCTGTAAAGGGCTATGTTGTGTTATACCATTTATGAAGGCTCATAAACGACATTTATAAAGGGTTATGTCGCATTATGACATCCGTAAATGGATATGTTGCATTACGACATTTATGAACAATAGTCTAACTTAATAAAACAATCTTAATGAATTCATTTTATTTCATCAATTAATGATGTAATTGCTAATTTATTAAGATGTTTTGCAACTGTTGGGTTTCAATATATTTTTGGACTTGTTTTGTTCCATTGTCATGTACATCATGGGTTATGTGAGATTATGATATTCATTTAGTGTGAGGGATAGGTTAGATTACAATGTTCCTTCAATCTTGTGTTGGATTGTGACAGTTGTTCATGATTATGTTATATTATGGTTATGTTATTTAATGGATTTGGTCCTTTTTAGATTGACTATAAGGCTTTGCAAGGGTTGATTTAGGTACTTTTTAGAATGGTTTTGTCATTTTACAATGTTTGTGAAGTGATATGTTGGATTATGATTTTGATTGAGTGTTAAGCTGAATTGCGACATTGATGCATCATCATGTTGTAGTATGGTTGTGTTCCTTAGTGGACTAGCAAGGGTTTACTTTAGTTATGCTTCCTAGATTCCTTTTTTTCTTTTACTAATTTATGAAATCAATAAAGAGTTATGTTAGATTACAATGCTCATTAATAACATATATCAATTATTATGTTGGATGGCAATGTTCATTGACTGTTATGTTGGATCGTGTCATTTCTGCATCGTTATGTTGTATTATGGTTTTGTTTTTTTTTATGAGTAAGTTGGAAATATCTATTATAATACAAAAAAGTTACAGAGAAGGACTGTACATGAGGTTGATGGATCATGACCTTTAGCAAAAAGAGACCAGGAAAGAAACCCGTCCCGTCTAACAAGCACCCAAAAATGGTTCTTTACTTCTTTTAAGCAACGACTTCCCCAAAGAGTATGACCTGAAACATGACTTAGTTCGATAACAAAACATTCCCGAAAGCCTAATAGACATCCGACTAAAACCATACTAAATAGACAACCGACTAAAACCATGACACAGACAGTGAGAAAAAAATTATCAGAAAACACATAGACACAGGATTTCGTCAGAAAGATACCCCCTAGCTTCCAGCCTCGCTGCAGGGGCCTTGGAAATGATCCTCCCTCGGGGTCGGCATGACACTTACTAGAGAATTCGCCAGAGTGTTCCTCGGGTTGGTGATGTCAGAGCTGGGGCTGCCTAACAGATTCTGGGCTATCTGTTCCATGAGTCGAAACCTCGCTGCACTCTCTTGCTGACCTCGTCGAATTGTTTCCAGAGCATCCCAAATGCCCTGGGTAGTTTGGAGTTTTGTTTGAATATCTCTTGCAAGCAGGATGCACGTCGTCCAGAAGGGATTGGATAGCAGTGTGAAACCCATCATTGTCTCAAACTCTTGGACGAGGTCGATTTCCATTATGGCTATGAACGCGGAACCCATCATATCTTTCCACTTCAGACATGAGCACAGTATCTGCTCATCCTTCCCTCCTTACTTCCCACGGATCGGGAATTAAGGTGCCCCTGTCAACTATTATAAAGTCGATCCTACGGCTTGACTTGAGCTGATCATGCGGATCTGATACGTGAACCATACCGAGGCCACGTGTTAGAGCATGCATTACCGTGTAATCAAGCCCGCCCCACTTGGCAGTCGAAAACTTTCTTGGCTTGCCATGTTTTCCTATGAGATATTCTCGGGCCCGCTCCCTCTTGTCCGCTTGCTGTCTGTTTTCCTTGCCTCAAGAGTCTTAGGCCAGCTATCGTTCACATGCAACCCCACCACATTGTCTTCCACCAACGTGTTGCCATTTCCCTTCACATCGTCTTCCGCCAACTTTGAACACCGATTCCAGACTTGTTGGGTTTTTTCGCCATCCTCGTCTTCCTCTACATGGAAAGACAACCTGATGACCACCCCTACATTCGCCACCTTATTTCCTTCCTGCTTAATGTGCGAAAGCGTAATGGATTCTGCTCCTATAAGGATTTGCTTGAGGGCGCTTAACCTGCTCTCACGTCTCCAATTATTTGAAACTTGGGACGATGAGGCTCCCGATTGAAGTCTGCGAGCAAGGTTAATGATGATATGGGAGTCCCCCTCTGCCATTAGAGGTGTTTTACTTATTTTCCTTGCCCATTTCAAGCCTTTGATCAAACCTTCCAGCTTGGCGATGTTGTTCGTGTTGGTGCCTATAGAGCCCCAGAACAGGTTGATGATCTCGCCTTTCCAATTTCTGATAGCACCACCATATCCAGTGGGCCCTGGGCTTCCTTTAGCCACTCCATCCACATTGAGCTTGAAAGTCCCAGCAGGAGGAGCTTGCCAGTGATTCGGGCTAGAAACATGCACAGGAGGAGTTCGGGCTATCGAATTGTTGGGAGGTAATTCCCCTATCCCTAGATCATATAGTATCATTCTCTCATTTGCTTCAGCAAAATATTCCTCCTGCGTCCATTGTTGCAGAGAAATGGTTTCTTTCAGATGAGTTTCTATGGAATTCCATATCTCCTCTTGCTTTCTAGCTTTGTTTTCAAAAGTCTATTTGTTTCGGGTTTTCCAAATTTCCCAACAGAGTGAAACCTGACAAGAGTTCCCACAGTCAATTCATAATTTTATTTTTAAAAATGTTGATAGGCCAGTCAGCTATAGTTTTTTCTGGTCGCCCCTTGTGCTTGTTGTTTTTCCTGAAGATTGCCGACCCTTTCTCCCATAAGGAATATGCAACTCTACATTCGTCCAGCAAGTGATTTATGGTCTCATTATTCTCTTCGCACATGCAGCAGCGCGACAGACCGCAGAAACCCCTAAACTAAAGGTTTCCGAGGTTAGAATATGGCGTTTAATAACCAGCCAATAGAAGACAGAAACCTTGGGCCACCATCCACCCGTCCAGATTTTTCCCCACTTGGCGTTTGGTACTAGGTTCTGAGTTCCTGTTAGCAATCTTAGGGCTTCTTTGGGGTTAAAGTTGCCTGAATTGGCGTAACCCCATCTCAGCTTATTAGGTTCCTCATTCTTGGTTATCCTTTTTTCGTAGAGCCACATCAGGAAGTCTTCAATATCCTCCCTGGGAGCTTTTGCTTGCCACCAGCTTCTTTCCTTCCATCTCCTAAACATTTGGTCTTCAGTACCGTTATCTCAGAACTCCGCCACTGATTTAAGGGAATTATTTTGGAGAAAGGTATGTAACAGAGGGGTATCTTCCCCACAAGAGATCACTGGTTCCTGGTTCAGCACTTCACTTACAAATCTTGCATTTTGTCCATTCCAAACTTCCCAGAAGCTGTGCTTTTGGACTCAGCCCCTGTTTTCCTGGGAAGTCTTCCAGATGCAGAAGCCGGGTAGCTTTTCTCCAAATCGTACTAGGGACTACTGTGGCCTTTGGGGCACATATTTCAAATGCCATAGTTTGGCCCACGGTTCATCCTCATAATTCACCCATCTCCACCATATTTTTGTACTCATAAATTTGTTGTTATCAAGTGGGTCTCGAAGCCCCAATCCCCCCACAGCTTTCGGGGTGCAAATGGTTTGCGAGTCCACAAGGGGCCATTTTCTATTGCCTTTTGGTCCTCCCCAAAGGAAGTTTATCTGAATATTCCTGATTTTCTTAATGATGGATTTCGAGGCTTCCAGCACTGAGAAGAGATACATGGGCATAGCCTGAAGAACAAACTTTACCAAGATTAGCTTGTTCAGGAAATTGAGGGCTCTAGAGGTCCAGAGGTTGAGATTTTTGTTAATTTTGTCCACCAGTTCTTTCCAAGAAATTTGTTTGATAGTCGATTCTGCC
The DNA here is from genome assembly GCA_001517045.1 of Pseudotsuga menziesii. Classification (NCBI taxonomy): domain Eukaryota; kingdom Viridiplantae; phylum Streptophyta; class Pinopsida; order Pinales; family Pinaceae; genus Pseudotsuga; species Pseudotsuga menziesii. The sequence continues at coordinate 117,370 of LPNX011228891.1, read as the reverse complement.
AAAGGCGCTCCAAGATACTTTGAGGGGAGGTTGCCTTCCGAGAACTCTAGTATTATTAGGGTATTTATTTTAGTGATATTAGGAGTATTGAAGAAGTAGGTCTGGGATTTTTCTTTGTTAATTTCTAGGCCGCTAGCTTCTAGAAAGGTGTTCAAACATTCTTTAATTCCCCTAGCTCCGTGCACCGAGGAGGGTCCCATCAGCATGTTATCGTCCATGAACTGTTGATGGGTCTGGGGATCCATCCCGTCTGTTAGTGATCATCCCTGTATTCTGTTCACTGCTCTTCTATTCTTGAGCATCCTTCCAAGTCCTTCCACCACAATTATGAAGAGGAAAGGAGATAAGGGATATCCCTGTCTAATACCTCGAGTTGCATTGAAGGGAATCGAGGGGGATCCATTAACCAGGATTGTGAAAAAAGCAGAGGAAACCAAGTTCATGATCCAGTTAGACCATTCCTCTTCAAAACCAAAAGCTTTCAGTATACCTTCCAGGAATTTCCAATTCAATTTATCATAAGCTTTGGAGTGGTCAAGTTTCAGGAGCATACCTGGAGTCCTTGATGCTTTGAGGGAGTGGATAGTTTCGTGGACCAGAATAATACAATCCAGGATTTGTCTTCCTTCAACAAACCCTTCTTGTTCCAAAGAAATAATCAGAGGTAGGAGTGGTTTAAGGCGACTAGCAATTACCTTAGAAATGATTTTGTAGATAAAATTACATAGGGCGATCAGTCTTAATTTACTAGGGTCCTCTGTTCCACTTTCTTTTGGAATGAGAGTTAAGAAATTCGAGTTGAGAGCTCTGAGAACAGTCCCAAATTTCTTGGAGTCCTCCACTAAGGCCCAAATTTCTTCCTTCATCCATTCCCATCCAGCATGGAAGAAGTTTGTGGTGAAGCCATCCGGGCTTGGTGCTTTGTCTTTAGCCATTTGTTTAACTGCATTTTCAACCTCCGCCATTTCGATGGATTTTTCGAGTATTTGGTTATGATACTCCGTGATGATCCCGGGGATGTGACTTAACACTTCTCTTTGGGCGTCCTCCCTATCTCTCTCCAGTTCCTTAAGGAGCTTGGTGAAGTAAGAGTTCAGGGTGGTCTCTAGATCTTCCTGGGATTCAACAATACTCCCATCCTCCTTCTTTATTCTATCCAACCTATTCCCCTATATGTGTTGGATGGTCGCTTTGTGGAAAAAACTAGTATTCCATTCTCCTTCCTGGAGCCATTTGATTCTAGACTTTTGGTTCTAGTAGTCTTCCTCTTGTTTCTCTCTTTGATTGAAGTCCTGCAGCAGGGTCTTTTCTTGAAGTCTCAGCTCTTCACTGTATCCATTGATCATTGGTTGGGATTGATGTTTTTAATTCTAATCTCTAAGGCCTGTTTTTTCGTGGAAGAAGTTGCCGAAGGATTCCTTATTCCATTTCCTGATTTGGTCTTTGATGACTTTAAGATTTTGTTGAAATTGATACATACGAGTGCCTCTGATGGGGGGGGGGGAACTCTCCCACCATTCCTTGTTTCTCTTGGAAGGCTGGTTGGAGGAGCCAAAATTTCTTGAATCTGAATGGTCTGCAAGGGTTGACTCCGACATTTTCCCATTCTAGACTTATGGGCCAATGATCCGACCTTACCACAGGCAGGAACACCACTTTGAGGTTGCCTGCGGCCATCATGACCAATTTTGAAAGCAGGAATCTGTCAAGTCTACAAGCTATCCCTCTGTCTCTTGTCTGCTTATTGTTCCAGGTGAATGTGTCATTGGACGTTCTGAAATCAATCAGGTCAAGATAATTAATAGTATTATTGAAGAGAGTGCTCATAGGGTTTAAGTTTTGAATACCTCCTTTTTTTTCATTGAGGCTTCTTATCAGGTTAAAGTCACCTCCTATAATCCATGCTTTGTCCTTAACTAGGGATTTTAGATCCGTGAGCGACTCCATAAATGTAGGTTTCTGTTCAGCCCTCGAAGGGCCATAAACATTGGATATGACTCTCCTTATTCTAGTCCCAAGAATGTGGAAATCAGGAAAAAGAGTACATGTGGTGGTGAGGAAACCCGATAAAAGCACCACACATAGGTTCCATAGGATTCCCAGGCCCCTTGTCGCCCCTCTGGTGTCTACTGTAACCGAAGCACTTCCCTTCCACACTTTTTGAGCTATACTTGCAAGTTCTTCTCCTGAGCAGTTTGTTTCCTGCAGGAAGATAATCCCTGATTTGTCTATGTTAATCCTTATTTTAAGAAGACAATTTTTAAGAGTGCTTTTACAGCCTTTGATATTCCAGGTTGTAATATACATCAAGAGGGCATTAATTGGAGGGAGAAAGGGCTGCATCTATTGTAGGATACTGCCCTGAAGCCACCAGTTGTTCACCTATTGCTCTAATTCGTTGGACATTGCTAGGTATACCTCTTTTATCCTTCTTCGTATTTTTATTACCTTCGGTAACTTTGAGAGATTCAACCACTACTCCGAGGGAGCTTGTGTTTTTATCTTGAATGATGGATTTCTCCAGGAGAGACACCTGCTGAGAGGGGATCTGGGCTGGATCTTGATATGAATAGGCTGCTTCCATTCTGTCAAGGTACTCACCTATTTCCATGTCTTCAGAAGTGAATTCCATAGTTCCTGAATCTTTCTGGGTTTCCTCTGGTTGGCTCTGTAGAATGGGTTCCAGGAAAGTTTTCTTAGTGCTAGGATTATCTTATGGGGCTATGATCTTACTAATTCCTTGGGTATCAATGTCTTGTTCCTCTTGTTGTTTTCCTTGTATTTTGTCCATCATTGAGTCACCTTGTGCATCGGCTATGACTTTTGTCTGATCATCCTGAAGGGTCTTGTATTGGTTCTGGGTCTGCACTCTTTTGTGTACTTTTGGCCCTGAGGTATTCCTTTCTTGCCTCTTTTTGTTTTGAATATTGGTGAACCCCTCCGCATCCTAGAGTTATTGATATTTCTTCCCTCCCGATCTTTCGTTTTGAGGGCAGTCTCTGAATAGGTGCCCATGTTTGTGGCATCTTCTGCAACGGAATGGGATCTGCTCATAGTCTATGGCCTGAAACCATTCCTCATCTTCCCATGTAAACTCTATTCCATATGGAAAATCTATGGAAATGTCAAGGTAGATACATATTCTGGCATACGATATGTATTTTCTCTGTCTAGTTTGCTCGAAAACTTTGATAAAGTTCCACAAGGTGTTCCCTATGTCCATCAAGATTTCTTCCTTCCAGTATTCCATTGGGAGGGAATACATTCTTATCCAGACATGAGCTATCATCATATTTTCCTTATCAGGATCAAATCTCTCTTTCCATGGCCTTAAGAAAAGGCCCGCCGAGTTGTAGAAATAGGGACCATTCTCGAATATTTTCGTTCTGTCCTCTTCATTGAAGAAAATGATGGTAAAGAACCCTTTAGCTCGCAGTTGGAGATCAAAGTGTCCTTGGGGTTTCCATGTTGAATTAATCCACCATACCAGAGTCTTTTTTGTGGGCCACATCCCCACAAATTTTCCTATGAGTGCCCTTTCTTTCATGTATTGAATGTCCTCCCTGACTCTTTCTGATTTGATCTGCAATCTTGGTACCGTCTTGGATTTTGGGACGCATTGTCCTGTCCTTCTTGTACCCTGGTTATTTGTTTCTTCCTTTTTGGTTCTGTTGCACCCTTCCCCATCTTTGGGAGGAATCTGAGCATTGATTACTCCTTTTCCTTTATCATTTTCTTTTCCCAAGAAATTTGACTCTGCCTCCACTGTTTCAGTCCTTCCACGGTCCCTCTCCCCCTGAGTAGGAGCAGGAACCATTGTAAAAATATACTACTGAACCACCACCGACTTGCCTACGCACCGAGAAACCTCCCTCCTATCTTTCCAATCTCCTCGGAGCAACCTCAACATAAGGCATACTTGACTAGCTTTTCCTATATTATGGTTTTGTTGCTTTACAAGATTCAATGTAATATAATCAATACCTTATCTAAACATAAGGAATCAATCGTAACATATATCAAGAATTATGTTGGACGATGATGTTCATTGAGTGTTACATTGGATTCTGTCATTTCTACTTCGTTACTATTGTATTATGGTTGTGTTGCTTGATGTGTTTTGTTGTTTTATGAGATTAAATGTATTGTAATCAATATATTATTTAATTTATTTACTATTGCATTGATATTTATGTCTGTATTATTCGTTGAAGGTTTTGCTAGTTTGTAACAGTGCAACAATTTGTAAGGGTTATGTTTGATTGCAAGAACCACATTGTTATGATATAAATTCCCACATTTATATTTGGAATGTTTCTCAAGGGTTCTGTCATATTCAATATCTTGCTTTATGGTTTTGTCAAATTGCGATGTTTATGAAGTGATATGTTGGATTATGAAATTCATTGAGTGTTAAGATGGACTATGACATTGGTCCATGATAATGTTGCAATATGGTTATGTTTGTTATTTCATTTTGCTACATTATGAGATTTTATTAAAATGTTTTGCAACGCCTAGCTTTAGCTATGTTAGATTTTAATGTTGATCTAGGGTTAGGGTTATGTTCAATTGTTCCATTTTTGCACGAGTATGTTACATTATGGTTGTGTACCTTGATGTATAATGTTGCATTACATGATTGAATGTAAGGTTTTGTAATGTGTGGGTCTACTTATGTTTCGAAATGTTTTTTCACATTCCGATGTGCTTAAGTGTTATGTTGTGTTATGAAAATATTGAAGATCATATTGCATAGTGAAAATTTTCGATGGTAATGTTGTGTTATGGTTATATTTGTTAATTTTTTTCTTGGATTATGAGATCGGTTTGGAATGATTTTGTTGGATTTCGATATCCGTAAAGGGATATGTTGCGTTACGACATTTATGATGGCTCATATTGAATCAAGAAATTCCTCCATTGTCATGTTGCATTATTGTTATGTTCATTAATTTCTTTTCTTCGATTATGATATTTATTGCAAGGTTTTGCAATGGTTGGGTTTAGTTATGTTTTCCATATTCCTTAATGTTTTTTTTGTATTGTGAAGTTGATAAAGCATTACCTTGGATTGTGATTTCCATTGAGTATTTTGTTGGATTGTGACATTCGTTCGTGGTTATGTTGTATTATGGTTTTGTTATTTAATGGATTTTGTCACATTATCCGATTGTTATAAGTTTTTTCAAGGGTTGGAATTAGTTACTTTTTTGGAATGGTTTTGTCATTTTCTGACATTTATGAAGTTTTATGTTGGATTATAATGTTCATTAAGTTTTAAGTTGGATTGTAATAGTTAAGTTTTCTATGTTTCCATAGCTTAAGTCCTAACTTGATAAGCATTTAATACATTTTCACAATAAAAACATAAAGAGGATCACTGAAATAAATACACTCACAAGGTACACAACAATTTACCCTAGGAAACCCTAAAGGGAAAAACCAACAAAAAATTCATCAATATAGATTATTAGAATGCAATAACCAAAGAACAAGGTCTCATAAGAGAGAGAGACCAAACCCCAAGCATAAGAGCCAAAACACCAAAGACAATAGTCCTCCTCCTTCTTCGTTCGTCCTTCTCTCTCTCTCTCTTGTGCAATACAAGTGTGATTGAATGCATATAAATGAGGCAGGGTGCCTCCCTATTTATACTAATCTTCCCAACTAAAATTCAACCTTACTGGGCCCACCTACCTAGGAATTATCACAATAATATTTATATTATTCCTTTCTGGGTACTATTGACCCGAATTACAATGAAGGGTTTACCTCATGAATTTTACATGAAATTTTGCATCAGTGACATCTCCCGAAGGAGGAATAATAATAATGTAAAGTACAAGAAGAATATTCTTCGAAGTTACATTATTTCAACACCCCCCTTAACGAGAAGGTATTCTACTGACAACAATAACAACTAGTGTGGCTCTACACAACATCATTGGAAGGAGAGAGGAGGAATTATCAACATCATCTTTTGGAACATCGTTTGGTATACATATAGATCATTGGAATTTTTGAAAATAATCATCATCTGTAACATGTAGTTGGAGTGTCATCATCTGTAACATGGAGTTGGGGAATTGTCATCTGCAACATGGAACTGGAACACCATCCACAAAATGGAGCTAGAGGATAATCATGTGCAACATGGAATTGGAGCATCGCCTACAACATGGAGTTGGAGCATCATCATAATTTGTCGTAACATCATCATCTGCATAAGAAATGATAAATCATTAGCAACAACATCATGAGGCTAGCTCATTAGGATAAATATGGAATAACAAAAATGACACGTGATATGTATAACACCATCATCAACAACAACTCAAGGATGGAGTAACATCATCTATGGAAGGTGTAAAAACCACCAACAAGATCCTTCCTTTCAAAATTTTGGGATCATGGACAACACATATGTGGTACTTAGACGATTCTTCATCTTTCAGAATTACGAGATCAAGTCTTTCCAAATATACCAATACTGATCACAACTAATGCATACATACAGAAGACGATCCTTCCTTTTGGAAATATGGGATCAAGCCCGCCAATTAACATCATGGATGATCCTTTCTTTTGAAATTATGAGATCAAGTCTACTAACATCCTAGATTATCCTCCCTTTTAGAATTACGAGATCAAGTCCACTACCATCTTAGACAATCCTTCCTTTCATAATTACCGAATCAATTCCACTCATATCAACCTTTAATACGATCCTTCCTTTCGAAATTACGAGATCAAGTATAACAATGATTAATCCCAACATCTTGGACAATCCTTCCTTTCATAATTACAGGATCAAGTCCACTTAGATCAACATTTAAAAAGGCCATTCCTTTCAGAATCATGGGATCAAGTCTAAGGATTGTCAATCCTAACTTAGAAACCTTTTGTGATAAGGATACCATAGTATCATCAATACTATTGCCCCTTTCAAGGGAAGTCATCACAGACAACACCTAGCTTGTATTGGAAGTGTTAAAACTTCAAAAGAGATAGAGGCTTAGCTAACACATCTACAACTTGCTCATTTGTGCTCAAATATTGGATATTTATAGCTCCCTTCTGCACCATGTCACAAATGTAGAAGTGCTGAATTTATATGTGCTTAGTCTTATCACGGAACACACAATTCTCTGTCATATTCATGCAACTTTGATTATCACATAGAATCGCAATAGCATCCATATCTATATCGAATAGATATGACAACAACTTTTGAAGTCATATAGCTTCACTTCTGCAATGCTGAGAGAAACACTTGACTAATTCCTTCTTATCCATGAGATCATGGCTGACCCTAGACTGAAACATCCTCTTGAAGTGCTCTTTCTATCTGAGACACTTCTTTCCCAATCCAAAGATGTATAACCATACAATATTAAGTCATGATCTCTAGTATAACTGAGACCATAGTCTATCATACCTTTTAGGAACCTCATCACATTCTTTTCATCTACCACGTGAACATGTATGTGCTCAACCAGATATTGACTAGAGGTGTTCACAACAAAGCATATATATGGTCGGGTATTCTTCACATACATCAATGACCTAATGATATGTCTGTATAGTGTCACATCCACTAATACTGATGAAGCATCAACCAACAACTTCAAGTGTGTATCCATGGGTGTATCCATGGCTTACATTCCAACATGTCAAACCTTTTCATTATTTCTACTACATACTAACCTTGGTTAAGGAAGATCCCTTCTAGGCTCTACCATACTTCAATACCTAGAAAATAATGCATCAAGCCAAGGTATTTCATCTCAAATTCTATAGCGATATTCTTCTTACACTTTGATATTTGCTTGTCATTACCTGTCATAAATAAATCATCTACATACAACAATAATATGACAGATTCATCATCCATAACCTTCAAGTAAAGTTTAGGATCATCCTTACTTTTGGAAAATCCCAAGCTCATCATAAAACTATTGATTCTTCCATACCAAGCTCTTGTATCTTGGTTCAATAAATACATATCCTTCTTCAATTTACAGACATGTGTCCTTATGTATTTGACTTCAAAAATTTTTGGTTTTTCTATGCACACTTCTTCTTCAATAACACCATTTAGTAAGGTTGTTTTCAAATCCATTTGGTGTAACTTGCATTTCCTCTTGGATGCAAGTGCCATGATGGTTCTGATAGGAGTGTACCTTGCTACAAGAGAAAATGTCTCTTCATAAGGCGATTTCTTCCTTTTGAGAGAATCCAAGGGCCACAAATATGGATTTGTACTTCTCAATACTTACATTGGATGTATGTTTTATCTTGTAGATCCATTTGAAAGACACCAGACTTTTAACTTCTAAGTTTGGGAACTACTTCTTACACATCATTCTTCATTATGAGATCATATTATTTTGTCATGGATTCTACCCATTCTCTCTTTTGAACCACTACTTCAAAAGAAGTAAGTTCTTTGTCTACAAGATCACACATCAAATCCATATAACTAGGAAATGGGTTTGGCTTCTTTCTATACCTTGTGGAGACTTCTAGAGCACCATACCTTTCTAATTATTGAATAATATCATGAGCCCAAGATGTCTTTCTCTTGAGGGATATATTCATGTAGGGAGGTTCTTAGGGCTCCAATATATCATATTCTTCTGGAATCTCATCATAAGGAGAAGGTGAAACTTCTTTCATTGGTTCTGTAAGTCTGGGAGATACAACTTCTTCATATGTTTCTTCAAGTTGGCACTTTCTATATTTCTTGAGAGTTGTATCTTCATCAAAGGTTACATCCCTGATAGTTTCCATATGATGGTAACCTGGTATATAGATTCTGAAGGCCTTGGATACCTCATAATACCAAACAAATATTCCTTTCTTTTCCAGAAGGATACAATTGGTTCTTTTCTCTTTTCGAATATGAACAAAAACTGGACAACCAAATATATTGAGGTGAATTACCTCTGGTTTCTTTCATGTGAACATTTCTTCAGGGGTTCTGAACCCAAGTGCTTCTTTATCCCATAATTCTGTAGGACCATCTTGATCATGGATCATAGCATGAAATCTTCCATAATGGTTCATTTCTTCCTTTCAATAACACCATTATGTTGTGGATTATAGGGAGTGGTAAGTTCCCTCTTAATCCCAACATCTTTGCAGAAGTTTCCAAATTCATTTGAAGTATACTCTCCTCCATTATCTGACTTGAGTGTCTTGATATTTATTTTTGAAATATTCTCTACCAAGGCTTTGAATTACTTGAACTTTCCAAATACATCATATTTTGATTTCAAAAAGTAAACCCAAGTCTTACGAGAGTAATCATCAATGAATGTTACATAATATACATACCCACTTAAAGATGTTGAGGGCATATGACTGCATACATATGAGTGTATAAGTTCCAGTATTCCTTCTAACTTAGTGTCTCTCTTCAGAAATGGATTCTTTATGTTCTTTCCTTTCGCACATCCTTTACATACTCCTTCATGATCAATCTTTAGATCTGGTAGACATGTGATTACCATTCTCACATGTGGTAGGGATTTGTAATTTATGTGAGAAAGCCTTCTATTCCATAGTTCACATGGACTTGTGGTATCATGAATTGAGGCTTCTTCATGGCCTTTCAGTTTATATAGGCCACCTTCTTTTGTTCCAATTCTAGGTGCATCTTCTAAAGATTTACCTCTAGGCCACATAAGTACTTCATCATATATAAAGGAAACCTTGAATCCTTTCTTATCTAAGGATGAGATAGAAAGTAAGTACTTCTTCAATTTTGACACATATAACGAATCCTTCATCTTCATCGGGGTTCCTGAATCAAGATTGTATTGGGATTATCCTTTCCCTTAATGGGATATTCATAGTCATATCCCAGTGAAACTTTTTGAGGAGAGTCCTTTTCTTCAAAACTGGAGAGATTCTTCTTCTGATGTGTCATGTGCTTTGAAGCACCACTATCAATTATCGATGTGTCACTTCCAACTGTCACAAAACCGGAGAGAGCAGAGAATAAAATATATTCTTCAACTTATTCATTTTCTAACTTCTTCAAAGGTTCTTATTATTCTTATGCTAAATGAGCATGATGCATTTTTTTATTCTTCCTCTTATATTCTTCTTTCTTTGTTGAACAATTTTTGGCAATGTTTCCTATCTTATCACAATGCTAACATTGACGAGAGGAGAAATACTTCTTCTTGTAATATCCATTTTTACTATTTTTAAACTTCTTAGGAGGATAATACACCTTATAACTTTCCTTATTGAAATGTGTTAGAATTGTAAAGCCTTGATGGTAGCAAGAATTCTATAAACAAGATAAGAATCTAAGTAAACAATTAGCCTCACAAGGAATTGCAGAGAATTAGCATAAGGAGAGAAGAAAAATAATGATAAATAAACGATAATTGGTTGATTTATTACATTGGTAATACATCCTTTTAAAGGAAAAATAGTGTTTCTAGAAGACAACTCATGCTAGCTCATAAATCAGGCTTACTAAATATGATAAACCCCCATAGGTGACTAAGGTACTTTCTTAATAATCCAAGGAGCTCATGAATTGACTTAATCATAAGTGAGTGAGGATGAGTGACGGAAAGAGTTACCAATCATGGAATCTAGAGAGAAAATTATGGAGGATGTTTTGGCAACAAAAGATAACAGTTTCCTAGTTGACTAGCTTTACCTTATTCATTGAAATGCATGGATAAAGTAGGATAAAGACACAATATGCAGGAAGATGCAATTACTAATTTTGGAATTCAATTAAGTAGGAAATATCTAAACAAAATTAGGATAAAGGTGCTTCTGGGGTATAAATGGAAAGTGTTGACCAAGTGGTGCAAGTGGATAGGAAATTAATAAAAAATGATTAAATATTGTTATCCTAAGTATGGAATGGGTTTATAATATCCCAGCACCACCCTTTAAGTATGAATTTATGGTGGATTTTACCTGAAATAATCAGAAATATAGATGCATATAGGGAATATATGGCCCAACAACAAGGGTATGGTCAAACTTTACAATCTATCTTTTTCCAAAGAACTGAGGAAAGAGGAAAAACCACATAGGGAAAATCCTCCCTCAAGAAAGGACATGAAAGGAAAACCAAAAATGTTGTTGATGCTGCTCCAAACTAAATCCTAATGTCTAGAGGAATCTTCTTCTTGGGAAGAAGAGAAATCTTCTCACTTGGATCAGGAAAAACTGTAGGATGGAAAGTGGGACCATGTAGAACAACTGAGATCCAATGATGTGTAAGCAGGATTGGAAGCTCTTGAGAGTTTTAATCAACTTCAATATGATGTGATGACTTGAAATTCAAACCAATAGATATGAAGTCAACTACATATAGGTTAAATGAGTGTCCAAGCGAATGCATAAGGTATTTATCTTCATTTACACTGAGAGGATGTGTTCAAGTGATCATGTAGGAAAAATGAGAAGTCTTAGGACCAGGGAGTGCGAATACTGAGACTCCATAGGTTAATATAGATTCCAAGGTATCCAAAGGAAAAAAAAAATAGCACATCACCAGACTCTTCTAGAGCATAAACTGGTAAAGAATCCTTTGTGGTAGAAGTATGAAAGGAGGAAATAAAGAGATGTTCATAATCTTCAAGGAGGCTCCGAGTATTGATTCCAAGAGAAAAGGAGGATATGTAGAAGGACATCATATCAAGTATGGTGAGTGGTATGCACGGGGGGTTCAATTGTGAGGCAATATAATATCACATCCATTCATATTGAGGGTTTGAATACTCCTAAAAACCTCAAAAATATATTGCCTCATATTAAGGGGTCAAGGGGGGGTTTCTAATTTGGAATAGAAATATAAATATTGGGGTTTATTTTATTTGGGTGGGATGAGGAATAACCTCCAAATTGTGGGATGGCTTTATACCTCTAAATCATGTGCTCAATTCATGCCTACAAATCACGGGTTGGATTCATGTAATCCTATTTTTTCTAAGGAATAAATTCCAAATCATGGGATGGATTCATATCAATCCTAACTGCTACTAAGAAATAACCTCCAAATCATGGGTTGGATGTATACCTCTAAATCATTGAACTTGTAAATTCTTCTTTTTTTAGAATACATTTTTAGATTAGGTTTTAGGTGCATATTGAGATTCAATCAAAACTTGCTCCATAATGACCAAGAAAAGTGAGATCAATCTTTCTTGGATCATTGGAACCAAGAAAAGTTAAATCAATATTTCTTGACTAATTATTTCTTTCAACTTTGTGTATTCTTCTTTAACATTTTTTCATTGCTCGTTAGGAATAGTTGTTATATTGAGTTATATTTTGCACATTCATAAGTGTAATTTCAATTCTTATATGCAAGACATCCATCCTAATATTGTATTGGAACTGGCATGAACATATGCAAAAATCTAAATCCTTATTTACACACCCTATGTGTTATCTTTACCATGAAATGGTATCATATACATTTCACAACCTATGTATTTATAACTATTGCATGATTGAAACTTAACATTGGAGAATTTTCCCTCTCCTATAAAGATAAAAAAACTAGATATAACCCAAGAAAAGGTAACTAAATGTTGTTAATTCCCTTGATTGCAAGAGTAAATGTAGAGGAAGTGGATGCAATTCATTGTATCTTGTGAATGACCCAAATCCAATGCACACGATCATATGGTGTTATTTGGGTTCAAACATGAACGATGTTTTTTTAATGAGAATGTAGGGAAGTCCATCCTCAAAAGGGTTTCAATTTTGCACTTTTATAGGGTTTAATTTATTAATATTATAGAAAACATGATATATCTATGGCTATGCTTGTATTTACATGATATAAAATTGGTAGATTGGTAGGTTGTGGTGTGAAACATCTGAAATTCTCATATTTTCTAAGAATTGCACTGACTATTGGAATATCAACATTTTACATTCTTTGTTACATTTTTTTTAGACAAAAAAGATTATATTATAAAGGGAGGTGGTGTAACCACCGAAGGGTTCCAGTTTACAAAGAGCCCTCACGGGAGCAGAAACTGAAGACCAATATACATAGAAACCAGAGTAGCCATAGGTGCCCTTGAGGAAGTGGCAAAGACATTTAAACCATCAAAAACGCCCTTGAGGAAGCGGTAATCAAATAGTATGAATCCTTAATAGAGTTTATAACTGAGTAATATAATTAACAAACTACCTAACATCTGATAAATAGAGACTAAGACTATGCAGGGAAGTGGAGAGTTGAATGCAAGCAGGATGGAGAACCAGAACAAACAGATGAATTTTAACCATCCAAACTAGAGGACATACCATTTCTTTCATGCTTGATAATTTTTAGAGCAAGCTTGTCCACCTTGAGTTCTAGCTCAACAATCTGCCTGGTGAGCGAATTTTCAGTCCGCTTGACCTTTCGTTTGATTTTCTTTTGAAGGAATACCAAATCCTTGTTCACATGTTCCAGTCGCCATCCACCCTCGTAATCAATTCCATTCACCTGAGTTTGCAGTGATTTCAGCTCGTGCTCCACCTCCCTAATATTTGTGTCCATCAAATTTGGAACAAGCGCAACCGCGGAAGAGGAACCTGCTTCCATCCTGAGTAACAGCAGTCTCCAAGTAGCCAGACGACAGAGCTCCCATCTTAACAAGACAGCAAAATGGCTTCGGCCCTCATATTTCGATTCCTTTATATCCATAAGCATTGAGGAGAACGACGTCACCTCATAATCCAGTGCATAGGAAATCAAGCAAATGCTTGAATGATTTGACGCGACCTTCATACCATGGAACTCATATGCTCGAGTGGTAATTACACCCATTAAAACAATCACTGCAACCTCCTTCGACATGACTTCTGCTAATTTCACCTCATGCGAGAGTCCCAGGTCCATGAATGCCATTAAACCAGCGAATCCCCTCAATGACAAACAATGATAAATCATGAGGTCACCTATCCTGATGGCGTTAAGACATGGGACGGAGCTCTGAGAGTTCAAGTGGCTTCGCAGCAAATGAAGGGACAGTCTGGGTGGATTTATGCAGACCTACACGAGGCCATGTGAGCACCACGTGCCACCCGTCAAGGTAGCCCACTAGCATGTGAAGGTACAAGGGAGAGGGGCCCACGGGGGGAAGGCCCATGATAAGCCCTCGGGCCTATGGGGGAGGGAAAAAGGAACCTTGTTCTTTAAAAAAATCTCCCCGGGGCTTAGGGAGGCCCCTTTGTTAGCCTCAAGATCATCATAGGAGTTATTTTCCCTCGACACGTGATAGAAATCAATTTTTTTGAAGTGGGAGGATTGAGCGGAAATCTTGTGGATAAGATGCCTCAGATCCATATGAGATGGCATCCGTTTTTTATCAAGAGAAAGAATGGCAACTCTAGAGTCTCCAATGACTATTAGCTCAGAGATTCCCAGTGTCATGGCTATCCTCAATCCTTTCTAGAGGGCCAAGGCTTCAGCGATATTGTTGGTGTCGATGCCCTGCCCCCAAGCGAACTTAAATTTCATTGATCCATCTGGAGTGAAAATAACTCTTCCCCCCCTGCCGCCCCAACATTCTTTGTTACATTGATCTCTTGACAACTTTGTATTTTACGTATTTTTTACTCCCCATTATTATTCGTTGGGTCTTCCACTATACAATGCTACAAATTAATCAGTTTCCCCTACAATGCTGGTGGGATCATTATTAGCATTATATAATTATTTTATTTAGCATCTTGTTTGCTTATACTAAGATGTGTTAGGGATTCTTCCTGTTACAAATTGATGATATGATATAAAGAAGGTATTAAAAAAGGGTTGATAAACATGGATACCTACAATATCTGGTGAAACTAGCGGGTTTCTTAATTGGAAAGGTATATTGGGAGGGGGTTTCAACAATACAATTTTAGGATGTATTTTCCAATATTTACTGAAATTATGTATATCTTTAATATCCTGCGAATGATCATGCTATGTAACAAGTTCACTCAGTGAAATCCCTGTGGTGGTATGACACAAATAATACTTGATATAGCTAAGAAAACATCTTGAAAGGCACAAACTTGCACATCATCAAGGAGAGAGGTATGCACAAGGTGTGAAAAATATGGCATATGGATCCCATAATCCTTGATAGAAGACATAGAGAACAATGAATGTGTAAATGAATTATAAACAATAGTAATGGAAGACCCATTAGTCACTTATTTTTCATCATCAACATCATAAGAATATGCATCAATATTTTCAACTTCAAGGGATACATAAAAGTATGGCTCTTCAATATTTGCTTCTTGATAGAGAGAGGAAGCATTTGAATAAAAGAGAATGGTAGAAACAAGAACTGTATGAGTTACTTCTTCATCATGAAAAACATCATAAGAGAATATAGAAGTTGAGACATCTTGAGATATATCACATGAGGAGATGTTGGGTTCGCTCCATGCTTCATCTTATTCTTCCTGCAAACCAAAATCTTTGTCCAAATTGTTTCAAAGCTTGAACATATACTAAGAAAAAACTATGAGATTATGTATCTTTGGAGACATTACTAGACACATAATTCCATAAGCTCTATCACAATCATTTAGCCAGTCAAAATTCTCTTCATAATATTTTGGTTTGTTCACTGTACCAATGGAGACATCAAAGCGGCATTGCCTCTTCAAGTATGCGCTCATATTTGGATTCTAATTAGCATAGTTGAAAGGAGAAAGTAGAGGAACTTTTGAATCCATATAGAAGTTGTTGCACCTGCAAAATAAACCTACAAATATGAAAAATGACAATTAATTGATGAGATCCCAAATATTTGGTTCCATGCCAGAATCCTAAATCTTTGATGGTAGCAAGAATTCTATAAACAAGCTAAGAATCTAAGCATACAATTAACCTCACAGGGAATTGCATAGAATTAACATAAGGAGAGAAGATGAAGAATAATGGACACACATTAAGGAATGATAAAAAAATGATAATTGATTGATATTATTACATTGGTAATATATCCTTATAAAGGAAAAATACAGTTGCTAGAAGACAACTCATGCTAGCTCATAAATCAAGATTATTAAATATGGCAAAGACTCTAGCATCGAGACACCTTCAACGATGCCCATTATGGAAGACAATGCCACATATGTTACACTTTAGGAAATGGTTTCAAAAGAAGTTGAACATATACCATTTAAATCTGAAGTGAGGTTACGTACAGACCCACCTGACACGTCGAAGAGGAAACAATATAGTAGCAGTAAGAAAGCAATAAAAGCACCACTAGAAGTTGAAGAAGTAGGCTTTGCAAGCATTCTACCAGATAATGTTCCGCTCAGACCAGCCGACAGTCCTAATATTTGAATCGCCAAGAATGAAAGGTACCAACTAGTAGCACTGACCGTACCAAAAGGACTTTGGATAACGACGAATAATGGAAAAATCCCACGACTTCACACTCAACATTACAAGAAACTTATGATATATTTGGTGATGTTGATGAACTTTTGTTTTCATCAAAATAAAAATTGGATAGCAAAGGGATTGGACGGTGTCGATGAGATAAATTATGAAGGATTCAAAAGAATAGAATATAAGTTGGAGCTAAGTGTTGTGGTAGAGAAGTACAAGACAACGAGGGATGATCAAATTCATGAAACCGAGGTGTCAGGACAGTTTAATAATAAAAAATTAAAAAAATCATGAAATAGAAATCTTGGTTTTCTAATCCTAAGGTCCTCTAAAACTAATCCTATAAGCCCGAGGCACTCAAATTTTACAAACCTCTAATCGAAGGATTCAATTTGGGCACTGGAAAGATTGTTTCAATGATGAAGAACTATAGTCATATAAATTAACCAATATGGTGCATTGGTTAAACATGTTATATCATCAAACAAGAATATTCATAAAATTAAGAAAATAGTCAAAGAAGCAGAGAAGAAAGCTAAGAACTGGGAGGAGAACATGCATCGGCTCGACGCAGCTGTAACAATTTCTTGCAATAGTTTTATTGATGAAGGAATTACCCACGAGATGTTTGTAGAAGCCAAAAATGTTTTGACTTGGTGAGATTATAGAGAACCTCCAAAATAAAGTCGCGGAGTTGAAATTACAAGTGACACATAGTACACCTCAAGAAGTATCGGAAGAGAAAAGAAAAGAAACAATAGAAGATGCAAAGAGAATAGAAGAGGGGGAGTCAATTTGTGCCAAGGAAGTCAAGCAAGTTTCTCAGACATGGGAATATTTATTGATGATGAAGAGTTAGAAAAATTTTCATAACATTTGCGCATCGTTGCAATAGAGGTGAGCCAGCTAAAGAATGAGATGAAGAAGTTTCCACTAGTAGAGAAAATGGCTAAGTCTACCGACATGAAGATGCTACAACAACAAGTCATAACACTATGAACACAATAACAAAAGAGGACTTATAGGGTCACAGAAATGCAAGCATAGGTAGAGAAAATTACAGGTACTCTTCAACTTGTACACCAGAAAGTGTGACAGAAAATAGAGTCAGCAATATTTACAACTCCAAAACACATCAGTTCTAAACTTGTGGAAAATTTGAAGAAGACAAAAGTAGATGTATGGGAGGATACTGAACGGATAGTGAAAATATTTCAGGATTTTCAAGGTAAGGTTTTAACAATGGAGGTATCAAATTAATGTGGCACATGATGGGCTATAGGTGCGCATTGGGATCTTGTTGGCCGTGTGTTGGCCATAGGAAAAGTTAAGTAGAATTCGACCATAATTTTGCTCGGGAAGATAAAGAATCCGTTCTCAAGATAGAAAAGAGAATTTACGATGGAATAAGAGCTGGGATCGAAGAGAAGCTATGACAGAAGAATACATGATGGAAACATTGGTTGCAAGAGAAGCCACGACGAAAGAAATCACAATAGAAGAAGAGTATAGCTGTGAAAAGGACAACTTGGATAATCGTGGGTAAGAATTTAGTTATAATAAAAGCACACTTTTTGTAATAACACATAATTGTATTTTGGGCCGATAGTGCCTATTTTCAGCTGTAATTGAATGTACAAGAATGTAAATTATTGTCCGTTGGATAACATAAAAGAGTCGCTTGATTAGGATAGGTATAAGATTATAAAAGGGAAATACCAAGCTGTGTGTGAGATTGACGTTGGTTATTGATTATTTTTTTATCTAAGTATTTGTTTGGTTGGTTAAGCCATTGTGTAGGTAGAGAAGATAATAGGATTTTTGGCTAGAGAAACGATCCAGGCCATGTGCAGATCGACGGAGGAGTGAAGAAGAGAGGAAGTATCTAGACCTAAAACTAGAAAGCATGAGGGAATAAAAGTATGTATGAATTGCAAAGAATACGTAGAGAAAGTTTGCAAGTTGGATGCACCAAAAAAAGGTCTTAACATATTTCTCATGCTAGATGAAGAGCACCTTTGTGGTTTTTCCCAGATGGGTTTCCACATTAACTGTTGTCTCTGTGTGTTATTGAGTAATTTGTTTATGTCTATTGCATGTATGTCATGAATAAGTAAATATGAATATGTTGCACCGCATCTATTTATGAAGAATCCAATATATGTATGTGTTTTAGTGCTTATTGAATGGACCTACGATAAGGTCATTATGTTGATTATTATAATATGTGTCGACTGGTAATTAGATTGGTATCTTGAATGGATAGACAAGGGATAAGGAATATAATGCCTGACTTCAGTTGAGTGTTGTAGTAAGGTACCGAGAGAGTAGAAAACCCCACTTAATTGGAGAAATTTGGTTCTGAAATTTCCCCATAAGATATATCGAGTGAGACTGCATCTGCATCGTAGGTGCTTCCGGATGAGCCCTTGTATGTCTGGATGATATATGGGTCTTTGTTGATGACCGAGGATTTGAACCTCAGTCAACTGGAGGTGAAATCCAACATCATCTAGAGATACATTCTATTGTGGAACTAGGTCCGAGAGCATCTACGGATGGATGTTATGATGGGATACCTACTGATGGGTGTCATGATGAGGTATCTACCAATGGGTTCCAAGGTTCCATGGATACATCTAATTGTGGATGTCCATATTTATATGTGGGTGACATAGATATCACATTTGATGAGGCCCATAACCCACATGTCCCAGGATTGATCTCAATATCACCACATGAGATTCATGAGGTTGATCCCTTACTTGATGGAGTTGATGCATCCACATATTTGGTGTATACTTGTTGCAGAGAGTTGGTTCATGCTTCCTCAACCTACACATTTGAGGGTGAGCATTGGGTGAAGGGTTCCTTATTGATGCCTAAGGTGTTTGTTTTTTTATCATTTAAGCATTATGATATTAGGATCTTATCTGAGAGAATAACATGCAAAACAATAAATCACAAGAGACAATAGACACAAAGATTTTCCTTGGGGAAACCATAAAGGAGAAAACCTCGCAACTTCCTTAGAGATAGAATGAGCACCAATGGCAGCAGTAAAGCCCAAAGACAGAAATATGATCTCCAATAGTTGTTCTCTCTCTCACTTATGCGAGCACTTCCTCTCTCACTCATGCACCCCAGTTGAGTGAGTGTATGTAACAAATAGAGAGTATCACTCTCTATTTATACTAGTTTCTGACTTGACAATTACTTACCAGGGCCGATATATCTAGGAGAGTCTAATAACCTTAGTGCCCCACAACTATGGGGAATTTCCCCCCGATCAACAAGGAGGGTTAACCTCAACTCAATTGTGGGGACTATTTCCCCGACTTACAACGGAGGATTAACCTCAATGACTTTACATGAATTTATTATATTAATGACTCTACGGATAGGAACATCGGGGTACAATGAAATATAAATAATTCTCTCGATAGGAAAATCAGGGTACAATATAAGATATACAAATGCAAGAAATATAAACTCCTACTAATGCAATATTTAAATATTGATTAGTTAATGCTATTAGTTTTGTATCTAAATAATCTTTATTTATGTTCAGAAAACAAATTAAGTTTTCTTGTCAGTCTTCTGATTAATTTCTGTTTGCAACAGCAAGGGGATATGCTATGTTAGATTAGGCTTACTTAGCTATTAAGCTAACGCACACAGTTTTCTTTTCCTTACAGATGTCCAGGTACAGTTTTGGGATTGCTGCTTAATAGATCTTTTAAAGTAATAGAATCATATGCTGTTACCAAAATTCATTCAATAAAGAAAAATAGATATAATGCATGTTAGCCAGAAAAATTCAGCTTCCTGCAGGTAAAGCTTCTCCTGTACTCCTTTGATAAAGAAGAAAATTAGAGAATGGATAGTTTAGAAATGCTAGTGAAATAGATAGCCATTTTCAATTACACTAGAGGCATTTACACATACTATTTACTTTCTAGTTTGTAGCTTGAGTCTGGTTTATCATGTTTGCTCCTATTTTACTTTACTTAAAAGGCTGTTGACCCATTAAGCAAAAGAGTATAAATTCAGGATGTGTTTGACTGCAGCTAAAAGAATGTAAAGAAAGAATTAAGTAAAGTCCACAAATGCTTATACCTCTAACAGCTACAGGATTTCCTGCTTAGTTATAGGTCTATACTTAGTAACTTTTAAAAGTGTAGAGTGATAGAAATTATCTTATTCCTATGATCAATAAGTGATCAAAGTTTTTATGTGCACTTTGGGATCTATCATATATTATCATATACACTATTACTAAGACCTTCCAGTTAAAAGAACATCAAAAGGTATAAGCAATTTGCATAAGTATTATCCAGCTATCACTTATTAGCTCTTGTGATTCTTTTCATATGAAAAAGGTTACCATTATACTCTTCATCATATGAACTTAATCTGAAGAAATTATAGTCTTATAATTTCTATCAAGCTCTTAAATTGCATTTGTCGAGACTTAAAAACCCTAAGCCAAATAGTTCTAAAGTTGATAAAGGACAAGCCATTCTAAAAATAAAAAGGAGGACTGTTCCTGGTTATAACAAACCCTCCTTTTGTTCAAAAAAACCAAGTTCTATCATAAAGAATAGTACTTATCAATAAGAAGAACATATTAGACTTGAAGATTTGATGGTAGAATAGAGTAAATGATCATAAGGCATTAAACCCTATAAACCCTGTTAACTTAACTTTACATTCAAAATCTCATAATCATTATAACACAAAGTTCATTTGGTCATACTATTATGCAAAGGTATACCTTCAAATGAGGTCTAATCGGATGGTTTGGATTTAAAAAATACCTAACTAGGGTATCAATATTATTGTCATAATATAATTTATGGATTTCAAAACAATGTTTTATATGTTGAGGTCTAACATTACATTTGTGTATAATGTAATGCATGTTATAACGTTATAGGCATATTATAACATCAATGTATGATTACCATAGACATAATATAGTTTATAGTTTGCGTTGGAATGATTTATGTTTAAAGACTAACATTACGACGTGTAAATTATGTTGCAGGTAAAGTCAAGGTTCGACCTTATCATTGTCTCCACACCATGATTTGGTTTGCCATCCAAATGATTTTTAACATTAACAAATGACCCACTCATTAGCAAATATTTACGAGCTGTCGTGGCTGTCTCCTCGCCATGCAGTGGATGTTTATATGTTGACTCGCCCTTTTTACTGGCCTCATTCTCTCCCTCGCCTTCGGGCTTGAGCTCTGCAACCCTACTGGTGGTTAAGGTCGATTCTTGCTCTGGTACTGTTCGATTGTAGCTCTCCTTCACTTCATTCTTTAAAGCTCTATGTAAATGCTGATGGCTCAGTTGTTGGCAGCATTGTAGTCAAAAAAGGACTTAGGGTTTCTTTGCTGAGCTTTGGTGACTACTTAGTCACGGCCTGCGAGAGAGGCTCTCAAATCCTTACCAGTTGTGTCTCCATATGAAAGAAGGTTCCCAGTTTACTTCCAGCTTGTTCTTGTAGCAAAGAAAAGGGTTTGTAAACCTGGTTCTTATATACTCGGCCGTTTATTTAAAAGCTGTTCGCTTCCAAACAAAGCTGGTAAGTTTCAGTTCTCCACTCCTATCTTGTAATTCAGATTTTTTTTAAAGAAATTTAAACTATAAGCTAGGGTTTCTGATCGATGGCTGTCTCCTTTAATGGCAGAATCGACTTCCTTCTCAATGTAGAATGGTACGTCCTGCGCTTTGGATTTCTACTCCACCGGTAAGCCTGGTCTCCACCATGGCACGCCTCCTTGCTAGTTGTGGTGAATAGATGCATTTCGGTGGTTTCTTCTTGGATCCTTGCTGATGTATTTAGCTGTAGGTTATAAATTAGTTTTTCCAGGGTTTACCCTGCGATGAAATAGATGTAAAGAACTCGGCTGAGGGCTGTCTGTACATACCTGCCTTTAAGAATAACGAGGGTTGCTACCTCGGCCGTTTAGTTTCTGTAGTTTTTGAGCTGTTAGTTTTTTGTTTTTGTTTTAAGGTTTAAGTTAAGGGTATAAAACCTTGCTCTGTAAAGAGCCTTCCGGCTACGGCCGTGAATGTAAACCTGGTTTTTAAAACTGTAGGGTTTTTGTAAATGCTTTTTACAGGCAAGGGCCTCTGCGTTATTACTGTGTAAAAAGTTATTACAGGCCGCGAGCCTTACTCTTTACTGTATTATGATCTCTTTGTTTTTACAGGCCATAAGCCTCACATTTACAGCTATGGTTATTAAATGAACA
>LPNX011228891.1:16157-89654 GCA_001517045.1 Pseudotsuga menziesii | reverse complement strand
TCTTTTTATTCTGTTCAAAATAGAAATTTGCTTTTCGCATAGCTTCTTCCAGAGTTTTGGGATTGTCATATTCGATTCTATCTTTTATATGGTATGGCAAGCAGCGGAGAAACCACTGTACCTTCGATTTCTCATCAACTAAGTACGGCACATACCTCAACAGACTTAAAAACTTGCTGTTTAAGTCTTTCATTGTCATGGACCCAAGCTTTAACTCATAAAACTCCTTGGCCCTTTCTTCATAGTACTGTTCAGATAGGAACTTCTTCTTGAAGTACCTTTTGAATGTACTCCAGTTGACCTCTTTTTCTTTAATCCCTTTTACCCTCTTCAAATCTTGCCACCATATATCTGCCTTCCCTGAAAGGTTATATATGGCCATTCTCGCCTTCAGTTGGTTTGAATAATTATAAATCTCAAAGTATTTTCTCATCCCGGATAACCAGGATTCTGCCTCTTCTCCTTTTTCCATTTCTCCATTGAAAGTTGGGGGTTTTATTTTCTTGAATTCCCTAGAGATCTCTTCGTAAGGTCTATACTTTTTCTTTTTCTTATACACCTCTGCGTCGCTACTATCACTGGTAGAATAATAACTCTATTGTTCCTTAAGGCCTTCAGATGAGGAACTGCTATCAGATTTAGCTAATTTCATCTTTTTGGAACTTTTTTGATGACTAGCTTCTTCCATTTCAGACCTTCTATTTTTTCCTTCAGTCTGAAATTTCTCTATCAGAATTTGATTTAACTCCTCTTGAGTTTTCAGAATTCGTTCATTATCCCTTTTAACTGACTCTAATTCAGTCTTTAGACCTTTTATGGTCTGCATCAGTTCTGAGGAGTGAACAGTTACCTCCTCCATCTCAGGTTCTCTGGTTACTTGTCTGGTTTCAGTATTAGGAGACTCCTCCGTTGCATATGCTCCTAAGTTCTCCATACCTGCCTGTTAAATTCAGAAAAGAAAATAATTTTTTGCTTTTCACATTAAAACAAAATACAGATTAGTATATTATTTTACTGTTATGCGGAAAGTAATTGAGCCACATTAAGGCCTAGTGTTTGAACCTGGCTCTGATACCACATGTCAAAACCCCAAAATTTTCACAAAAATTTAAACTTTTATAAATAGCGTAAACTCCTACTAATGTAATATTTAAATATTGATTAGTTAATGCTATTAGTTTTGTATCTAAATAATCTTTATTTATGTTCAGAAAACAAATTAAGTTTTCTTGTCAGTCTTCTGATTAATTTCTGTTTGCAACAGCAAGGGGATATGCTATGTTAGATTGGGCTTACTTAGCTATTAAGCTAATGCACACAGTTTTCTTTTCCTTACAGATGTCCAGGTACAGTTTTGGGATTGCTGCTTAATAGATCGTTTAAAGTAATAGAATCATATGCTGTTACCAAAATTCATTCAGTAAAGAAAAATAGATATAATGCATGTTAGCCAGAAAAATTCAGCTTCCTGCAGGTAAAGCTTCTCCTGTACTCCTTTGATAAAGAAGAAAATTCGAGAATGGATAGTTTAGAAATGCTAGTGAAATAGATAGCCATTTTCAATTACACTAGCGGCATTTACACATACTATTTATTTTCTAGTTTGTAGCTTGAGTCTGGTTTATCATGTTTGCTCCTATTTTACTTTACTTAAAAGGCTGTTGACCCATTAAGCAAAAGAGTATAAATTCAGGATGTGTTTGACTGCAGCTAAAAGAATGTAAAGAAAGAAGTAAGTAAAGTCCACAAATTCTTATACCTCTAACAGCTACAGGATTTCCTGCTTAGTTATAGGTCTATACTTAGTAACTTTTAAAAGTGTAGAGTGATAGAAATTATCTTATTCCTATGATCAATAACTGATCAAAGTTTTTATGTGCACTTTGGGATCTATCATATATTATCGTATACACTATTACTAAGACCTTCCAGTTAAAAGAACATCAAAAGGTATAAGCAATTTGCAAAAGTATTATCCAGCTATCACTTATTAGCTCTTGTGATTCTTTGGCATATGAAAAAGGTTACCATTATACTCTTCATCATATGAACTTAATCTGAAGAAATTATAGTCTTATAATTTCTATCAAGCTCTTAAATTGCATTTGTCGAGACTTAAAAACCCTAAGCCAAATAGTTCTAAAGTTGATAAAGGACAAGCCATTCTAAAAATAAAAAGGAGGATTGTTCCTGGTTATAACAAACCCTCCTTTTGTTCAAAAAAACCAAGTTCTATCATAAAGAACAATACTTATCAATAAGAAGAACATATTAGACTTGAAGATTTGATGGTAGAATAGAGTAAATGATCATAAGGCATTAAACCCTATGAACCCTGTTAACTTAACTTTACATTCAAAATCTCATAATCATTATAACACAAAGTTCATTTGGTCATACTATTATGCAAAGGTATACCTTCAAATGAGGTCTAAATGGATGGTTTGGATTTAAAAAATACCTAACTAGGGTATCAATATTATTGTCATAATATAATTTATGGATTTCAAAACAATGTTTTATATGTTGAGGTCTAACATTACATTTGTGTATAATGTAATGCATGTTATAACGTTATAGGCATATTATAACATCAACGTATGATTACCATATACATAATATAGTTTATAGTTTGCGTTGGAATGATTTATGTTTAAAGACTAACATTACGACGTGTAAATTATGTTGCAGGTAAAGTCAAGGTTCGACCTTATCATTGTCTCCACACCATGATTTGGTTTGCCATCCAAATGATTTTTAACATTAACAAACGACCCACTCATTAGCAAATATTTACGAGCTGTTGTGGCTGTCTCCTCGCCATGCAGTGGATGTTTATATGTTGACTCGCCCTTTTTACTGGCCTCATTCTCTCCCTCGCCTTCGGGCTTGAGCTCTGCAACCCTACTAGTGGTTAAGGTCGATTCTTGCTCTGGTACTGTTCGATTGTAGCTCTCCTTCACTGCGTTCTTTACAGTTCTGTGTAAATGCTGATGGCTCGGTTGTTGGCGGCATTGTAGTCAAAAAAGGACTAAGGGTTTCTTCGCTGAGCTTTGGTGACTACTCAGTCACGGCCTACGAGAGAGGCTCTCAAATCCTTACCAGTTGTGTCTCCATATGAAAGAAGGTTCCCAGTTTACTGCCAGCTCGTTCTTGTAGCAAAGAAAAGGGTTTGTAAACCTGGTTCTTATATACTCGGCCGTTTATTTAAAATCTGTTCGCTTCCAAACGAAGCTGGTAAGTTTGAGTTCTCCACTCCTATCTTGTAATTCAGATTTTTTTTTAAGAAATTTAAACTATAAGCTAGGGTTTCTGATCGATGGTTGTCTCCTTTAATGGCAGAATCGACTTCCTTCTCAATGTAGAATGGTACGTCCGGCGCTTTGGCTTTCTACTCCACCGGTAAGCCTAGTCTCCACCATGGCACGCCTCCTTGCTAGTTGTGCTGAATAGATGCATTTCGGTGGTTTCTTCTTGGATCCTTGCTGATGTATTTAGCTGTAGGTTATAAATTAGTTTTTCCAGGGTTTACCCTGTGATGAAATAGATGTAAAGAACTCGGCCAAGGGCTGTCTGTACATACCTACCTTTAAGAATAACGAGGGTTGCTACCTCGGCCGTTTAGTTTCTGTAGTTTTTGAGCTGTTAGTTTTTTGTTTTGTTTTAAGGTTTAAGTTAAGGGTATAAACCCTTGCTCTGTAAAGAGCCTTCTCGCTACGGCTGTGAATGTAAACCTGGTTTTTAAAACTGTAGGGTTTTTGTAAATACTTTTTACAGGCAAGGGCCTCTGCGTTATTACTGTGTAAAAAGTTATTACAGGCCGCGAGCCTTACTCTTTACTGTATTATGTTCTCTTTGTTTTTACAGGCCATAAGCCTCACATTTACAGCTATGGTTATAAAATGAACAAAGTATTCGGTTCTTAAGTGATTACTTTGTAACAAGTAGGGTTTTTACCCTCCGTTCTACTTTTATTGAAGAACCGGTTTCTTTTCTTGCAATTACTTACTGCTGGGATGAAAAGATAAACACCAAAGAAAGCTTAAGCTCCATTACTGAGCGTTCTGTGCTTGTATCTTTGCTTCTGGTTCAGATATATACTTTTGATTAAAGTTTTACATTGTTATTTGTTTAGAAACTACAATATCTAAGTAACTTGCAGGCTTTTAATACTGTTTAAAAAAAAATGCAGCAGTAGAGATTAAATATCTAAATTTTTGATTTACTGTTTACTTAGTCACGAGAACTGAGTTTATTTTTTATTTTTATTTTTATTTTATTCTGCATTTTGTAAAATAATTGATTTATATTATAATAAGCATTATTATAATACAATTTTATTGTGATCTTTTGATCAAAATCAAGTCTTTTAATAACATTTATTTACTTATAAAAACATATTAAAGACTATCACCTGAACACTATATTGTTTATATTCTATATATTAATAAACTAAATTTATATTTGTATGTTCTTATAATACTTATATAAAACCATGTTTTTTTTATTGTAATTACTAAAATACAATATTACCCTTTGATGTTACTATGAGTATTGTTTTAATGTTTAAACCTATTATTTGGTTCTAAAATTTGAATATTTCTGTTTAGTATTTATATAATAATTAAGTAACTTTATATAACAACACTATAAACACTTTAATAGTATCTATTTATCAGGATTTGAAATAAAAATAACAGCTATGAGAATATGCATTAATCGAGCTGAAAACTGGAAATTGTAATCTCTGCTGTAATACAAACTACTACTGCAATTGTATCATCTTAACTGATAGTTATAAATAATCTTCTTTCAGTAAAGTATTTGTTTAAACAGAAGAAGCAAATTATAACTTATACTGCAAGCAAATTTATTCTGTCTATTCCTTGCATAGTTAATATTACCAAAGAAACAGAGTTACAGCTCTAGATTAATTTTAAAGCTGTAGAAAGGTAGTTAATAAAATTAAACAGAAAGACATTTATAATAGCTGTAAGAAAATTAGGAACTCGGTTCTGAAGATTACTTCTTCTAAACACTGAGATACTGTGCTAGAGTACTATCTGGTGACACCAGATGTGGAAAAACACAGTGATACTAACAAGTTATGCTTCTAACATTCCAAGATACTAATTTTACAGATATTAACAATTATTCAGACATGTAAATATCTATAACATTTATCCATTTATATTCAGAAAGATATAAAGAAATGAATGAAGAACCTGTTTAATGCTGTGGACAACAACAACAATGGGAGGCTGTTCCTCCCTACCAATTCCTGGAGAGCGCTCAGACAACGACTTCTTAGGACCCCCGAGCTTGCTATGGTCTCCCTGGCTTGGAACTAGGTGCAGCAAAACAGATACAGTCTTCAACTCAGTATCAACTCAGAACTATTAGTCAGTTCCCTCAGCTCAAATAGCTGTAATCAGCATCAAGTTACTGCAAACATTCACTCAAAGAACTTCCTTACTGTCTTTCCCTCTTCCTCAAATGAAATTCCTGAATAACATTCAGCTGAATGAATTCTTTCTGGAATAAAAATTGAGCAGCCTCAACTCTCTTCATTGAGTACTTTTAAAGATTGCCTAGGTCTTAGTTGGGTTAGCTGTCATTTAATGAGCCACCTGCTCACATTCCACTTTCTTGGGGAATCATGACCCCAAATATAGGGAAGTTGCCACCTGCAACTTAGGAAGTGCTTGAGGATGCCGCCACTTGTCTTTTGCCTTTCCACCTAGTTCCATCAACCAGTTTGACCAGTAACCTCTTTTAACAGCTCTCCCATGCTGTTGTCTCCATAATTTATTTATTATTAATTAAATATTCTCAATTACACTCCATAATTGTTGACTCTGCTGAGTCATCAATCCCTACTTAGGATTAAGTTTAACATAATGTCTCAGAAATAAAATAAAACAATTTACATAATTTTACAAAATTGGGGTATGTGACAGATCTTCTTTGAATTGTGAGAGCTTGATCTTCTGTTTCTCTCATCTTATTTTCTCTTATCATGAGTTGAGCTTCATCTTGTATGTGCTCTTCCCAGAGTATGCTGAAAGTAATCACTTCCTTCTGACACATATTCCTTGAATGAATGAATTCCATGATCCTGGGAGTCCATTCAAGGTGGTTATCCCAACTTCTGCATTCTCCACTTATTCTTCCACTACTTCAAGTTGTTCTTTGATTTGAGAGACCCTTGTAAAGTATGACTGTATGGTCTCTTCATTCTGGATCTTCACATTCTTCAATTGGTTTCTCAAAGTAATATTCTGATTTATGTTCTTTCCTTCAAATACATTGGTCAAAGAATCAAACATCTCTTTAGGTTTCTTTAGGGAATACACTTGTGGTATAAGGTGATCCTCTTGGCCTTGACCAATTTCTTCTTGTGCAAGGCTTTAGCCTCATCTCCCTCTAGAACTCGGACCTCTCCACTTATGTAGGTGTCCAATTCATTTACTTCGAGAACCAGTGAAAACTTATACTTATATTCTTGGAATTTGTAAGATTCACCAAGCTGGTTTGATAGGTCATTTTGAAATGAGAACCTCAAATGTAAATAACAAAAGATTATATCTTATCGATTAGAGGTGTCTGTCCTGGTTCCAGATCTAGCTAATCTAGGGTTTGTTAGAGAAACCCTAATTTTCAAAACTTGGAATTTAAAAATTTTGATTGGATAGAAAGATGGGCCTCTTCAAGGAGAGCTATCCAATGTTCTCCTTTTCTGAAAACAGTGGAGGGAAGCTCCCGGAACAGGAAGCCCTAGTTTTCCAATTTCTTATGTAGAAATGCCTGAAATTGTTTCTATGGTATATCTGCAATTACTACTCCATGGTGTCTGAAACTTTGCACTGACGTAGCCTCTTTTGTTCTTTTTCCAACACCATAGGTATCAGTAGAATTTGTTTCACCATTTGGTAGTTATGAGAGTTTTCTCAAGGTGACGTCTTTCAGGACTGTTCAATATAGTGAATTTGTACAGACTTCCACATGTGATTGTTTCATATTCGGGGTATGAAACATTTACTACAGAAATTACAGTTTGTGCCCTATCTGGAACATCTTGAGAAATTTCATTTGGACCTTCATAGCCCGAGATATAGCAATTCTCCCTAGGTGTCCTGTTTAGGGATCAACCCTTGAAGAGGATGGAACCTTGATTTGGAGGAATCATATTTTCTAGAATATATCAAATATGAGGATGAAATTTTTACACAGGATACATCAAGATTTTAGGTTTGGGCTATGAAACTTTCAGCCCTTGATACCTCTTTAATCCCGATATATGGAGAATGTACCAAAACTACCAGTTTTAGTATTTTAGGGTTTTTCAGGCCCACGGTCAAACTAGGGTTTGACTTTCCCGGAGTTTCACCCAACCAAAAATTAGACCTTGGTCTCTAAAATTCGATTTTGATGTGGAGAGAAATCCTATGATGGGCTCACTCAAAAATTCCTCTTCTGTAAAAAGCCCTAATTTCCCGCAGCAAAAATTGAAAAATGCCCGGAATCAAATTCTGCTTCGACAGAAAGATGCACCCTTCAATGGAGGGTTAGCTTAGCATCCTTTTACTGATGGATTGTGGAGAGAGACCCAAAAAGTAAGAAGCCCTAGATTTTGTAGCTGCACAGTGTCTTCTTCTCAAGTTAGCTCTGATACCATGTTAGATTTTTATCATTTAAGCAATATGATCTTAGGATCTTATCTGAGAGAATAACATGCAAATCAATCAACCACAAGAGACAATAGACAAAAATATTTTCTTTGAGGAAACCATAAAGGAGAAAACCCCAAAAATTCCTTAGAGATAGAATGAGAACCAATGGCAGTAGTTAAAACCAAAGATAGAAAGATGATCTCCAACAACTGTTCTCTCTCTCACTTATGTGAGAACTTCCTCTCTCACTCATGCGCCCCAGTTGAGTGAGTGTATGTAACAAATAGAGAGTCTCACTCTCTATTTATACTAGTTTTCAACTTGACAATTACTTACTAGGGCCGACATCTCTAGGAGAGTCTAACAACCTTAGTTCCTCATAACTATGGGGACTTTTCCCCCCGATCAACAAGGAGGGTTAACCTCAACTCAATTGTGGGGAGTATTTTGACTTACAACGGAGGATTAACCTCAATGAATTTACATGACTTTATTATATTAATGACTCTCTCGATAGGAACATCAGGGTACAATGAAATATAAATGATTCTCCCGATAGGAACATCGGGGTACAATATAAGATATACAAGTGAATATATTCGAAAGTTACAAATACATCAACATAAGGAGGAGAAAGAGGATCCAACATTTGATCCAGTTGATCTAATTGCACCATTTCCATCCCAACAGTAGTTGCGACATCATATGTCTATATTTGATGCCTCCATGTATAGAGGTGCATTGGATTTCCACCTATCTTCATTGAGTGGATTATATGATGGATGTTTGAACCCTTTGACTAATGGCAGAGAGTCGATCCATTGGATGTATCCAATTGGATCTTTTGGATGAGGAGGCATATGTTTGTATTTCCTACTTGCATTCTTGGATATCTCTTTGAGGTATCATTTTCTTGTGAGCAACATGGGAATACTTATTTGTTAGATGATGCCTACCTTTCTTGTGGTTAGACATGGGATTTTCACCCTTGTCACTTGAGCTTCATGGATGCCATCTTTGATTCTTGTGTACATTGGGCATATAAGAACCTTCCTATGATTTTTGGGAGACTTATGTGGATTCGGCATCACCTTGAGGTGATGTATGTTGAGATGGAGTTTCTCGATTTGACTCAACCTTATAGTATTGAGTTGCATTATTTTTTGGAGAGTCGTATAGAGCCCTTGTTTTGCATTGGTAGTGACAAAATTCCATGGTATTGTGACTTTTCTATTTCTGACGATGATGTATATTTCCTTATGGTTTTGGAGTATGGGGCCATGCAAACTAGATGGTGGGATCCTGGTATTCATTGGAATGGAAATTTTTCACAAGTGACATCAGCACTTCGATATTTGCACTAGAGGCAGTGGGGTCCATACATACTTTGTCCTGATGTTTGATTTTGGATGGAATTCCTCTTTGTTGGAGAGTAATGAAAGTAATGGGATCTTGGAACTACTTTCTTTGAGTTCATTTGGAGCATTGGGTTGTTTGTTATCTTAATGGAGCGAGACATCCTCTAGTTGTATGATTTAATATATGAAAAACATTGGTCTATTTTCCTATGGGAACTCATTTGATGGATGGACATCTTGTTTCCATGCTTGGTGTACTTGGAGTTTCCATGAGACTCCTTGTATTTTCTTGCAGATGCTTGACACCTTGCATTCTTGAGGATCATTTGGGATCTTGGTATCATTTTGGTTACTCAAGTGGTTGGACAATTTTTCATATGGATTTATCCTTTGAGAGGATTGATGGAGTTCATGAGTATCATCATCATCCCTATAAGAGTTTAGTTGGGGATTCTTAGATATAGTAATGGCACATATTTTTAGTTTCATTCATGATCTTTCATCTATTGGGAGTCTTATTGGGCTTGGTATGGGAGATTATTGAGTGGCCCTCCTTGTTGATGATTGAAAGAAAGTTTCATTTATTATTGAGTTTCATGAGCATATATGAGTATAGAATTATTCACTTCCATTCATTTAGTTTTGTTGAGACACATGATTTTCAAAGATTTAATTGTGGCTACATAGAGTTAGTGGTTTGGTTCACTTGTGACCAATCATCACTATGGATTGAGGTAGTTGTATTCATATGCATGATTGGGTGGATTTTCATTTATCCCATGGTTTCAATTTCTCGAGGACAAGAAATATTGGGAGGGGAGGACTGTCATGTTCTCAATTTTACTATATTATTTTGGCCAAGTCACCTAGGTAAAAACCATTAAAATTATTAAATGAGTGGCTAAAGGATAAATATTGTCTAAGATAAATGGTCCAAGGAAGAAATAAATATTATTTTGACTTAGATAAGCCGCATGAATAAGGTAAGGTTGTTGGACTATATTAAACCCACTCATAACTTAGGATAAAATAAATAATCATTATTTGATTAATTATCTACCCACTAGCTCAATTAGTTGGCATCCACTTGAACCTTAAAGTCAACACATGCCATATATACCCCATGAATGCTTTATTTCGGATTATGGGTTGATCTTAACCACTTTATGGACATCCAGAATTGGTAACTGCGCTTTACTGCAGATTCTGCTTTTTTGTGGATAGGGTAAATCTAGTTAACTAGGAAACTTGGTTCTTTTGTTGCCAACCCATCCTTCATGAATTTCTCTCCATTTTCCAAGATTAGCATGTTTTTCCATCACCCTTAACAAATCACTCATCTTTTTTCTAATTCGTGAGGTCCTTGACTGATTTGGGAAGTGATTTAGCCACCTATTGGGGTTTATCATATTTGGTAAGTATGATTTATGAGCTAACAACGAGTTTTCTTCCATCAACTCAAATATCCTTTATAAGGATGCATTTCCATTGTAATAATATCAATTATCATTTATGGATCATTCATTAATGTGTGTTCATTATTCCTCTTCTTCTCTCCTTTATTATTCCTCTTCTTCTCTCAAGGATTCAGAATTCGAACAAAGGTTCCCAATTCGAGTTGCTAGGAAAAATTATTAATTCGAGAATAAATTGGGAGAATTGGCCAACTATATTTTACACAGATGTTGGTCTAAAATTTCAAAATAATAATTATTAGTGAATGGTTTGGGTCAAATATGGCGCCCAACAAGTTGGTTAGAAAGGGTAAGGTAGGTGTGAATAAGTGGGAAAAATGAATGGAAGTAGTGGAGGAAAAGATAATATTTTGGACCTTTCACATTGGAATTAAAAGGGTTTCTTAAAAATGGGAATTGATGGCCAAAGGAGTTGGAGGACGCACTTGAGTAGTGGTACATGGTTTTTGGGTGTGGCTGATGCTTTTCCATCACCCATGGTATTCATTGATGGTTTTGGAATGTTTGATGGTATTCTCCATGGTATTAGCTAAAGGGGGTTATGGAACATGTTTTCACTGTCCCATAACATTGTTACATGGCATTGGAGATATATTAAGCATAAAAGGAGCATCAAGGAACACTATCAAGCATGGTTGATGAATTATTATTGTATTGGATAATTTTAGGCTTCTCTTTTCTTGGGTGATGCTCCCATTGCATACCGATAGGGTGATGGGCCTATCATTTGCACACTAGTTGTGTATTCATATAGCCATTAACGAGGACGGTAGTCAACCTTACTCACTGATAATATTGCATATATCTGGTGTTAATCATAGGTCCTTCCATTTTCAGAGACCATGCCTATGTTTGGATGTACGAGTTTCCTAGCAATCTTGCTGGGATGTTCAATAATAAAGTTGTGGGTTTGATTCTTGAAATTCCATGAGTTATGCCACTATTTTAACAATTATAAATGTTTATTCATAATTCCATATAAAATAAAATAAAACATCTATAATTTTCTTATGCAAATTATATGTGTATTTTATATACTTTTCCATGCCCATGCTCAATGTGTTGAATAATTGAGTAGCTTTCAGTTTTTGAATCATATTTCAAGAATATGAGCTCCGATTCGACTTCTGGAAAGTGTTGCATATAGGTGAGACACTACAGAGTACATCCCCATAATTTTTTTTAAGAATTCATGAGTGCAAATTACGTTTTGGGTGTGCTTGAAAAATCACTAGCTAATTGGCCTAACAATCTGACAAGTTTTGGTTTTTGTTGTCATAGAAATATGCTTATACAATTGAAAAAAATACCATATCCATAAACTAGATTGAAAATTGGTTTGTAAACCACCTTCAGATATTGGATTTGACCCCCTTTGACCTGATTAAAATTGGATTGAAAAACAAGGAAACTGTGCAGTCCCGAATTGGGAAATCTCACTTATGGAGCCCCAATTGGTCAAATCGTCCTCTGCATTTTTTTGTGCACATTATTACTACATACCATGTTATAACAGGGGCCAAAGGACTATTATATAACCATTCCCTAAGTTCCATATCCTCCTACCTGTCTGGAAGTCAATTTCTAGTGCCTTTCTCTTTGAGCTAGTTGAAAGGATCTAGTTTGCATATGATGGTGTACTTAGAAGCCTTAGAGTAGACTTCAACAATAGGTGATTTCAAAACATAAATTGTCCCAATACGTTGTGTAAAAGAATATTGAGATAGTGCATCCTCTATTATACATCCTTACATTGGTGTCTTCCTTGTCCCTTTGAGTTGGTGTGCCTAGATTCCGATTTGGGTACATCCCAGTGGTATCAAAGCTTAACAACTTTGGATGAGTTTTCATTTGGTGTGCCCAGATTCCGATTTGGGTACATCACATTGGAAAATTCCTAAAACACCATGGGATGAAAGGATTTGTCATCTTTGTGAGTCTGTGAGTCTTGAGGACGAATCTCACTTTCTTTAAGAGTGCCCTATGTACAACCACATTCAATCACAATTTCCTAATATTTGGTGCAATTCTAATCCACATGGTATTCTAACTTATCAAAACTATGGCGACCCATTCTAATAATTCCTCTCTCTTTTTTTATGTCCCAATAAACCGAATAAGTCTCTTAGAAGAAAAGGTACTTTTGAAATTTCAAAAAAAAAATCTCTCTTTTTGGTATTTAATTATTTATAAAATTTCATAATATAAATACAAAAGTAAATTATTTTATTTAAAAATATTAAAACACTCTACCTTGAAGTTAGAAAAAAAATGAAGAAAACAAGATGAAGGCCCTATTAATTTATTTTAATAGATATTTTTTTTAATTAAAATTAATTATTAGATGATAAGAAAAACAATTGACTGACTTTATTATACTTGCCTTAGGCAGGTATATTGTAATCGCTTAGCAGTCAAAATGAGTTGACTATGTATTAGTTAGCTGGTAAAAAAATTTAAAACATGTATTTTCCAAAGTTAAACTTTACAACTTGCAAAATATTTTATTAAAAAAATATTTATTAATATTTTGTAAGCCGTTGATTGGATAATCAAAAGCACTGACAATCTTGGAATTTGGTATCTGGATTTCAAGTGAAATTTGGCACTTCTGACATCATGTTGCAGACACCTTTACCTTCACTTTAACAACAGCACTCCCTTGGGTGAAGTCATTACTGGTGCTATATTTTGCGGAGATCGAGAGCCTCAATACTTCCGAATCTAGATCTTTTTACGTCGGGCGAAAAGATGAAGACCCGTCTGAACTCATTACTTTGGTGAGAAAAAATTATGCTTTAGAGTTAGCATTAATATTCAATGAAACAGACGAGTTCCAATTTATCCTTGTGAACGCTCTTAACTCCACAAATCGTCCTATAATCAACGCTTATGAATACTACACGATGCATCATACACAACAGTTGGAAACGAGTTCAGAGGATAGTAAGTTCTCTCACTAAACTTCTACATCTGAAATTAAGGGTACTACAGTTCAATGTGTAACTAAGTGGTTCTTAATATGCAGTTAAAGCTCTTGACTCTATCAAAAGCAAGTATGGCATAACAGACTGGATTTCCGACCCTTGATTTTACATCCCGTGGAATTGACTGGGCTGTGTTAACAGTTCTCTGGCGATGAGAATTTCCGAAATGTGAGTTTAGTTCTTCGATTATATATATATACCAGCTTAGATCCAGATTTATCCGGCTCTATCATGCGCTGAGAGGGATCAAATATTTCGAGGTGCAAACCCTTTTTCGGAGTGCAATTGTTGAAGCAGGGTTTGCACCTCAAAATATTTGATCCCTCTCTGCCATGATAGAGCCGGGTAAATCTGGATCTAAGCTGGTTGCAATTGTGGGCAACGGTGTTGGGGATGATGACGATCTGTTGTTTGGCATTGGTCAAAACTAAGTGGCAATCAAGAGTCCGCTCATAAAATTTGACTTTTGGGGTAGATTTTTCAGCCTAGATCCAACTTTACTCTTTCACTCTCTAAAATTTTTACATATAATGTACAAATTTTAGAGAGAGAATTGAAATTTTGGTAATGCACTAGACAGTCCATCTATTCAGTTTAATCGAATGGTTAGGATTAATTTAACCATTGAAACTATAGTAATGCACTCATTTATCAAAGATAACACGTATATTATCCAATTCAGAAATATTATATGTCTGGGATTTGATATGCCATTGTTTGGCATTTTTTTAGGTCTTGCATAACATCTGTGCCAGAACCTCAACTGTTATTCTTCAAATTATCTTCTATGCCAAAAATCTGACATCCTCTTAAGCTAAAATCTAACATCCATCTAATTTGAACGCACTCCATAGTTGACGTCATATATATATGGTATTTGTATGAGAGGGAATTTAGTTGTTAGTGCATGTATTGTTCAATGGATCTCTTAATTGCTATATCATTTTCTCACCTCTCGATTGAAAGAGGGTCGTATGACCGTAGAGCATAGACCATCTCTTACAGAGTTACACAGAAATCAATGCAATGAAGAATGATTTCTTATATACATTTGTTGAAATCAATGTAGCAAGTAGTAGTGGGAAGAGTGAGAGGGTTGTAGGAATGCAAAGGAGGGTCATTTGGTTCAGACTCTATACAGAAATCAATGCTACAAATTTTGGTAACCAAGATATGTTTGTTGAAATCAATGCATCATGTATTGGTGGGTGGAGCGAGAAGGTTGTAGGACCATGAAGAAGAGGCCTTCTCTTGCTAAGTTATACACATAAATCAATGCAACACATATTGATGTCTAAGATACATTTATTGAAATCAATGCAGCAGGTAGTGGTGGGCGATGTGACAGGGTCTGAGGACAATAGAGGAGATGCTATCTCTTACAAAGATACACAGAAAGCAATGCAATGGAGATTGATATGCAAACCGGATACTTCAACTTTCACACTCAAAAAAGAGGTAAAGCTGGATCTAAGTTGGTTGCAGTTGTGGGCGATGTTGGTGGGGATGACGACGATTGTTTGGCATTGGTCTAAATGAAGTGGCAATCGAGAGTTCAGCTCATGAAATCTGAGTTTTGGAGTAGATTTTTCATCCTAGATCCAACCTTACTCTTTCACACTCTTTACTCACAGTTGGATGAGTTCTTAATGATTGACCAACATTAGTCAATTTCTTTTGCCTCAGGAAACATACATTTCTAGATTAAGAAATTATGATAGTGTTTGTCATTGCTGCAAATTCAGTTAGGTTCATATTATAAATATAGTGTTATATGAAATTATAATCATCCCTTGCCAATTTCTTTTGGCTCAGAATATATATGTATAGTACAAAGTTACTCAATTTCTGTGTAGCAAAGAAATGATAAAGTGCATTATAGCCATGTGTTGACAAAGATGTTGACAAAGATGTGATTTATTATATTATTATTTGGAAATTAATTAATATTGGCTGTGTTGGCAAAAATGTGATTTTGTTATGCTATTTGTTTGAAAAATATTAATATTGCCACGTTTGTTCAATTGATATGAACGTTCTACGTTTTATTTGTTTGAGAGTTCAAACATTGCAAAGATTGGACAATTGTAATTAATGTGTTATCCTTGTTGTTGAGAATCCAAATGTTGTTTGGGTTAACATGCTCACAAATGAGTTGTATTCCCTGATTAGAAACACGATGAACAATAATTTCATTATGCTTCCACTTTACGTTTAGAATCCTATGCAATGCTTTTAGAATCCGATCCCAATTCATTCATTGTGTTGGTGCAATTAGGATAGACATAACTCTTTGTCGTGAGCTTTTTCTTTTTAAAAATATGTGTTTGGTGTTATAAAATGCAATACCCTAATATCATTCCATCCCATATCTCGTCTCATATCTCATCTTAATGCAGCCACGCCACACTAACAGCGTCACGGCAATGAGAGGATCCAAGTTTTGAGTTTTGAGATAAATTATCAAGCCGACATGTATATTGCAATCATGCCCAGAGTTCTGGTACATATGGCATCATGGACAGTAATAACTGTATACATGGAGAAGTAGAATTCAATGCTCATTGCAGAGTTACGATTGATGTTGTTTCCGATTGCCCATTAAAGGATGGTACAAATACTTTTGAAAACTTGAGTTATCCTGGTTCCTCTCTGGCCGTTTCCTATACTGATGTTGTATCTTACATATATTTTGGCAATTGTTGCACTGAAAAAAAATACTTTTAACATGATATTCATTAATTAAAGTGGAATTCAGGTTTTAGATGGTCCTAAATAGATTCAATGCAGAGTTAGAGTATGCAAATTTCAAAGGCATACACGAAGGCAAATGATCCTTCAACTTCCATTTGTAAATATGTGATGATTGTAGTCTACATTGGTAGGTCGATAGGTTCACAAATGTGGCATTTAAGTCAACATAGGTAGTGGTTTCCAATCATATGAGACGTATGTGAACATGCCTCGTTGGAAAAAAATGACGTAAAATGCAGAAATAATACGATATAAGATTCGTACATTGTATATTTAAAATTTAAGGAAAGATAAAAATGTTTGTGTGTTCTAACAATGAGATTCATTTTATGGTTTAACGGTACAATATTTAAAGAAAGATAAAAATGTTTATGTGGTCTACGAATGAGATTCTTTATATAGTTTAACCGTACAGTATTGAGAAACTGCTAGATGAACCGGTAAACCCCTCCTTCAGCGTTTGAAGTTGGAACGCTCTTAAGGCGTTTTTTATGTTATATATATGAATACTATGTCTGATTGAGACTTACCATCGAGATTTTTTGAATTACCATGGATGTAACGCTTTCCATTGATCAGCGAACAGGTGGCTGATCTACCTCTTACATTTTTTCTGTGTTGTTGCACACCGATTCCAGATTCGTGGCAAGTTCGATGCATTGACCTTTTACATTTTGGGTTGTTGCACATTGCCTGTAGCTTCGCAGAAGAGGCTGTGAAGGTGTGCTTTGCTCTCTTCCTACTGTGTCTATTTCCTATAAGAAGAGGTCAGTAGATTAGTGCAGCAAGCCTACCATCCTCACAAGCATATTATAATCATGTTAAATTGCAGAAAAAAAATACTCATGCTCGTATAACCATAAGAATCAATCCTTGCAATGCCACATTCGGGTGAATAACTAACATAAAAAAGTTTTCCTCTCCACAATATTAAAGTCGATATATCTTCACGCAATGGCTTACGCTGCCTCATGTAAACGCATAAATCAAAATAAGCCCATTAGAACCCTAAATTTTAAGTTATCACTGAATCGCTGAAAATCAGCTTAAATCCTCTCAAGCGAACCCAAAGGTACTGTGGCCTTTAATCCTATCTGTGTTATAAGATTTTTTATTGCTTTTAGGAGACGACGAAGTGGTTTTATTGCTTTTGTTTTGAATTTTGCAGTAGCTTCGAGGATGTTGTTGATTTTTGCCCCAAATACCTTGTCTAGAACCTAGAAGCGTTCTGCAGTTCTGGCATTGAGTGCATTATCAATATCCAGAGAGCGTTAGTCTTGCCTTAAGCTCATTCTCAATGATGCTAGGTAACGATTGTGAATTTTCAATGCTTCATTTCTTTATACTTGTTTGGTTTCTATTAAAGCTTTAATCTATATTCTTCGAATCAGACGCAGAGCTGATGTTGAGAACACCTCGCAGATCCTATGAGAAGAGGTCCTTGCTATCAATTGTATATATATATATACACACACCTAATATTATTAATTATTAAGCAGACTTGTATATATATAGATATATAAGCCGACTTTTTTATGTGACACGTGTCATCTCCACGTTGAGCACGGACTCACACTTCTACCTCATACGCTGTAGAATGCGCCTCTCGGCGCAATCACATGATAGGACCCTTGCCAGATTTCTCGAGTTTAACCATGTTGGAGTTATGGAGTTATTGTGAGTATTTCTTTTGAAGCTAAACACTACCTTTGCCGGTCTTTTATTCTTAATCAAGATGGATTGTCGTTTTACTTTCTTGTGGTGTAGACATTTACAAAACAATAGCTTGAGCGGTAGCCTTCCATACTGGTTATTTGAACTCAAAAACCTTAAAGAATTGTATGTCACTTTATCCTGCTTTGCTTGCCACTCCTTTTCAAAATTATCAGGATTTTTTTTATTTCTAATATCAAATAGTAATATTTTCTGCCAATTATCACAGGTTTATACAGAACAATAATTTCAGTGGGGTAATTCATGCTCAACTTTTGGACAAAACTTCATTGAATGCCAAGTAATCAACAATCTTGCATTTTATTTATTTTTATTTAATGTTTTTAATGCAAGGAATGTTGGTAATGGTATTACTAGAGTTCGTGTTAATGTAGACCCTTGATTTAATAATTATTGAGAAATATAAATAATAATTATGAATTTATATTGGGTTTGATTATAGTTTAACAATTATTAAATTTATTTTTACACCTTTTTTTTATTATTATGATAATTATTTTAGAAATTGTTTTTATAATATTTATTTTATTTTTTAAGATTTTTTTTTATGACTCGTATATATTTTTAAAATTTAATGGATACATTTCTATGACTTTAAATGCACATATAATAATTTGTGATTACAAAATGTTTGTAAGCTTATTATAGATCTCTTTATTTATTTTGTTTCAGATTTTCTCGAAATAACTACCTCTCTGTACAATATGAGGAAGGGAAATGTATCCAAGAAATTCGAGAGAACAAAAACAACTCTAAGACTGTCATTCTTGGAATATCTATAAACGGATGTTTAGTATTTGTTTTAGCGTTGATGCTGGGTGTTGCTGTATATAGGAAAAAACTGATGGAAAAACGACGTTTCAATGAAGGTCTGGAAGTAACTTGAATTTTACTAATATACTCATATGACACAACGTGGGAGTTTCAGAAATTAGTTAAGACACTGGTTTTATAATTTGTAAATTTTATATTGATTGCAGACTGCGCTGAGATCCTGCCAAAGCTACCAAATTCCCGTCCCTTTACGAAAAAGGAGATGAGGGATGCCACACAAAACTTTAATGAGCTGACTGGGCAAGGGGGCTCTAGATTGGTGTACTTTGGTAAACTGCACAGGGAAGAGAAAGATATAGTAGTGAAATTGCTCTCATCATTTCAACAGTTCTTGAATGAGGTACTTCATACTATATCTGCACTTGTTTAATTATATTGACAGTAATTTTGCTGCACCCAAAAAAATGTACACAAATTCACCTTGGCGGCTTCTTTTGATTAACACGTTAACGTACTTTCTAAATCTCAACATGAGAACTTAGTGTCTTTAGTCGGCTTCTGTAATGAATCCAAAAATCTAATGCTTATCTACGAGCACATGTCAGGAGGATCCCTATGGCACATGCTTCATGGTAAATATAGTGCTGACCAACATAATTGATTGAGTTTCTCGTGTTCATATTAATTAGTTGAATAAACCAGAAAACCCTTATATTTGATTTTAAATTCATTTTCCAGGTCCCGATTCATGACATTTCACCCTAAATTGGGAAACGAGGGTGAAAATAGCATTAGATGCAGTGCATGGTAACTCTTTCAGTGATTTAAGTTTTGCGATGTAAACGCTATTATGCCTAAACATATGCATCATCTCATCCATCTCAATTTATGTGCACAGCACTCGAATTCTTGCATGTGGGTTGCACGCCAAAGATAATTCATAGGGATGTTAAGAGCGCCAACGTTCTTCTAGAAAACAATATGAATGCAAAACTAGCTGACTTTGGTCTTTCAAGGATAACAGTTAATGGGGAGGCTTCACATGCGACAACACTAGAAAAGGGAACGCTTGGATATATCGATCCAGCGTATATCACAAACACATTATAACTTCAACTTTCTTTCAAATATTTTGTTCATGATTAACGTATTCGATTACTTGTTGAGAGTAGAGGCAATTAATTAAATTTTGTTTGAAGATGTTTACAGGTATGGTAGCACTCACCATGTGAGTGGTAAGAGTGATATATATAGTTTTGGAGTCGTTTTGTTTGAGATTATATGCGCCAGACAAGTCACAAATGAGAAAGAGAAATGTAAACTCGTTGAATGGGTAACCAAACAACACAAAATGATATTCAACTGCATTTCCTGCCATTGACTACGCATATATGTGAGACTAACATTCGTTATATCGGGACGTATCTGCAGGCGAGACCGTATGTGGAGGCAGAAGAAATAGGCGAAGAAATCATAGACAAGAAGTTGGGTGGAAACTACAACGTGAAATCAATGAAATCAATGGCTCGCGTTGCCAAACTAGCATTGATATGTGTGCACATTAGTCCGACAGATAGACCCAGCATAACCGATGTAGTGGGAGGGTTAAAAGAAGCCCAAATTCAATGTCCTGTCCGCTGGTGGGTGGATTCGAGTAAACCCAAAGATATGGAATGGAGTGGGGCCAACTCCAACCTTCCTCCAAAGGAAGATGATGAGTCCAAACTGATTACCTAAACTTGTAAAGCAGGCAGATTCCATCTTCATTTCTTCGCATGAGAGTTGGATTGTTGAGCTTTATCAAATCCCCGTACACTTGTGCACTAAAACAACCTCCCTTCATTTTGCAGCTTGCTTTTTCGTTTGGTATATTTTAAATGTAGAATGATTTTACTTTTTCATCTTGTATCTTTTAAATGTATAATGATTTTGTAAAAGAACTGATTACTGTAAAAGAAAGAAGTTTTAAATTTAATCAGTTTTTGCCTTAATGGGAAGTTTTCAAAAGTGATATATATATATATATTTTCCGATATATTTGTAAGTATCATTATAATTTTTAATATACTTATTCTTTTATAAATAAATTTACTCTCTAAATGCTGAGATGTCTTCTTTTAAAATGAAAAGAATTGTTTAATTACCATATTCAAAATGAAGTAAATTGTTTAAA
The DNA here is from genome assembly GCA_001517045.1 of Pseudotsuga menziesii. Lineage (NCBI taxonomy): Eukaryota > Viridiplantae > Streptophyta > Pinopsida > Pinales > Pinaceae > Pseudotsuga > Pseudotsuga menziesii. Next base: position 68,726 of record LPNX011228891.1, on the reverse strand, counting down.
AAATTTAACATCAAAATATGTATATACATTATTCTACTTTATTTTAATAAATATGAGATATGAAATATTATTATACTTAGTTTTTTATAATAAAAATGAGTTTGATAACCAAATATATCAAATAAGCTTGCTTATATATGAAAAAAGAAAAGAACGAAATAAATTGTTTAGAAAATTTAATATCAAAATATGTTTATACATTATTCTATTTTATTTTAATAAATATGAGATATGGAATATTATTATACTTAGTTTTTTATAATAAAAAAAAAGGTTTGATAACCAAATATACCAAATAAGCTTGCTTATATATGAAAAGAGAAAAGAGCTACCAATGGTTATGGTTAACACTTATCGACAAATGAAACAAAACTATTTTCTCCTTAAATCAATTACTTAGAATAGATTATTTTGGCATTTTATACAAAACATCAACACCATTTACTTCCAACAACATCCTTAAAATAATGACTAATAGATTAAATTGATATATCATCTTATATACCATTTACCTCCAACATCATTAAATTAAATTGATACATCATCTTATATACCATTGGGCTCCCCTTTTTCATAAACAAAACAAGAATATCATATCATGAACCACTAGCTTCCCTCAAATTTTCCAAAATCTCGCTTCAGTATTGTTTGTTTATGTTTCCAACACATCCTAGATAATTAAACTCTTCCAACTCGACTGCATGGGTCCTTTTAAGTTTAACCATACTTGACTTGAAGGCCCAGATTTTTTCACATTGGTAAGAGATTTTTAGAAGAAGACATAGATATTATATTTGGGCAAAATGTTTTTAGTTATATTTTAAAGGGAGACAAAAGACAAATTAATAGACTTGGAATCTAAAAAAACTAGAACTTTTAGAATAAATAAGGAATCTTGGAGAGTGAAGAGGAGAGCCATTTAGCTTAAAGAAGGTGACATTAATACCAAGTTTTTCCATAAGTATGCCAACCTAAGTTTTTCTTTGCAGTCAAACTGAGTTGACTATGTATTAGTTAGCTGGTGAAAAAAATTAAAACATGTATTTTCCAAAGTTAAACTTTAGAACTTGCAAAATATTTTATTAAAAAAATATTTATTAATATTTTGTAAGCTGTTGATTGGATAATCAAAAGCACTGACAATCTTGGAATTTGGTATCTGGATTTCAAGTGACATTTGGCACTTCTGACATCATGAAAAAGTACCCAGTTCCACAATTCATTAATTTTCAGCTTTTTATAATTCAATGCCAATATTGTACAAAATCATTATATCTTGTACGAAATCCATATCTCTCATTACCGCATCACCCCCGCATTCCCATTTACGCTTTTATTTATTTGGTCATTTTGAAAATAACTTAACAGATTAGTTTCATATTTTTCAAAATCACTTTAATATTTTTTGTTTATTTGTATTAAAGGGGCTAATAATAATCTTTGTTTCTTTTGCAGATAAAAAAATGATATTAAAGAAAATCAAATAATATATTATGGAGGAAAAAGTAAAAAGCTCACATGAAAATTCCTTTGGATTTCGATACGATTCTTTTCAGCTCTCTTGTTAAGTATTTAATAATATCATTGTCTCTTGTCCCGCTAATCTCTCATCCTATCCTCTTTCCAAATTGTAATATTATTTTTCTATAATAGACCAATTCGTGTCATACTAAAGAAAAATCATTCATATTATTAAACTCTTATATAAAATTTATTAATTTACTAATATTAAACTATAATAATAGCAATTTAATAAACACTTTGTAACTTCCATATTAAAAAGTTTTCTTTACATTTAATTGTTGTTTGCAACATAGTTAACATTTTTCTACAAACAACATAGCCGGTATATAATGAGAATAATAACATTAGCAGAGACCCACATTAAATAGTTCATCTTACATTCAATTATGTATGTATTAACATTTTTACATAAATGTTTCATTTTTTTTCATAAAATTTAAAATACCATCTTATAGATTATAAATTTTAAATAAAAATAGTAATCCTTCGTCTTTGGTTTGCTCAACTAACCTAACAAAATAGTTAACATAATATAATATAATAGTAATTTTAATTTTGTTATAAACTTTTTATTGTAGACAACCAAGCTTTACTTTTAGATGATTTCGTAGACAATAATGTATTTATGAAGTGATCATAGATGCAACTTTAGATGTGCTTTTCTCTACCAAGATTAGCTTTCTAAAGTGCCATGCTTTGTTTTTCTACAGTCATAAAACTCAAAATAAATTAACCTATTGCTATTTTTCCCAAAATTTTCCTAAGAGGAAGGTACTAAGCAGCTTTGCTGCTAATTTCACTTGTTTATTATGTTACATTTAAAACCAATAATTTGTATAATTTTTTTTGTTTCCATAAGTTAACCTAGTTTAAATTTTCTATGTATTATATATATTTAAAAAATATTAGTATAATATATATTTTAAAAATGTTGTGTAATTTTTTTTTAATGTGGTTTTCTATCTAGTAACTTCGATGGGGCATGCTATGTTCATTGGAAGGATTCCAAAGGTTCAACCAAAGGGACAAGGTGCCACGTTGACACCAATTTTGGGAGCATGCCCTCGAAGATTCCAAAGAGTTGAACCTTTTCCCTCAACGTAGTGAGAGCTTGGTCGTGGAATCTCAATCAACTGAGCTACCCCACTATGATTAAAAATGTTATGTAATACTTTTATAAGGTGTGTATTTTAAATTAAAATGATTTTCATCTTTTACTTTTAAAGTTATATAGGATAATTTGTATATTTGTATTTTTTTTAACTAGTAAGAATAGAGAAATAATTTTTCTCAGATTAATGCCTTTTGTAATTTAACCTAACCTTTTCTTATTTTCAAACTCATTGTAACAAATCATTTTTCTTTAATTTTAATTAGATTTATGCTATTAATAATGTTGATATTTTAGCTCGTTAGGGTGCATCCGAGCCGATAAGCCTACGTATGCCTTGAAATAAAGGTTACTGGTCCAAATCTCGAATAACCCGCGCTCCCTTATGGAGAGCATGGTGTTTGCACCTATGGGTATAGTGGTAGTGGACACGAATGGACCCTTGGAACTTGTGTCATGTGAGTACCATCTCCATCCCAATTGTCCATTCCCTTAGTTAAAAACAAATATTGATATTTTAAAGGACATTGGCTTCTGATCCCACCTATGGAGTCATAAAATAGGATATCTAATCCACCATTTGTTTAAATTAATTTAACATTTAGTATTACTAAAGGATTCTCTTGGAATCCTTTCTTTCTTCAAGTTTGTGAAATTATACTTGTATCATAAGTATCTTATCATAGACTTTCCCTTTGGGTTGGGAGACCAATAGCTGAACCAATGTTGACCCATTAAACTATGGGTTTACTTAATTTCTTTTATCATCAAAGTGACACAGGCCAACTCCACGTTGAACACCGATTTAAAGTGTGTGATGTGACACATGTAAATTAAATTACAAAAATTATAATACTAATTGTAAATTAAGGATAAGTTAAAACAAATATATCATAAGAATTAAATGATTGATGGTTCAGGACTCTAAAAAAGATATGCTACAGACTAGAAGTTCATCATCCTTCAAGTATGTCCTAGTACTAACCAAGTAAAAAAGTGGAAGCCTTGTGTTTTTCTCTGCAATATATATTTGAGTAGTTTTTGATCTAGCATTTTTTAGACTTTTTTTTTTGCGAGGATTTGATGAGACGGGTTTTATTTTATCTTAGTGGCTTACTAGCTGGATTTTTGGTATTGATGGGGCTTACTCAATGCTGAAAAATGAATTGGTCTCTAAAACTTGTTCTATCAATTTTGGTAGTGAGAGGAGGGAGCCATTGACACAACTAGATCCCAATAAACCCCCCTATTTTTTCTCCAGTATGTGTAAGAACAAACCCTAAGTTCTAACTCTTGTGTTATTTTTTCTTCTTCGTTGAAGAGTGAGGGTTTTTCCCTTAAGAAATTTTCTCAAATCTGTTTTGAAAGGGATTAACCTTTCCGGTAAAAATTGAGTCAGATGAGAATACTTTAGAGAACCAAGGTGTTGTTAGGGTTTGAAAAAATATTAGTGGTGAAAATGAAATAATCCAATATAGGGCCAAGAGAGAGAAATAAAGAAAAGGTAGATATCTATGTTTTTTTATCGAAGAATGTAACCAAGGATATGGTACAAGCATTATCATTGAGGGATATCCTTGGGAATTTAAAGTACATCAAGATAAATAAGGTTTAAATACTAGATTGGATCGAAAAGGTGTTTAATTCGTTGATAAACTATGTGCCGAGAGTTATTACGCTTATCAATGGTTGGGTGTACTTTCATTTGCTCTTTGAGGAACCTTTGCAACTAATTTTGTCCAAGTTCTCGGTTATTAGAACATGATCTTTGGTTTTGTGTAGATGGCACTCGTCCTTTGACCCATTGAAGGAGAAAGTTAAGAAAATACACATTTCGGTGTTGTTACCATTATTTCATCTATTTTGTTAGAGTTCTTAGGCATTCATGAACCTTGCAAACTCCATTGGTTGATTTATTTTGATTGAGGAATCAATCTTGTTGGATATGGAATGCTGAATTCCTAAGGTGTTGGTTGATATTGATTCCATTGATGGATTACCTGAGGAATTTGAAGTTAGGTGGGAGGAGGAAGTTTTTATTCAAATAATTGATTATTGGAAAGTTCTTTTTAGGTGATTTTGATGCCATAAGACTAGTCATCTACACCAAGATTGTAAATATGATTTAAATATGTCGAAGTGTGTCTGTTTCGGTTAAAGACTCTTTCTCCAGTGACGAGTATGAAGATACTGAGAAAAACTTATCTTTCCCCATTCCCTTGGATGAAATATCGGCCAAATACTTTATGGGTAAGTTTTGTATTTTCTTCCCTTTAATTATTAAATCCCTTTTAGTAGAGGAAATATTGGATTCCATGAAGATCTCATATTTGGTCTCGTCAGGATTACCCATTAATGTTCATGATTCATCGGTTCAACAATGTATTTTTTCATCGAGTGAGAGAGTTCTCGATATTGAAATGGATGCTTCAAAAAGATTAATAGTTCCCCTTCTATCATTTTAGAAAACTATTCTTCAGGGGTACCAAGTGGTGATAGTTGTTGTCTTGTAGGGTTGGACAAGGATTTGAATACCTCGATTTCCCCCATAGCTATTGACCATGGATCTCTTAGACGTATTGTTGAGTCGCCTTTGACTAAATATAACTCTGATTTCACTGCCCCTATTTTAGTGCTGGATCTATTATGGTTTATGAATATTTTCCTTTGGATTTGGATATTCATGTTTCAAACCCTACTATTAGTGATAAAACCTCAATTCCTATCTGTGGATTGAGTTTCGGGGGAACAAAGGATGTTATACCTATCTGGTTAATTAGACATTCTAGTATTACAACAAAACATAAATTGGGTAGACCAATGGGTCAAATGGGTCAATTTGAAGGTTTCTAACATTACCTCTTTTACATTAGCACTCGGTTTTTATTTTCCAATGAGGCCTCTTTGAGAAAATTTGGGCCATGAAAGTGTTTATAAATGATCCTACTGTATTTTAACATATGTGGGATTGGTAGTGAGCCCAAAAGAAATGCCTTTAGGAGGCTATTAGAATCTACTAGACCTGATATTGAAACGCTACATGAAACCATGACTCACTAGGGTTAATGCATGTGATTTTTCCCTTAAACCACTAGTACAAAATGAGAAATTAATGACTAAAAAAATGAATAAAATCCGGTTATAAACGACTATTTTTGAGTTGACGACTAATAGTAGCTAATTTCCACTATATTATAGCTTGACTAACTTAGTCGTATTTCACTTAGTCATTAATAGATTGACTTATTAGTCATTGATTTAGTTATTGATAGTCAATGTTTTAGTCATTGATTTAGTCATTGATTTAGTCACGGATTTAGTCACTGATTGCAACAATTAATGACCAAATATACGACTAAATAAACTACCAGATGATAACATATTAATGACTAAGCTAAATACAACTAAATGTTAGTCGCGCTATAAGATATGAGAAATTAGCTACTAATAGTCATATTTATGCGAATTTAGTCATTTTTGTAGTCACAAATTTATGATAGGGCATGGAGGAATCAAACCACCAACCTCTTACCTATAATTAGGCAGGTGCTCTACCATTGGGCTAGCACCCTTTAAGAAGTTGTTATTACTTGATAATGATGATATTCAAACAATTTTTGCATCATTCAAGCATACAAAATAATGATTATCAAGTTACTATAGATCCATAATGGCTTACCCTATACTAGTCCTTCAATTCCTTCTTTCACTTAATAAAATGCATTTGAAAGAATTAAAGGCCTATTACAAGGTAATCCATTATGTATCTATAGTAACTTGATAATCATTATTTTGTATGCTTGAATAATGCAAAATGAAAAAATCCCATAAATTTATAGGAATGACTGTTGGAGACATTTACCACCTTACACACTCATTTTGGTCAATTTGGCCTAGTTAAACCACTATCTTAAGTATTATTGACTTAATTGACATCAGAGGAGCACTAGATGACATCATCTAGATCACACCCATGCCTACCTTCAGTCAAGGAGGCTAACTTAGCCTTCTCCTACGTTCGGGGAGGCTAACTGGAGCACTCCGGGGGTGATCTAAGTGTCATTAATGCCCCATATTGCTAAATGATGGTTACAATCAGTTAAATAGAGTAGTGAAGGTACCCTCCATCATTAAATTGATTATTTATTGATTATTTAATGAACTGGAGTCAACAGAGGTGCCTCCAACCACTTCTGATGTTTAGTTACACTTCAGTTAACCTCATCGGGGTTCATTGGAGTCATTGAAGCGCTACCACTTGTTGGTTGGCTTGCTGTGACATGTGTCTGACCTAATTTCAGTTAGAATCAGTCATTTATTGCACTCTGACTTTAGTTAGGGCTCAATTGAGTCAATTAGGATTTTGATCAGTGGTTAACTGGAGTGTTGACTATGGCTTACATTCAGTTAATCTAGACTCACTCATTCAATTTGAATGACCTCCTTGGGAATTTGAATTGCTTTGTAATTAATGCTTGCGGTATGATCATGTATTGTATTACTCATTTTTTGTGTGAATATACAGTGCGGCTACTCATTTTGTAGCCCTATTACACCATTTTCATGACTTATTGTTATTAATCTTTGATGAGACTTGTGTTTAGTCCCTAGATTACTGTGACAGATTAAAATGGTATTAGATTTCACGGTGGAGGAAGCTCAGATCTCTCAAAAACAAGGTTTTTGACAGATCTTGCATGAAAATTGAGCAATAGCTCAAAAATCCAGCACTGCACCATAAGCCAAGGCTTACCAATTAATACCACAAGTAAATAACTTGTTGATCAAGCTTGCTTGATTGAATATTCTAGGTGTGATGAAATCCTAAAATGTGTAGGCTGTTTGACCTTACATTGCCCCTTTTGTTGTGATTTTCAAGTTTTTGACAGGTGAAAGCATTTGCTCCAGCAGATTTAGATGTCTTCTTCTGTAGATCTTTTGACTTCGTTCAATTTCCACTGATGGAAAGGAGACATGGAGATCCAGCTATGCTCCAGAGGACTCTATAGGGTCACCATGGACACTGAAGAAGAGCCTGGGTCTACAATAGACAAATCTAGATTCTTAAACAAGAAGGATGAAGCATTTAGATTCTTGTGCCTCTCTGTTTCTCGAGATCTTCTTTTCCATCTTTCGGGATTGAAGACTCCAAAATAAATTTGGGACAAATTGGAAGCCCTATATGGAAAGTAGGATGATTTGAGAGTTTACCAGCTTGAAAATGAATTGATGTCTCTCCAACCCTCCAATTTCGAGACCTTGAATGATTTTTTCACAAAGTTCAAGCACATTGTATTACTGTTGAAGCAATGCAAAGTGGAGAAAGAGGATGATCAAATCATCCTCGCCATACTCTCCAAAATTGGAGCTGATTATTCAATTTTTGTCTCTACATTCCGTGCGGGGAAGCTCACAACCCCTGGATGGAAGATGCCTACACTCAATGCCTTCATTGAGTCCCTAACAAGTGAACATGATAAGCTTATCCAGATGGGGATCATCCGATCCTCCTGTGATCAAGAACTCCATGTATTGGGGCCCAAAGATCTGAAGGGTAAAGGAAAGAAACATAAGAACCCAAAAACTAAATTCGAAGCTCCTAAGCCTAAAGTTGAAATCCAGCAGCATGATGAGTCTTCCGGCTCAAAGAAAAACAAAGGGAAAGGGCATCATGGAAAGGAAAAAGTCAAGTGTTCATACTATGGGAAGGGCTTCCACCCTGAACATGCCTACATGAAGAAGAAGCTTGATGAAGCTACCTCTCTCCTTGAGAGAAATCACATCAATATTTCAGAAATCTTTTGGAGGAGAGATCAGCAAGATTGGGAACCACAACATGAAAAAGGTCATGCCCTCATGGCAAGAACTTTGAAGTCCAAAGCACTCTTGATTGATTCTGGAGCTTCTAACCACATGATGGATGAAAGAGACTCCTTTTAATCCTTGGAGACTGACAAATCGATCCCCATCCACATGGGAGATGATTCCACCATCATTTTAGAAGGACAAGGTACGGTTGATCTTGAGAATGGTTATTTTTCAAATGTTTTGTATGTACCATCTCTGGCATCAAATATCCTTAGTATCTATTAGATTACACATACATGAGTGCCTAATAGAGTATCTTCCAGCCCTAATGATGTTGAGATAATAGAACTTGCATCCGGGAAACTCATTGCTAATGGCCTTGCAAACCATCATGCAAAATCCTATGAGGTCTCCCACTTTGTGGTGGATGCAAAGCCCACCGCTCTGCTAACTCATGGAAATGAAGTTAGTAGGTTGTGGCATGAAAGGTTTGGCCATCTAAATTTCAAATATTTGCAGCAATTACAGAAAATCTTCATGGTTGAATGCCTCCTGGTCATCAAGGAAACCACTGGAAATTGCAAGGGCTGTGTGGTTGGAAAACACCGTGAGCACAAGTTCGATCGGGGGAAGGAAAATCAAGCTACATGCATATTGGGGCTGATACATTTTGATATCAGTGATCTGATGCCTGTAACATCCATGAATAGATCAAGGTATCTTCTGAATTTTATTGATGATTTTTCAAGGTACACATGGGTCTTCTTTCTCAAAAAGAAGTCTGAAGTGTGTGAAAATTTCTCTGAACTGAAGGCCTTGATCGAGAATGCCTCTGGGCTTAAGATCAAGATCTTGAGATATGATAATTGTGGGGAGTATGTCAATAATGGGTTTCTATACATATTCTCCCAAAGTGGTATTCAGGTCCAACATTCAATTCCCTACACTCCCCAGCAGAATGGTGTAGCGGAAAGGAAGAATCAGTCTCTCAGGGAGATGACCACCTGTATGTTGGAATCAAAGAAGTTGGCTGCAAATTTGTGGGATAAAGCCATGCATTCTGCAGCATACATTTAGAACAGGGTGCCACACTCATGTGTGAAATGGAAGACCCCTTTCAAAGCATACTTCAGACACAAGCCAGATGTGTCGAACCTGCGGGTGTTTGGGTCCACTGCATCGGCCCGGATTCCACTTGATAAAAGAAGGGCTTTGTAACCGCAAAGCATAGAATGTATGTTTATTTGGTATATTGATGAATCAAAAGGTTTCAAGCTTCTGGATATCAAAACAAAACATATCATCATCGAGAGAAGTGTCAAGTTCAATGAGCCTCTTCAGGAGCTGGAACTAGTGAAGGAGAAAACTGCTGAATTTCCTTTCTATTCTACTAAATATTTGGATGATGAAATTGGGGGTGATGACCTTGATTTGGATCCTCTGATTTCTGATATCAGTGTGCAGCAAACATCAGATGCTGAATCAAAACCTAAAGTACAAAATCATCTTCCCACATGGGCTCGATAGACACTCTCCTCCGCAAGAGATAACATTGGAAATCTGGATGATCCAAGGAGAACCCGGTCTGATTTCCAAAGAGCAGGTATTGCGCTCTCTTGTACTGATAATTTTATGTCTGAAACTTGCTATTTTATGATTAGTTCAGACCCAAAATACTACTACCATTCTCGGAAGGATCCAAGATGGCAAGTTGCCATGGATGAAGAGATGAATTCTCTTCAGAAAAACACTACTTGGGAGCTAGTTTCTCTTCCTCCGGGAAGGAAATTGGTTCAATGCAAGTGGGTGTTTTAGACCAAGTTTGATACTAATGGAATCACCTACAAATATAAGGCAAGGCTGGTGGCAAAAGGTTTCTCTTAGGTCTAAGGTGTGGAATACCATGAGACCTTTGCACTGTTTGCAAAAATGGATTCCATCCGCCTAGTTTTGGTAATTTCGGCATCTAATCACTGGGAAGTGCATCATATGGATGTCAAGTTAGCATTTATACATGGAGATATTCATGAGGAGATATAAATGAAGCAGCCTGAGGGATACATCTCTAATCCATATTTGGTTTTCAAGCTAAAGAAGTCACTATACGGGTTAAAACATGCCCCAAGAGAGTGGTATTCCAAGATGGATGCCTTCCTTCTCTCGCAAAAATTCCAAAGGTGTAGATCAGATTCAAATGTGTATTTACAGAATTCTGATGGTCATTTGATTATTATTTTTTATATGTTGATGACTTATTGATGACAGGTAGCACAGTTGCTTCCATTTCAGCCATCAAAACTGCTCTCCACAATGCCTTTGAAATGAGTGATTTGGGGCTCTTAAAACAATTTTTGGGGCTCGAAATTGAGCAAAATTCTGATGGGATAATGGTCACTGAGTCCAAATACATATCATAAATTTTATTCAAGTTTAACATGGATGAATGTAGGTCTGCACCATTCCCTTTCCTTTCATAGATCAGCCTTGAAGAAGGAAAAAACACACCTCCCATGGACTGCACTATCTATCGACAGTTTATTGGTAGATTGTTGTACTTGACACATTCTCAAACCAATATCTGTTATGCCGTGAATTATGTATCAAGATACATGCAGCAGCCTCATGATATTCATTGGAAGGAAGCCAAGAGGATCCTCCAGTATATTCAAGGAATCAGGACCTACGACATTCACTATGCTGCAGACTCTGAGCTAGAGTTGGTGGGATACATAGATTCTAATTGGGCAGGTGATTCTATTGATCGAAAGTCTACTTCTAGATATGTATTAATGTTTGGTGGTGGCCCCATTTTCTGGTATAGCAAAAATCAATCTACCATAGCATTATCTTCAGTAGAGGCTAAGTATCGAGGAGCGGTGAATGCTTGCATCCAAGCAGTTTGGTTGCAAGGAATTATTTTAGAGTTTGATCTTGGTAGTACTTTGTCCATTCTCCTATTTTGTGACAATCAAAGTGCTATTAATATTTCCACATATCGAGTTACCAGGCAGAGGATGAAGCATGTAGAGATCCACATGCACTATATCAGGGAGCTAGTGCATGACATGACCATCGTTCTGCAATATTTCCCGACTGATGAGTAGATTGCAGACATCTTCACCAAGAGATTTTGAGAAAATAAGTTCACTTACCTCTGTTCACTATTGGGGGTGATTTCATTAGGGTGATTCAGAATACTTTTAGTGTTCAGCTTGAGGGGGGGTTTTTCCCACTGGGTTTTCCCTCTTTTCCTCACTTAGTTTATTTTTGAGCATTGTTTCAGTTTCAGCATTGTGCATGGTGGCCTATGGCCTTATTTGCCAGGGCCCTAGCATTTTTTATGCATTTTATGTTTTCTAACTCCTCCTGAGTATAGCTTAAGGGGGGGGGGGGGTGTTGGAGACATTTACCACCTTACACACTCATTTTGGTCAATTTGTCCTAGTTAAACCACTATCCTAAGTATTATTGACTTAATTGACATCAGAGAAACACTAGATGACATTGGCTAGATCATACCCATGCCTGCCTTCAGTCAAGGAGGCTAACTTAGCCTTCTCCCACATTCAGGGAGGCTAATTGGAGCACTCTGGGGGTGACCTGAGTGTCATTAATGCCCCATATTGCTAACTAATGGTTACAATCAGTTAAACAGAGTAGTGAAGGTGCCCTCCATCATTAAATTGATTATTTATTGATTATTTAATGAACTGGAGTCAACAGAGGCACCTCCAACCACTTTTGATGTTCAGTTACACTTCAGTTAACCTCATCGAGGTTCATTGGAGTCATTGAAGTGCTACTACTTGTTGGTTGGACTGCTGTGACATGTGTCTGACCTACTTTCAGTTAGACTCAGTCATTTATTGCACTCTGGCTTCAATTAGGGCTCAGTTGAGTCAATTAGGGTTTTGTTCAGTGGTTAACTAGAGTGTTGACTGTGGCTTACATTCAGTTAAGCTAGACTCACTCATTCAATTCGAATGACCTCCTTGGGAATTCAAATTTCTTTTCCATTCATGCTTGCAGCATGAGCATGTATTTTATTACTCATTCTTTGTGTGAATATACAGTGCAGCTACTCATTTTGTAGCCCTATTACACCATTTTCATGACTTATTGTTATTAATCTTTGATGAGACTTGTGTTTAGTCCCTATATTAATATGACATATTAATAATGACAAGCATGCATCCAATGTTAAACTATCTATCCAGTCTTCTAGAGTCATGCCAAGATATCTAAATTTGACTGAAAATCCATAAGTAAATTGAAGATAGTGATGAATGATGTCATGAAAAGGAGAATTTTAGTTTATATAGAAGGAAAGTGAGAAAATGGAGCAACTCATCACCCAAAATGTATATAGAATACTAAAAATAAATATACAACTAATTCCATTTCAAATCAAGAAGAATGGGCATTAACTCTAAGTACTCTTAGCCACTAGATAAATGGAAATGAAATGAGATGAAATATTAGTAACAATACCTTCGATTTTTATTGATGGCAATAAGTATGAATACTTATGTGATCATTTTATTCAAAGGTGACTTAAACAACCACTAACCTGGAATCAAGGCAAGAAACCATGTTTAGATTGATATATAAATAAAATTAAATAAAATTAAAGAAAATAAAATAAGCACGGTATAAACTGAAAATAATAATAAAAAATCATAAGCACAGTATAAACTATTTTGAGGGGTAGCTACAACCTCTATCCCCAAACTACTGACAGACAAAAAAAAAAAAAATCACAATATAACAATTTATATTGTAGTCAAATATCGCTATCATGGTTGGTTTCGATGGGCCTCATTTTGCATGATGACCTGAGTTCGAACCCTGCAAGGTAGCTGGGAGGAGACACTTAAAATACAACCATGATAAGGGTTAATGTGACCCAAGACAGGGGAGATTCCTGGGTGATTTTGACATCTTAGATGCCATTGGATCACAATTTCTTAGGCTGCTGACTAGTCCCACAAGTCACAAACAAACCAATACACAAAAAAATTAATTTCTATTGTAATTTGATTACATTTTCAAGGTATTATTACAAAATGGATAAATTCTTCGATTTTTCTTGACATGTACATTTTACTCTTCTATGGAATACTCTTTTTGTTGCTTAGAGATGGAAAATTTAATTTTCATCTTATCTTCCTTCGTCGACAATGCAAGCCCATAATCTTCTTGCATGGAAAGAGGAGCTTTGACCAAATGAATTCCCTTCTCTAATTATCTAGCATCCTCTTTAATATGTTTGACTTTATTTCCCTTCATCCTGCAAGCAAGCAAAATAAAATCAACACATATTTAAAAAATAGTTGAATGAAATACTAAAAGAATGCCCAACATTATAGTTGACACATTTTATATGAAAATCAGTGTGAAACATTCAATCATGTTTGTAAGTTTAACTCTGGCCAACCTTCCTTAGATATATCCACAACTAGACTGATACTAAGAATGATCAGAATGAAGGGCACTCTAGAAGTGCACCACAGGAAAAGTAATAAAGATAGGAAAAAAATCACCACAATGAAGGTAATAATTAAGAAAAGACAAATGTTGTATGTTGGTTCTACTATATTTGGACACACAGGTGCTATAAGCAACAACAATTAGAAGATAACCAATTATCTAATTTTCAATTATTATCCCTTGACTCTTTTACAAGGAAAGTTGAAGAGAATAAGACAAACATGTTCTCCTATAATTTAGCCTCCTTGCTAACACAAACTTCCTCAATATTCTTGATGGCCTTCAAAGTATTTTGAACAACATGTCTACCATATCTCTTAGTCATGTTTCTTCTTCTCTCAAACTCAAACGTTGTGTCTTGTTTGTTTCAAAGCAACGGTATTAACTGAAAATTTTGCATGTCTAATAATGTCATCAAATTAACTCTGTCCTCATCCAAACATGGCCTTAAGCATTTGGTATGGAACAAAAAATGAAATGGTTTTCCTTGTATTCTTCAAAATTGTTAAAAAAAATTACTATTGTTGCAAAAATTGACTAATCTCAAAGTTTGTTCTGGAAACTATCTAAGTGCAAAGAGATAGACCCAAATAAGTAATCATCTATATTACAAGTTTGCATTAAAGTTTCTACACTCCTCTGCAACTAAATTGACTCCACCTACCTGTAAAACCTCTTCCCTTGAAAACCTTTGCAACCCTCATCCACTACCAAACATCCTATTTACACCCCTTTGTGACACCTATCCCCTCATTGAGTTCATCGCCTCATTCATCTACAAACCCTCTCCCCTCTTTCCCAATCGATTTCTCGATATTCCACTTCTAGCTTTATCAATATTTCTTGTTCACCCGCTTTCACTGCATCAATTTGAGCCATGACAGAAGCCACCTTCTTATCGATGATCCCGTTTATCTTCTCCACCCTCTTGTTTAATAAAAAAATTTAGATTGCGAAGTTGTAATCCTCCCGTTGGATTTTGAAGTAGAAGCCCATGCAACACTTGTTTTTTTTCCAATAGATCTTTTATTTGCTCCATGGATATAACTTCCATAGCTTTAGCTTCCTCAAGTTCCTTATAGGCAGATTAAAATCTACTATCTATTGTATTTATCTCGGCATTTTCCAGTTCAGTTTCCATTTTTTCTTTACATGCTTCATCATTCATAGATTCAACTTCCTTCTTGGCCTGCTCAATTTCTACATTAATCTGTTGTAGAGCTTGAGAGAGACGCATAGAAACATCTTTTTCCTTTTCAACAACAATGGAAACTACCACTTTTAGTCTAGACTTACAAAGTTCAACATTCATATCTGCTGCTCTTGTTTCTTCTTTTTCCTCTATCTCATATACTTCAGTCAACTCTATCTTTTTCTGATCTAGTTCCGCCTTTAAACAATCCATAGAATCCCTCAAAAAGGATCCTTCTTCCATTACCTTCTTGAGATCTAATTTTTCTTGCTCAAGCTCTACAGTTTTTTATTCCAGTGAAGAACATGCATCAAAATCTTGTTTCATTTCCTTCTCAATCTCTTCCTTCACCTTCCCAAGATTATCAATTCCCTTACAAACCTTGGATTTTGAACTCTTTACTAAATTGATTTCATTTTGAAAGTTATCCACTACTACTATTGTGACAACTAGCTTTCTTTCTAGACCCTTTGCCACACCAAGATATTGAAAAATAGCCATTTTTTGTTTTCTAATTTGTTCTATTGTTGCAGAAGCCTCCCTTTCTATGGCCTCCCTCTCATCTGTAATTGAAAACCTTTCCTTCTCTGCTTCTATACAAGTTGGTTTAAGAAGGGCATGAGATTCATGGCTGTAGCAATATCCTTTTGAAGCTCCTTTTTTTTGCTTAAATTTATTTCTACTTTAGTAATTGCCTCCTCTTCCTTTTTGATGGAAAATGCCTTGGTTCCCATGCAAGTTTGGAACTCTTGCTTCATCTTGATAAGCTCCTTTTTGGAATCTTCCAGCTCATCTATAGCTTCCATAAACTCATTTTGTACAACAGTAACCTCTAATTGCGAACCTGTACTATCACCATAAGGATTCTCTATATTTTCAACCTATATTTATTCTGTATGGAGCCTAGCAATTTCAAAAGCCTTACAAGCCTTTTCTCTTGACCTGTTTCCTTTTCTAGCTTCCAAGACAAATCCTCCACAACTTTCCTAGCCTCTGTCAACTTAACCTGATCTTGAGACTTTATCGTCTCAATGTTTTTTTAGTTGTTCTCTTAACTTAACTAAGTCCTTTTGCAAAATATGCAGTTGAGTTTCATTTGATACTCAACTCTAGAAATCCCAAAGAATAGTTTTAGAGAAACCAAATCCATTGAAGAAGATAAAATTATTGTAACTAAAACTTATTTTCACCTCTAGGGAATTAAATAAACAAGGTATTTATACAGTTATATTTGTGTCATCTAAGGCTAAGCATATTCAAAAAAACATAAATGAACAATATTTCCATTATCACCTTTTCTTATGGAATCTCAAGCCTTTTCTTAGTAATTTTATCTCTAACAACCCTCTTTGCAAAAAAGCTAACATCATCCTTGACTGATTCAAAAGGAATTGTCATGTCTATCTCTGCTTTGTCATCTTTATGAATACATGATCTGGTATCAAAAGTTTCCATATCACATTTATATAAATTCCCTGTACATTTCACAACCTGAATGAGAACCCATTCAACGTATGCATGTATGCTACACATGTAAATACAAACTGATCAACTATCATCTCAAAATCTAAGAACTCAATTTGCTGGATAGAAAAGAAGTTATCACAATTATATCATAGGAATTAGATCATGTTCTTCATAAATTGTATTTAGTAACAACCTTTGGTTAACAATTTGGTACCGCTCTTGACAACTAACATTTCAAACGTTATTATGAGTAAATGGAAACACAACTTATTTTCTTACTTTGATGAACTTCCCTTCGAGCTCAACTTCCAAACAAGGAAACAAAATACCAAGTGTCCAAAGGACACAGCAGTGTCCAATCAGCAATAGACTACTTATAAAGATGGTCCACAAGGATATATTCATGAGAACCTATTTTAAATAATACTCAAAAGATCAACTACTGCAAGTAAGGCATTCCATAATTCTGACACCAACAAGTATTCTAAGAAGAACCTGAATGTAGCATCACGTATGGTTGCGCCTTCTATTATATGTAGATCTTGTAAGATTTTTAGGAAATAAGCATAAGATCTACCATTTGCTTTGCTTAGTTTGGGTCCCAGGAGTCAATAGTTGAACATTAGACCTTGTTTCTGTAATGCCTAGCTATATGTGTGGCGAATTTTCATGTATATCTTCTTTGATTAATAGATTTTTTGTTTATAGAAAAAATTAAGGCATTCAATATTTATCAAAAATGCCAACGATTAAAAATATCATCATGGATTTGATGCACACTAACGGGAAGAGAAAATTCCACATCAATGCATGCAACTTAGGCACAATATTTGCAAGTCTTTAGGAAATAAATTTTTGCTGTCATTTCAATATAGCCAAATTTCATCTTCGTTCTGTCCTTTTTTAAGCTATGCAAAAATCCACACATCTGAAAAATTGTGGAAATATAAAATATAAAGTGAAAACGGTATCTTGAAGTTTTCCCAAACCCTTTCTAAGATGTTAACTCAAAATTTTGTCTTGCTGGAAAAAATTGGAGTAAACACAAATCACATAATCAAAACATGCACTGCTCTTTGAAACTCCACCTGCTAAGTATGACATATTTTAAATTCTGAGAACTCCAAGTGACAGGGAAAATGGTTCTCCTGGCATACATTATAACCCATAGATTGTTCTTGGCAATTTCACCTGGTCTGTATAACATATTTTAAATACTACCAAATCCAAATGACAGGAAAGAAGCTCATCCTGGATTTCTTTCCTGGCATCTATTAAGCACTGAGTAATTAAGAAAACTATATGCAAACTTTGGGTGCTTAAAAAGTCCAGGTTTAGGATAGATCTATGTTATATTTTTGTAAGTTTATTATATTTCTTTTTGTAAGTTTATTATATTTCTTTAATATTAAATGGAAGCAGTCAATTTTTTTCAAAGTCATTTTATTAGTTTCTACGTACAATACACCGTCATCTCTCCACCCCAGCTATGACACACCTCACTTCTCTCAGTATAACAAATGATGGATTACATATACTTTAACGTTCAAATTTGTGATATTTACAAAGATAGCCATAGATTAAAGTTATCACTAGATCTATTTTTTTGGTATAGGGACCACAATCTTACTTCAAGCCAATAAAATGAATCTTGAAGTAATAGATATACCACGTATTAGTTCGAGAAAGAACATATATGAACTATGAGGCTTGCACCTTTAATCCCTAAAACTATATCTCCTTGGTGTGTGTGGTGTGTGTGGTGTGTGTATGAGACAAAATGTACAATTACAAATAATGAGCCAACCAATAAGTGTTGATGTTTCTAGATATCCGTAGTTTTAAATTTTAATTAGTTTTATGGATAGCCATAGGAGCTACATATGGGAGTGAACTCAAACCTACACACATAAAACCCAAGTATTTGTTTAATAGAAGTAGAAACAATGGCAATAAAACAAAAAGCTTCGAAAAAATAATATTTTTTCTGAAATTTTTGGTACAAAACAACCAAAACCTTTTGATTTTTCAAGTAATGATTGCATATTATTGGAAGAACAATCTAGTTTTCATCTCAATGTCGTTAGTGTTGCAGATATTAGATTGATGACTATCTGTCTGAAGTATTGTTGAGCTCGAGAGACAAGTAGCTCATATTAGAGCCAATACTGACATCCTTGCGGAATTTCAAACATACACGTATGACCTTCAAGATGAACCAATTATGTTTAGCGGGAAATGTACACAACTCTGCAAGAGTTCTAGGGCCATGCATCACAGTTCTTCAATTTTCTAAGGAAAATACAAGATAAAAGAATTGGTCTCCAATACGTCCAACTAGGCACGAATGATATAAAAAGATGGCCAACAAAAGAGAAAGATGCACATGCAGAGTTTCCTACTTTGATGACAAATCTCAAGGTAGATTATAGTCCAATAAATATTTGAATATTCTTTTGTAGATGGGACAAATATGATGTTGAATAGTCATAGATTCCAAGAAAGAAAATCAAGAGTCTTGGGCAGTTATCTTTTCCGCATTATTTAAGAGGCGATCAAAGAAAAAAAGAAATGGAAACATGGGAATCTTGGCTTTTGCATATTGAGTTTTTAGAGAACTGATTCTATGAGAATTTAGTGAGGAGAAGCATTCAAGGCGATGTTGCAGAAGAAATTGGATTCTGAGTTTGTAAGATGTGAACTATCTCTGTTGCTTATTTTCATTTCAAAATATGTTGTATAAGTGTATGTTGTTAATATGGACTATTCTATGTTTCAGCTCATCAATTTTGCTTTTTTTTTTCTATTGTACTTTGAGTTTATAAATGCAAGGTTTCTAACAGTACTGAGTAAACACAAAGATAGACCATTCTTAATCTGGTTTGTTGTTAATATTTCAATACTTGCAGTTATATTTTACTACATAAATAGCTTTTTGTTTACATGAATAATTAACATAACCGTGATTGTTGTCTTATATTCCCTTCTATATATTTATGCTCCTAGATAGGATAAATTAGACTAGATTCATTCTTCATATTAGGAATTAAACTATACAACAACATTTCATTTTCAATTTAAACATTGGAGAAATTAATGGCTTCCAGGCGTGAATCTAGATAGATTCTCTATAATGACCAGGGGGAAGTCTAATTTGGACTTCTCACTATGGTGAGCCCCTACTATTGAATATGGAACTTTTCACACATCAACAAGTTGCTAGCATAAGCGAATTCTCAAACAGATCACCATTCAGTCACACTCTAGCTGGCTGCTGGAAATCCAAATCGCTCAAGAATCTAAGATGAAATGATAATGAAATTCAAATAAGGTTGAGTTATCTTCCATTAGGGTTTCCTTAGTGGATATACCTCTATATACTTTAGCAGTTAAATCACTGCACAGAGGGGGTCCCTTGTCCCACAAACAAGGGGGTCTCATACACCAATTTGGTGTCTCGCTTGGCGGTGACCTTAAAAACAGATTATTATTATTATTATTTATTATTACCACGCTTTTTTCATTCATAAACCCCCATTTCAATGTTTTTTCCAAGCTTTCTGTATGCGGCATCCACATTTTCTATCCAAGGGACGAACTTGTAAGTCTTGGGTGGTTTTGATGAGTTTTTGAATCACCGTGAGCTCTGGGCATGTTTACCTCCAAGTATTCATTTCACAAGCATCTAAAAAAGATTCACGATCTCTACCAAGTCTCACAACACTGATATATCTAGCAAGGGCATTCAATTTCTATGTATAGATCACCACTGACTCTTGCATTAAATTGCATTGTTGCAAGTCTAGTTCATAGAGAGATTACAAAGCTATTATTAAATGTTTTTTATTCCTTCTATTGTATCTAAGGAATTGATTTTTTTTTCTATTTGACACAAGAAATGGCCTCCTTTGTGCACCATGTTATTTTCCAAGATTTAAGTTCCATGCATCTTGTAAAAGTTAACGATGGAACTTGCCATACAAACAAGAGCAAATGGTCAAGAAGAACTAGGATAGATTTCAGTCCTTGTTATCCCACTTTCAAAAACCATATACATTTAAGCACAATAAGCAACTAAATTCCTTTTTTAGAAACACCAATGCAATAGAATGGTGCAATGTGTATCCCTCAGAGACAAAGGATCAATATAGGGGTCAAGGAGGCCCTTGACAGCTAAAAATTCAGAGTAGAATGAGATGCACAAGAAGCATACAAAAGGTTGTTCCCTTAGACACCAAACATGGATTTCATTTGTTTTATAATGTAGAGTTATACATTGAGTAGAGGAAGCAATCACCTTGTGTAGGTGAATCCCTTTTATTCTTGACAATATTGAATAAAGTATAAACAGTGTAATATTCTTGATCTTATTCATTTCTCAATATGTAATATTCTTTTTTAATGTTTTAATTAGAAATAATGAAAATGTTCATAGACATTAGCTTCGAAGTACCCTATCCATAAAACAAGAGAGTTTTGGTTCTTTCTATAAGAATTGACCAAGTTACAGATTTACTTTGAACTAGAAAATGTTGCAGATGTAAGCAAATATATTTATACCAGAAAGGTCAAATGATTTCATACTATTGAGCATATAGTCCAACAAAGAGTACTTAATATCTCTATTGCACTTACTGAATTTATACCCATGGTGCTCAAGATGGGTCTTGCTCCAAG
Source organism: Pseudotsuga menziesii (assembly GCA_001517045.1). Taxonomy (NCBI): domain Eukaryota; kingdom Viridiplantae; phylum Streptophyta; class Pinopsida; order Pinales; family Pinaceae; genus Pseudotsuga; species Pseudotsuga menziesii. The sequence continues at coordinate 47,457 of LPNX011228891.1, read as the reverse complement.
GATAAGAATAAAATCTTCAATAATTCCAATAGCTCCTCCAAGTACTAATGTCGATGACACTGACAGAAGGAGTTTCTTTTCAGTTCCTGGTTCAGTTGTTATTCAACCTAAGATTGTATTATCCTTCAAATCACTTCCATTTGAATTTATGTTGTCATGTCCCTCCCTTGAAGGGACCTTGAAAGTGTTTGACCTTGTAAAGTGTCCAGGGGTTAAACATTGCATCAACTAATGATTCCTAGGAATTTTGATTATTTAAAACTATGGAGGGATGTAATTTCTAAATTCATGTTATTTGTAAGTAGTTAATTATTATGAAAAATAATTAATGGTGGAAATGAGTTGTCAAGGAAGGATGGTGCATTAGGAAACTTTCCAAGGATGGGAAAATGGAAACAATGCAAAAGAAGGAAAAATAAATATGTCATAGAAAAGATAGAAACTATCCAAATTAGTTTCCAATTTGGTGCAAGGATGAAAAGCAAGGAAAGATTACCTTATGCACAAACTTGCTAGTTACTCAAGGAGGGTGTCGTTTCTATTTTGGATTGAAGGATACAAACATGGAAACATTTACTAAGCTTCATAGTTGCTATTTTTCTCAAGGAGGTCTAATTTCCACTTTGGGTTAAGTTATACAAACAAGGAAACATCATTTGCAAACCAAAATTGCTAATCCTATCAAGGAGGGCCACTCATGGATTTGGAACAAGATTGGCAAGTGGGTTACTTGTTCAATGGGTGAAGGAATTGCTTAAAAAGTCACCCAAGGTATACTTAAGGAAATTTAAAACTCCATTATTCAATTTGGTTGATGATTTTATTGCTGAATGCTTATGTGAGCATGACTTCTGAGTGTTGTGCCTCAGACTACTGGGGGATGAGCCCCAACCTTCCATTTCCCTCTCCTTCCATCCCCTTCTCTTCCATTGCAGGTATGGAGCAATATATTGCAGAAATTGGAGGATAATCAGAGAAATTTTCAGCCTCCATCAAGTTCAATTAGAGCTCCAGTGAAGCCCATGCTTCACCTATGTTCACAGTCCCTTGTTAGCCATGATTCGGGCCTCTTGCCCCTTAATTTTGGAAGCATCTTTGTAATGGTCAGTCAATAATGTAATTTATGTTTTGTAGTGTCATAATTTTTTTAAAATTACCTTTATCAGGTTGAGATATCTCTGCCCCTAAATAATATTGTCTTAGTTTCATCAAAAGGGCCTATTTTATCAATGTATGGGGGGTTGAGTAAATTTGAGTGATGTAATAAATATTCTATGTTGGGGAAGTGATTGAAGGGAGTATCAATGTTCATATAGCTTATATTTATCTCTATTACAAATTTAATATTTTACAGAAATGAATTTGAGTTGATTTAATTGCTTTTTTAAGACCCTAGCTAGATTACTAACTTTTAATAACTAGTTTTGCCAAAACTGATGTAAAACAAGTTTGGTAAACTCAAAATGAGCTCTGTCAGTTCCTGTGGGTCAGTTCCTAAAAAACAATGTTTGTAATCTCGATTCTTTAATTTAAAAGGTATAAATTGCGTAACATTTAACTTGAAGTCTCTTTTTCTAAATTACAAATTGAATTTTGATAGAATATCTAGCTAGATACAATTGATAGCCAACAGTCATTATGGTTGCTCTCCTTATTTTTGTTTTTAAATTAATTTTTTCATTAAAACTCCCATAATTGTGAGTAAATATATGATTCGTCTTCTACTATAATGGATTTTCCATCACTTTATGTATCTGGTCTCTACACTAGTAAAAAATGAGAAATTAATGACTAAAAAAATGAGTAAAATCGGGCTATAAATGACTATTTTTGAGTCGGAGACTAATAGTAGATAATCTCCACTATCTTATACCTAGTCGTATTTCACCTAGTCATTAATAGCTTGACTTATTAGCCATTGATTTAGTCATTGATTTAGTTATTGATAGTCAATGATTTAGTCACAGATTGCAACAATTAATGACCAAATATACGACTAAATAAACTACTAAATGATACCATATTAATGACTAAGCTAAATATGACTAATATACGGGAAATTAGCTACTATTAGTCGTATATATGCGAATTTAGTCATTTATGTAGTCACAAATTTATGATAGGGCACGGAGGAATCGAACCACCAACCTCCTGCCTATAATTAGGCAGACGCTCTACCATTGAGCTAGCACAGTTTAAGAAGTTGTTATTGCTTAACAATGATGATATTCAATCAAATTTATGATAGATATAAATATACAAACTACATAATTATCACTATTACAACTTACCAGTAACTAGTATTTATGATAAACTAATTCCTGAGAGCTATGTACAATTTTTCCTATCTGGCATATCCATTCATGTTACTAGAGAGAACGAAATACCTCTGTGATGGATGTGATACCAATTAAGTCAACCAATTTATGAAATATCTCTTGGCGTGCCTGAATATATGATAAAAATATCAAATAAGGTAAGAAAACCTTGCCATTCATAGAACAATCTATGACAATATAAAAATACATGAAAGCGAAAGATTTCAGACTAAGTGTTGCAAAGCATAAGCTACCATATCAGCCAATTCTGGAAAATGAACATATTTTTATAGAAGTCTGAAGGATACCAAAATAAGCAAGCAAAAGAAATTCAACACATATTCCAAAAAGAGTTGAATGGAATAATAAAAGCACACCCAACATTATAGTTGACACATTTTATATGAAAATCAGTGTTAAACATTTAATCATGTTTGTAAGTTTAGCTCTGGCCAACCTGACTTAGATATAGCCACAAATAGATTGTTACAAATAATTATCAGAACCAAGGGCACTCCAAAAGTGCACCACAGGCAAAGTAATAAAGACAAGAAAAAAATCACCACGACCTTTGTTAGATTTGAGAATAGACAAATGTTGTATGGTGGTTCTACTGTATTTGGACACACATGTGCTATAAGAAACAACAATTAGAACATAACCAATTAGCTAATTTTTAGTTATTATCCCTTGAATCTTTTACAGAAAAAGTTGAAGAGAATGAGACAAACCTGTTCTCTCATAATCTAGACTCCTTGCTAACACAAACTTCCTCGATATTCTTGATGGCCTTCAAAGTATTTTGAACAAAATTTCTATCATATCTCTCATGCCTTTTTCTTCTTCTCTCAAACTCAAATATTGATGTCTAAAAATGAAGTTTTAGATAGCACAACCCTCATGTGCGCTACCCCCATGCATTTAAATGCCAGGGAAGCAGCTGCCATTTCTTTGTTTCTCTCATATGTTAAGGAACAAAACCTGTAAAGGTAATAAAGAAGCTAACCTATCAATATTTGAATCAGCATGACTATATTTCAAAATTGCCCAAGAAATTTCCAAAAGTAAAGCTAATACGGTGTGCTCACATCCAGATTGACTAATGAAAAAAATGGATAAAACTTTCTAAGAGCTTATGAGACTTACTCACAGAGCCTAGCAGTATCTGTATACACCTTCATATCCTGAGTTGTTTCTCCATGTTTTACATTGTCAGAATTGCAAGGCTCCAATAATGAAGCACCATAAAGAAATTTTAAAGCCGCTTCAAAGTAACGACCAGTGATTTCAAGGTCGCTACCTCCCACAGTTTGCAACATCTATTGCAGCTATGTTAGACTTCTAAGGCAGTTAGCATTTTAAGCATTGGATTGCATCAAATCATGAGAATAATTTTAGGCTATGTATAGATGGAGCAATAAGGATAATTAACGTCATGCAGACCTTCAATCAGTTTCTAGAGTGTTTCAGATCCTTAGCCTCTTTCAGTACAGAACTTCTTGTATCTTGCCTATGGTCTCTTCTAATAGGACTTGAAACAACTGCTCCATCAGGATCCCTTCCTATAACTCCATTAGATGCAAAAGGTGTCACACCACACATCGATGGTCCATGCACATTATCATAATTGCTTGATTCTCTAGGAACTATTGACAATTCACCATCAGAGCGATCAACTGTTGCTTTGGCCTTAACCTTCTTACAAGGCTCATGTACCTCTGGCTCACTTTCATTCTTGCACTTTCCTTGCACCGCACCACCCTCTGACACAAAGGAGGAAGAGATAATTGTGAAATGTTTTTAATAATTAAGCACAGTGATTTATGCTCTTGATGGAAATGCAGGACACGCAAAAGAACAAAAGTTTGAATGAAAATATAATAAGTGCATGATATTATAGACAAATATAAAATCACATAAAAATAATCGTAAGTGAAAACCAAATCAAAAGAAAGGATTTGCAGAGACATACCTTTATCAAAAGTGTTTGGTTTTTGGCTTCCATTTTTCTTGTTGTTTGGACTTGTGTATTCCCACTACAACATTATTCCCCTTCATTGCTTGGTGTAATATGATTGTTCCTTCTTGAACCTTTTCTAGAGACCGTTTACCTACATCATTGAAGCTCTTTCTCTTGACAAAGCTCTGTTTAGTATTTTTTGGAAAAGAATTTGAGTGGTTCATTGAGCCCTCCGAATTTGACATTTGTAATCATGATTCATAATTTATGAAGAAATATATATGCATGTATGATGTGACTATGACATATATACATATATATACAGTACCCCCGACATACCCAAGTACCCTTTTTCAAAAAGTGGCATCCCCGTACCCGTACCCATCCCTGTCCCCGTACCCGTACCCGTACCCAAGTTTCCTGGCAACTTAGACAATCACCATAACCTAGCAGTATAGAAGAAAAATATCAATTTGGGATATTACATAATCACTAAACTGTGTTGCATTTATTATGCCCACGCACACCAAAAAAAGAAAAAAACTTGTGAATTTAAGATGTTGACTTGTAGACATCCCAATTTCAAGTAAGCATGTTTTTGGTTTAATGGAGGATGTGATTTTTGACAGATTGGCTCTGTGCAAGTAAGGATATAAAAATAATGTGTTAGATGTATTGGGTATCAGGAAATTATGTGTTCAAGTTGTGGTCTTACTCAATTTTTTCTGCAAACAGTACGGGCCAATGATTGATTTATGGCAAATATAGTTGAAAGGGCAATGGATTATACAACAACACACCTGCAATGGGATTTAGTTGTCATACTTATAAGAATGGTTAAATAATGTCAAAAAGGAAAACAATTTCAGAACATGTAGAGGTTTCTTGGCCTAATCTTCTGCAGACATACACCCCACCTTTTCCTCTTGCTAATTCATAGTGAGGTTGTAACACGCTAAAATAGTTGAGTACTCTGATCTTAATTATAAAGATTTCTTCTATCTTAATTATGTGATTAAACAATTTTCTTTTGTTTGGAGAAAATATGCATTTTGTAAACTGTCATTGATCAATGGTGCATGCTTCTTGATGTATTATGTATTGTTCAACAATGAAAATATGATGCATTCCCTCGAAAAAAATCATTAGGCATAAAAGCTGCAATTGTGGGAAAAGTAAAACTAGATCCTATATGCATTTACAGTTAGATTTTTTTGCTTTCTCCTTTCATTATGTATATGTCCACGAGCATGCTATGGTATCTTGAAATTGGAAAAACTACAGAAGAAAGACTAGAAAAATAACTTTTTTTTCAGGATTTCTTAGTTTTTTTCTGATACCTGCAATGATACCTGCAAGTTATCGAGGCATATTATTCCTTTAGATGGCCATTCATGATGTGGTATGGAATCTTCTATTTCCAATGGAGCTTCACTTGGGATATGTGATTATTGTATTATCCTTTATACTGAAATCATTTTATTCTCACCATTGCATAGATTCCATGTAATTGTTTCTAGCAAGACATTGAGATTTAACCCATATGTTACTACTAACCCAGCAATGCTTGCATGTCATGGTTGTTAATGCTCTATTCTAGCATGTACTTTAACAAGTAAATGTGAAAATCTATTTTTGGAATCAAAATTATTTTAGAAATCCTTACTTGGTTCAATCACCCCTTCAGGCAAGCTAATGACCACCACTAAGGAGAAGGAAAATACAAAAAATTGATAGCAATTTAATCTGAGGCTAAGACACTCCATGGCAGATATGTTATGAAACAATGGTCTTGAATAATCATCAATTAAAGACATATTTGCGTCTATGAATCATGATTCCTGGTTAAAATTTTGGACTGTGGCAACACCAGAAATCTATCCAGCAAAATGATGAAGGATTGGGGCACTCCAAATTCCCACCAAGCAAGCAAGTTCCCTAGTTGTTGGTATGTAGTATTGCTACAGAGTATGCATTTTTTTATCAAAACTTATGCTCGAAGAGGTTGCTGTAATGTTAAATGTACAAAATAATAATATTATGGATAGCATTCCATTCTTTATTATCCATGTTGTGATTTGTGATCCATATATGCGTGTATTAAGAATTGCTTCTTGTGGACTAGAAATGTTTGTGAACCTTTAATATTAAAAGGGATAACTTCTATAGGAAATTCCTCTAACATTGTTTTATTCCAGCTAAAAGGAAAATAGAAAAACTCCTGCAACACATTTATTGACATATGCCTAACACATTGTTGAATGCTTTTTCTTGATCAATCTTCCTTCAACTCATTTTTATTGAATCAACAAGCGTTATTTGTAATCACAAGTAAAATGACTAAACATAATATTGATGTTCAAATGTTATAACATAGTTCTAAGCATTTCGTTCTTTCTAATTTATTTTCATATAATTGTGCTTGTCCTTGTCTTGTGTCAGACTTTGCTTACGTAGTGCACATCATCTTGAGATAGGACTAGTTAAATAACTATATTTTTTTTATCAAAATTGACATGCCTATTATACAATTCTGTGTGTGGGGGGGTTGTGTGCCAATGTGTTTGTAATATAGAGAAAGATGAAACACTCACCTGATAGCATATGCAGAAGGAATTTACATGTACAAATATGAAAAATACCTACCATGCTTCTTGCGACATAACTACCATAGTCCCCAAGAGTTGTATAACTGAAAAGGAAACCCAACCTAATCTCAATGCAATTTATAAATCCAAGACACTTTGGTTTGTTGATACCTGTTTCATAGAATTAAAAATAGGAGTTAGGGGTATAGCTACTTAGCAATGGCTGATGATATTGCTTAAGTGGAATGAGTTGTTTATATTCTGCTATGGTCAATCAAGGAAAATTCATGTTTCTTTAAAGAATATCCCAAGCTATTTTAAACAAGGGAAAAATTTATCTTTACTAATCAGATTCAATTTGATAATTTATCAATCTATAATCAAACTTATCGTTACTTATCTACCAGTGGAAAGAATCCCATACTCATGTTTTCTTATTAATTTTCTATGTAACCAAATGACTCAATGAACTCGCAAATTGGGAAAGCATCACAAACCCTGTTCAAGATCTGGCCTGTTGGTGTCATATCAAAGAAGGACATGGGGGCATGGAAAATACTATGGAGCATTCCCAAAAAGAGTTTTTGAGATGTCAAAAGGCCCACTAATACTACCAGTAATGCTCAGACCAACACACACAATGAGAATCCTATTGACAATACAATGTACACTAGAATGAGGAAACCAGTACTAATTGTAGACTCCATCTCTAGCATGGGATGAAATGCCCATGCCATCCAATAGTTGCTTCCAAACTATAGCACCTGAAAAATTGACTATGACAGCAACATAATTGGAACTGCGCCACCACCATATATTGCTGTTAAGTAAGACCAATAAATTATTTTGTTAACACTTCTTGATTCTCTCTCCTCATATTGTGCAAGCTGTAATTGTCTAGACTGTGTATCCCCATTAGGTTCCTGTTGTATTGCATTGAGCATTTGTTTTTTACCGTTCTGAATATGTAAATTTTTGACTCTAGTATTTACTTCATCAGAATATTTTTCATTGGAATGTCCCATGGGATTCCCATCACTTATCTGAAGGAGCCCTTTGGCCGATAAATTCTCTACTGTAACAATACTATCCAAGGATTGATTATGTGCACTCACCAAGGTTTCAAAACCTGTACCTACTTGTAAAATCTCATCATACTTTCTAGCTTGTGCAATCTTTCCATTTTGCATCACCTATCAAAGAAGGAATGAGAACTCTCAAATTGTTTTCCATCATATTTTGTACCATTTGGAAATAGAAGAAGGGACACAAGATGTGGAAATTTTGTAATATATATAGAGAGTATGACAACTGCAGAATAAAAACTTGGAAACAAAAAAATTGCTTCCAATACCACATCTAAGATTACTTGTTAACTTAAAAATGTAAGAGCAAAAGTGTTACATGATTTACTCACAAGTATGAGGTATACAGATGGCAGAAAATCGACTTGGTGGGTGACATATATTAAGGTTTTGGCAAGAAGTCTTCTATCAATATTAGTGACCATAATCTTCAGTTTGGGCGTGAAGGGAAGCCACTATAGTGAGAAATATTGGGTATGCTAACAAAATGCTACTGCAGGAAGGTTATTCACATGCATGTTATATTCATTTTATTTGACTGCCTCTCACTTCATTCGGTTAAGCAAAGATTCTCTATATCCATAACAAGGACTGTACGTGCTCCTATTCATAGACTTAGTATTGGCATTCAATTGAGATATGAGGCAAACAATCAAGAACTATTCACCTACAGGAAACCTTTAACATTAGTACCCATTCTATCGTCTAGAGGTGTTTGATGGAAGTATAAACCAGTCAATCTTAAGAGTTTTCAGTGGGAATTATGCAATCAGATTTGTTAAAAAGGTAGAATGATGTTGCAGGCTTGCCATAGTAGTCATGATTGGGTCAGGGACATTACAGGGACAGAACTAGTCCGTATTGGAATCAAAATTCATTGTCGGATTGGTAAGGATATTAGGGTGGTGCAGGTTGCTTAGGTTCATGAGACTAAAGCATGTTAAATATAAGACCCAAAATTTAGAACAACAACATCTAAAATCAGCATAGATATGCAGAAAATAAAATTGCATCAACATCACTTATTTCCATAGACAAGACCTAATTAACTATCCAATCAAGCTAGATGATCTTTTAAATGGAAACGCTACACTACGTTAAGAAAGAAGAACCCAACAATGTAGAACTCAATAGAAAAAAATTAATCTTAAGACAAGGGCATCTTCTAATAATTGAAAATGCCAAATGGTTTAGTGCACAAGAAATACCAGTGAATAGTACAATATTGAAAATGTAGAATTTGAAACCTTAATAATAAGGAAGGAAATGTAGGAAAGTCAATCCATATGGGACTTCCCCTTTAGGGATGATTTTAAGGAACCATAATTACTTAAAAGTGTATAAATGTTGGTGAATATTACCAATTCTTAAAATGGCAACTATAAAATGATTGGCGATATTTTTTCCAAAAATATTTTAATTTCCAAGAAGTTTATATCGTTTATATAATAATTTGGTGATTTTTAGGGTGAAAAATTTTAACCCCTTCAAAATTGGGCAAAATAGGGCTTCAAAAAATGCAAAATGGTGAATCTTTTTTGGGAGAAAAACACCGAGAAATAGCCCACTGGGATAAAATTCTCCCCTAAAATTATCCCTATTCCCCTTGGATGACAACAAGGTAGGAAGCAATTGCTTTTAATGGGAAACTGAATATTTAGACTTATGAGTAGAAGACCAATGAAGCATTAAGATTTTCTGAAGGCTATCACTAATTTGTAGAACAATGACCAGTTCAAATTTGTTAGTGGATGAATCACCATATAGAAACATTTATGTAATCACCTTCCATGAGGATTAACTAATTGTGAAAATAATGTACTTGCAGTTACACCTTCTGAACCTTCTTCACTTGTAGCACTAACCCCTTCAATAGTATTATTATCAAAATGCCCCAGCTGAGAAAAACTAAAGAAATCTCTGTAATGTGATTGGCACTATTTTCATCTGGATAATCGAGCATGGAAGTTTCCTGAAGTTGAAGGGCATATTCTAAGTTCCACAAAACATCACCCATGGTGGGCCTATCTATACCTTGGTCAGCTAAACAATTTTCAACCGTCTCTCCAAACTTTCTCAAAGAGTTAGGGTTGATGCTATTTACAAGATGGTGAACAATAATTTCTCCAAGCATGCCTCTACTTTTCCAATGCATTTGCCACTCTCCTATATTGAATTTCTCTATGGGAAGAGAAGGATTGATGGTTGGCCTTGCACATAGTACCTCAATTAGCACTACTCCAAAGGAATAGACATCAGAAATTTTTGTCAATTGTTGCCTTCTAAAGTACTCAGGGTCAAGATATCCAAAACTACCTTTAAGTACACCAGTACTCACATGGGTTTCATCCAGGGCAGGTCTAGTCTTTGAAAGTCCAAAGTCTGCCACCTTGGCTACAAATTTCTCATCCAAAAATATGTTTGTTGTCTTTACATCATGGTGAATAATTCCCTTCTCTGCTCCTATGTGATGGTAATGAAGACCCCTAGCAACCCCTATGCATATACCAATCCTTTGCTTCCATGACATTGGAGGAATATATGATCCATATAAATGGCCCCTAAGAGGGCCATTGGCCATGTATTCATAAACCAAAATCATTTTGCAATGCTCCTCACAATAACCAATAAGAGAAACCAAATGACGGTGTCGAAGCTTTGAGAGCATTTCAATTTCACTCCAAAATAATACTATGCCTTGTTTAGAGCTCTGGTTTCCCTGTTTTACAGCCTCTTTGGTACCATCTTCAAGGATCCCCTTGAATACTTTACCAAAGCCACCTACACCTAGAATCAAGCTCTCATCAAAACTTTTGGTAGCTTCTTGCATCTCTGCAAATGTGAAGTGTCAGCCTAGACTTGAAGGTCCAGAAGAAGCATGACTTCAAGCAGATACATTGCTTCCCTTACTTCCTATAGTTTCAAAATATCCTCCATGTAGTGGAAGAGGAAACCAGGTTATAGTAGAGAGTTTTGTATGAGATCTAAGACAACAACAGAAAAAGTAGATCACTGTTAACAGCCCAAGAGAAACAAAAACTCCTACAATGGATCCAACTATTGGGCCAACCTTGTTATTTCTCTTTGATCCGATAGAATTGTTTGGTGAGAAAGATCCATCAATACTTCTTTTAGAGTTGCTCATCTTCATATCTCAAGCCCATTTAGTATGGAATTGGCATTGGGGACAATATTCAATATATCTAATGCAGGTCCAACTTTGACAAATAGATTTTTTGATCCAGTGGATGTAATAAGTACTATAAAATCGATGTAATAAGTTGTTTCCAAGGTATTTTTTGTTTCAATTGATAAATAAAAATCATTGAACACTTTATCATTGTTAGTATATATATCGAAGTATAACTGGTTTAGTGGAGTGCTCAGAATATCACAGAAATGCATCCGAATAAAGTATTAATATTCTAGATCCACAGTAAACCCCCAAGAAATGTTGAAATTTTAGTTTGTCACATTGGTTGTAGCCATCTCCTAAGCAGTAGCAGACACCCAATTGGGAGCAATTTCACTAGTAAGTCCTCCTTGGTACACGACAATTCTAGTGGGGATGTTGGTGTTTTCAGTAGATCAGCTTTATGCTAAGAAGCTTGTATCAGGATCCCAATATCTTCCAAGGGTTTCAGTGTCAACGGTAATCAAGGGTCCTCCCATTTTAAGTCTATAAATTCTTTCAAAATAATTCTCAGATAGACCACTGTAAACATTAGGTAGGGGCGCAACTTGAGCTGTGTCAGAAACAAGATTGTCGGGCACAGAAACGCTAACGAATTATTGGAGGGAATAAAGGTCAGGACCAATGTATATTTAGTTACATTAATGAAATATTCCTTCAACACATGTGAACTATTATGGATTTGGAAATTGTACAGTAGACCAAAGTATTGGGTGGCTATTGAAAATATGGCACTTGTAGGGTTGTACTTTTTATAAGAGAGTGGAAATAAATGTAAACATACCTAGTGTCTTCCCTTTTGCTGAATACTGAAGGTATAGGAGGAATGTCGAGTAAATAGTCGAGCTGTCAAATAGATACCAGAAAGAACCTGTAGATTGGAACTTGAAATGTTTGCAAAGATTTATTCATTAGGGGAAATCGACAAATATGAGGATGGGGTATCTGCCATGAAGGATCTTCTACCCACTGTGATGTTGATCTTTGATCCATAATATATAAGTTAGTTATCCTGTGGGGTAAAAGAACCATCAGATATGGGCAGATAAATTGAAAATAACAACAATAGACAAATGTACACAATGACTTCCATTTCCTTCACTTATTTCTCTGAACCCTAATTATACGATTAGTTATTATGTCTCTTTCTATCTACCTTTTTCACCTCTATACAATATCAGAAGTCTAGAATTCTATCCATAGTTCCACTTCCACCCTGACAAATGAACTAATGGTATCATCCATGACCAATGAATCAATGCTTCCTATAGGGATAAAGTATTACCACTCTTCAGAGCATAAATAGGAGGACTACTAAACTTTTTTCCCTTTACCCCTGTCTTTTGAGTGATGGATCCTATTTCCAGAATAATTTAGAGAGTGATCCAGGTCACCTGGACTGCTATGAAGCAAATTGGAAATTGCAAGGCACAAACCTTGATAATTGAAAACTTATAAGCAACTGGTGTAAACCTCCCAAGTTAGGTGGGACCATGGGTAGCCTAGTACAGACATACTAAAGCTATCTTACAATCAAAATCAAGCCTGGACCAAATTTGTATAGCTTTTCTTTATTTTTTTTGTTGTAAAAACCATTCCAATGACAATCTTCCCTTGTCCAACCATGCTCGAGGGTTCTTGGTTTCTACTCAATTCAACATCTTTTACTTTCTATGTAAGTAAAATTAAACACAAAACATAAAATAGAATCAGAAACTGATCCTGATATCAGCTAAAGCTAGAGACTTAAATCAGGTCTAGAATCTAATAACATCCAACATAAACTCACAACCCTTCTGTCTCAAGAAATTTGTCATGGCTGTTACAGCTGATTTTTCCACACATGGTGGATCACACATTTATGGAATTCCCTATCCCTCTACAGACTCTTTGGACCCCATGGACCATTTTTGTACCTTTGATGTTCCCAATATCATCCCTAAAAACATGTATTATTTTCTATACGCGAATTTTAAACCCATTCTCGTGTATATACGTGGATATGACCCTTAAAACTGTGTACATCGGGATGTGTGTAAAAGTCCAAATAGTTTTAGAGTTTTCCTTGATGTGGAGCCGAGTCACTTGTCTCTTGGCCTTCCATATACCTTGAGATCACTCATATTCGACCTTCCATTACCCCATTGAAGCATTATATAAGGAACCCTTTGGATACATTGAAGAGGGAGGAATTGAAGAGCAAGAAAACTATAGTTCATTGTTGCTGTAGCTTGCTTATACTTGAGTCTGCATCCCTTTGTCCCTTGGAGCACTTGGTGTTCTTCCCAAGCTTGCCTTTGCTTGTGAGCTTACTATCGAGAGATGGAGGATTGAGGTGGTGGAGGCCCAGGTGGAGGACTTAGTTTCTCCGGTTCGCAGACGTGCCGACACAGGTTGTCATTCTTGTAATATCTGATTTATATTAATAGAAATATCTTTTCCTATTCAATAATGTGTATTTAAATGAATATTTAATCCATGGATGCTTTTAAATACTTATATGTTATTGATTATATATGCTAGAGTAGGTCTAACACCATCATATAGCATGCTTGTCTTGTTTTCTGATTGTTGAGAGACCAAATTGATAACACAAGCGAGATCGGAAAAGCTCAATGAGGATCTACATCAACCATCCGGAATAAGGTATGTTTCGAGATCCTTTAGTGTTATATGTTTATTTCCCTTGCATATTGGGAAGCGATTGATTTTTGTGATTACTCTATCTATTGTGGTACCCCAAGCCATAGGAAGTTTTCTCTGTAACAAAATTATCAACCATACTGGGGATTTCGTAGTCATTTCCGTTGGGGGTTTTATCAGCATTCAATGTTCTTGAATTGCTCTGATTTCTCTATTTCTGAGTCGGGTCTGGGGGCATGTTTGCCTAGTAGTGTCTGATAGGAGTAAATTTTGTCTCAGATTGTCTCTTTACCTTTTTTTTATCTCTTTTTCTTCCTGTATGGGAGTTTTGTCTTCATAGTCGCATGTACGCGTGGTTTTCCCTGGAATAGCCACGTATATACGCGGATTTTCTGTACACAGTCACGTATGCCCTCAGTTTTTCCTTTTTGGGAATATTAAGTGTTGCTGGGTGAGTTTGGATGATTTCTAAGTCTTCTTGGATGCTTCTAGAGTATGTATACACCTTTGTTTCTGACCAAAGACGCTTTTTAGTTTAAATTTTTGAAAATGTTCTGGTCATTTCATTTTCTATTTTTTGTTTTGGGATTAGTGCATTAGGTCTCTTTTACCTTAGTGCTTTGCTTGGGTGTTTTCTGGTAGTTCTTGCAGAGTCTGGGGGTTATAGANTTGCATTAGGTTTGCTTGGAGAGTATTAGTCAGATTTTCATATAGGAATGATTGCATATTCATTTGAAGGAAAATTTTGCACTTCACGTAGTAGCATACCCCTTTTTTCATTTGACACAGTACATTTGCATTGATTGTTAGGTGTGCATTTTACCTCTTGTTGCGTCATAACATCATTAGTTGCACGACCATTTGCCCTTTTGAGTAATAAGCCAATTAAAACCAACGCATAATAAAATGAATTACACTCTTTTCTTTTATAGGGTGCACCAACAAGATTATGTTTTAGGGTCTTCGAATAGTTCATTGTGAGCAAATTCTCCAAGACCACTAAAAGAAACATTTATGTGTCTGTCCAGGTGAGAGTGTGAAATTCCTTTATATAATTAGTGTTTCTCAGGATCCTCCTCTTAAAAGGGATTTAAGCATGAGGCAGTGTGAGCGGTTATTGATTGGGATGACCCGTGGTCATAATTGAGGAGCACCAGAGATATTTTCAGGATTGTATTTGTATCTGGGGGCTCTTTCAAGAGTTTTGGGCTTTGCTACCCTACCCATACGGTCAATCCCGCCTGTGACTGTTCACCTGAGCATTGATTATATTGAGGTGAACTTAGTTTCCTTACTTAGGTTATCGAGGGGGTACTTCGTAGAGGTTATTCTACAAGTGTCCTGGCCAGGTAGGGGTCAAACAACACAATCGCTATATGTGTTGAAGCTGAGGGCCACTATAATTGGTTATGAACCTCCTCTTGTTGTGTATGGGAGTCTCAAGCCTCTCCTAGGTGAGACAAACCTGCTTCATTTGGGAGCACACATATCCTACCCTTGTTTGCTTGTGATTTGGATTTACATTTTATAGGTGTATGCTCTGTGCATGCTATTTTTCCTAGGGTTTACGTAATTATATCGAGTCTTTTTTTATATTTTTGATTCATTGTGGATTTTGGCATAGCACTTCACTGTTCTCGTCATTTAGCAGGACTTTTGCCTTCCATGTCTCCTCCTCCTTTGGGAGAGAGAAACAGATAGTCTGAGCGGACTACTTCTCATGTTGATTCACACACGATGGGAGATCACAAGGATGAGATTCTTGAGATGTCTTCTCCACCTCACCAGGTTGGGGATGTAGATTCTACTCCTGTATATGATCCTTCACCGGAAATACCTTCACATTCTCGATATGATCCCTCATTCATAGGTCATTGGTATTGGTTACCGGGCGATGAGACTCATTATGAACCCATAAGCACTAGTCATGTTCGTTATGGCATGTTTGATATCCTTGCACCCGATCCGGCACATCATATCAAGTCAAAATTTGAACCTAGCACTATTCTTGGGGGCACTCCTATTCCTTTCCATGCAGAGAGATTTGGGAGCACTAGTCACATTGCACCTTCCATCCCAGTGGTGGAAGCTACCTCACATGCCCATCCTAGACCTAGTGTTAGTAGTCATATGCAGATACCAGGACCGAGACGAGTGACCATAGGAAACACCCCTTACATCCCTTCACATGTCCCTTTGTCCTTGAACCTTACTCCTTAGAATGCATTTTTGACAACCCTCCTCCCCCTCATTCTTGTGGTCCTTTGGGCCGGAATATTGCTTCTAGCCATGTTCATACTGTGATTGCTCGCATGGTAGTATCTCAGATTCATGTACCTCCTGTTGTGTCGGGAGCTCATATTCCTATTTCTGGATCATCTAATGGTCCATCACAAGGAGTTCCCCATATCCCTAACTATGGATCTTCTCATGGGAAATCCCATGGGACACCTTATGTAGATTCTCATGGATAGTCTTATGGACCGCAGTATGGACAGAACTATCAACCCTATGGGTACAGGTATCAACAACCTGCTTACTCGGCCCAATTATGGATTTGTATCACCGCATAGTCAAGGTACACCACATCATAATGCTTCCATGCAGCCCTATATGAGTAAAATGGGAGGAGGATATTATGTCCAAGGCCATGGTATTTATAGGAATCAGCCTTACATGAACCAGAACTATCAGGAAGCATGGCATATATCGACTCAACCTAGGCTCCCTTTCCTCGCAACGTTGAACTTACCTGACTTATTGAGACTTATGAACAATCCAGTATCTCATGACCCAACTTGGCCAGCCATCCCTAATAAGTTTCCTTCAGACATTCCCAAGTTCGAGGGAAAAGATGGAGAATATCCTAGTGAGCATGTCACTACTTTTCACCTTTGGTGCTCTTCCAATTCCTTACATGATGATTCAATCTGTTTGAGGCTATTTCAATGCACACTTACTGGGGCTGCATCGAAATGGTATATAGAGTTACCAAGGGGGGCATTCATTTTATTCGATGACCTTTCCATGACTTTCTTCAATCACTTTCAGCTACCCGTGCGTTACGACGTTGGTACAGAACTCTTGTCGACATTTTGACAAGACAAAGCCACACATATCTTGGATCATATTCAAGAGTTGTGTAGACGGAAGCGGTTGATTAAAGCCTTTATACCACCGGAATTTCTCCTGGAGTGGTTCCTCAAGTCGTTGTTACCTTACATCTCAAAGGATGTTTCTACATCCAGAGTCCAAAACGAGGAACAAGCAATCTTTAGGGCACAAGAGTTGGATTTGATCTACACTCAATTCAAACTTTTGTATGAGATTATATCTAATGCTCCGCGATCTAGTTTCAATCCCAAGATCAATCCTAGACCACATACCGATGGCATTGTGAGTTGTACAAGTGCCAAACCTGTGGATTTGGTTGTGAAACAAGTGAGCCAATTGTCTATTAATCAATCCACGTCAGGACAAGCCACAACTTTGTCTCAACCCACCCAAATGGAGAGTGTACTTTGTGTGCAATCGTCGAACCAGAAGAGAAACCAGCATCCCAGAAGGAATAAGAAAAAAGGTAAAAATAATCATAAGGGTGGGAACAAGAATGAAAATGCTAATTATAATGACAAGAACGCTTGTAATGCTGGGGGGGACAAGCAGTCTAAATGTAAGGTAAAGTTTCCTTGCAATTTGTGTAAGGAGGACCACCTCACTCACTTGTTCCCTCATATGGAATATGCCTCAAGATTCATAGAATAGGGCCCAACTGTGCTAACTAATCCTTTACCCCATAATCAAAATATGAACTCGAGGACCATTGATCCTCATTATGCATTGGGTGGAGATCAAAATATGTCTAAATCCAATAGTATTCATGGTTGCATCAACATGGTACATGCTACTAAGGTTGTGACTTGTGCGAATCATTATGGTTCGTCACAACTAGACCTTGGAAAAGAACCCACTCCACCCGAGAGCCCTTTGCATATCGAAAACCCTATGGATAAACCTAAAGTTGCATCCACATTCCTAAGGGAGTCCTAAAGTGTTTGGGGCACAATCCTAATTCCTAAGCCACCCAAAACTATTCCGTTGTCAAGGATTTGGGCCAAACTCCTTGTGCAATGTCCGCGCTTGAAGTACTTCAGAGTTGTCCTCCACAAAGGAAAGCATTGCTTTCTACTCTTGGGGTTAATGATGATAACTCTTCTTCCATTATCAAATTTGAAACCAGGGGACTACAGCCTTTCTTGCCTTACTATGTGTCTCTTTTGATTCATGTAGAGTGTCTTAATATGACCGTCAAACACACTGTGATTGATGAAGGCGTTGCTGCTTTCGTGATGTCTTTGTCATGTTGGAAGGGTTTGGGTTCTCCCGAGTTGTCTCAATCCACTACTATGTTGATGGAATTTGATGGTATATCATTTCGGTCGCACGGGATTCTTCTCTGTCTTAAGGTCCAATTGGGAGGGAAGACCATCGCGATTGAGGTCGAGGTGGTTGATGTTCCCCTTGACTACAATATTTTGCTGGGATGGAATTGGATGTATAGTATGCAAGCCGTAGCCTCTTCTCTCTTTTGAGTGGTGTGCTTTCCATTTAATGGGAAGATCATTACGATTGATCAGACATCATTCCATAATCATCGTGTTAGTGCATCATTAGGAGCTTCTTTCCCGATTATCGATCATTCGCAGCTGGCAACTGGGAGTGTGGGTGTAGGTATGTATCCATATCTTATGGGAACCTTTATCTGTCCTGCACCCATTCTTATGATCAGATCTAGTTTTGGTGGGGATTCATCCTCATTGAATTCAGTGTCTTTTCACACTACCCATATGGAAGATCCTTGGATTCTTTCTTCATCGAGTCCTTCGAATGGACCTATCAAAATGGATGTGTCGTTTCCTGCAACGATGATTGCAAATCAAACAAATATTGATTGTGTTGGAGAGCCTAGTCCTTAGTCTTCGCGGATGGAGGAGGAAGACCTGTATGTGCTTCCTGCATGGGTGGTT
This sequence comes from Pseudotsuga menziesii, assembly GCA_001517045.1. Classification (NCBI taxonomy): domain Eukaryota; kingdom Viridiplantae; phylum Streptophyta; class Pinopsida; order Pinales; family Pinaceae; genus Pseudotsuga; species Pseudotsuga menziesii. Next base: position 28,643 of record LPNX011228891.1, on the reverse strand, counting down.
GGGTCCTCTCATGCACATTATTTCCTTGATGATGTTTTTCCATCGGATGAATCCATTATTGAGGCCATGTCTGGGGTTGAGCCACCTTGGGAAGAGTTACATCATCGATCATATTTTCTTCTCGAGCTTGACTGTATGGAGTGTGAGGACTTTAGGGAGATTCTTAGAGAGAATATTGGTAGTCCTGTGGTTCCATTAAGCTCTCCTGGTCATATGGCCGATGGGAACATGGTGAATTTATCACCTACTATTCCTATCAATATTTCTCATGATCCTGACAAAGTTGAGAATGTCTACATTGGGGCAGATTGTTCACCAATCTATTTAAAGAGTTTCATGACATATTTTCTTGTTCATATGAGGAAATGTGAGGTATTGACCCTCGTATTGTCAAACATGAGATTAAGAACTATCTGAATGAGAAGCCGGTTCGACAACGTTTGTGTGCGATGAATCCCAGAAAAGAACCCACTATTAAGGCTGAGATAGAGAAGCTGTTAAAAGCCGGTTTTATCTATCCCGTTCCCTTGACGGAGTGGGTTTCAAATCTTGTTCCGGTTGATAAGAAGCAGGGAGCGATCCATATATGCACTGATTTCCGTGATTTAAATCATCTTGTCCTAAGGATAATTTTCTCACACCATTTATTGATCATATTTTGGATGAGTGTGTGAGAAGTGAGGTATTCTCCTTCATGGATGGTTTTTCTAGATATAATCAGATTCAGATCAAACCCGAGGATCAACATAAAACTGCATTTATTTGTCCTTGGGGTACTTTTGCATATCGGAAGATGCCTTTCAGTATTAAAAATGCCAGAGCTACATTTCAGTGGGCTATGACCTTAATTTTTCATGATCTCAAAATGATTATCGAAGTGTATTTGGATGACCTTGCTGCTCATTCTCGTCTGAGAGTGCGTCATCCATACCATTTGAGATTACTATTCGAAAGATTCCACCATTACCGGGTTAGGTTAAATCCTCATAAGTGCATATTTTGTGTGACTGCTGGTCGCTTTCTAGGGTTCATTGTATCCAAGGAGGGTATAAGAGTTGATCCCTTAAAGGTTGAGACAATACTTCAATTGTCTCCCCTGTGTAATATTAGACATCTTCAGTGTTTGCAAGGCTTGGAAAACTTCTTGCGGAGATTCGTGGTTAATTTTGTCAATTTGACTGAAGGATTTATGTGTCTTTGAAAGAAAGACACTACTTTTTGCTGGTATGAGTGAGCCCAAGAGTCCTTTTATGCTCTTAAGCGAGCCTTAGCATCGGCCCCCATGCTTAGTCCATCTGACTTTAGCCACGATTTTTTAATTTATGTGGCCGCGTCCATTGAGACGGTTGGTATGGTTTTGGTTCAGGAGGATGAGGAGCTCCATGAGCATGTCATATATTATTTGATTTGAAACCTTGTTGAAGTGGAAATCTGTTATTCCCATGTGGAGAAACTTGCCTTGGCCACCGTTCATGCGGTTCAGAGATTGAGACATTACATTCTCCTTCACCAGACCTTGGTGGTGTCTCATGTCAATTCGTTTCAATTCGTCCTCACTAGAAGGATAATTGGAGAAAAATACAGTAAATGGATTGTTATTTTGCAAGAGTTCGATCTCAAATTCATTTTGGCAAAATCGAAGAAATTGTTGATCTTTGCGGAGCTCATATCTAATTTTCCAAGTGTGGAGGAGGAGGAGGTTTATGAGGATATGTTTGTCAATAAGCCTATTTTCCTTATCTCAACTTTGAACCCATGGTATGAGGATATGATTTTATATTTCCAAACGTTGAAGGTCCCTACTCACCTTTCACGGGATGAGCGACGACGATTATGTCATGTAGCTAAGAAATACCTTATAGTGGATAACACTTTGTACCGTCATGGGGTAGATTCCATTTTACGTCATTGTTTAACCCATGATGAGGATGAGGTTGTGCTAAATGATTGCCATAGAGGGATATTTTTGGCTGTCGATCTTCAAAGATTGTGTCAATGCAGTCAAGAAGTGTCACCCTTGCCAGGTGTTTGCACACAATATGCGCTCGCATCCTGCCCCGTTACATCCTATTATCACTGTTGATCCCTTCACCAAGTGGGGGCTTGACTTCATGGATTGCAACCTAGATTCGGATGGGGGGAATAATCACATTATAATGGCTGTCGATTATTTCATGAAATGGGCAGAGGCTATGCCCACGATTAAATCCGATGGTGAGACAGTCGCGCATTTAATTTTCAACCAAATTATTACTCGGTTCGGCATTCTGAAAGAACTTGTCACTGACCATGGTAGGCACTTCTAGATTAAAATGATTGAAGAGTGGATTCAAAGTTAGGGTATAAGCAGGAGAACTCCTCTTCTTATTACCCTCAAGTGAATGGACAGGTTGAAGCAGTGAATAAATCACTTAAGTCTATTCTACAACGAACCATCGCACAAAGGAAGATGAATTGGCATATCATGTTATATCCTGCTTTGTGGGCCTATAGAACCGTGGTTAAGAATGCCACTGGTTTCTCTCCATATCAGCTCGTACATGGGGTGGAGTCTGTCTTGCTGGTTGAATGTGAAATCCCTTCGTTTAAGCTAGCTATAGAGCTTTTACCGGACACTTCTGCATTAAAAGAACGTTTGGTTCACTTAGAGAAGCTTGATGAGCAGTGTCGAGATTCCTTAGTGGCTCTAAAAGTAAATAAGCATCATGTTAAGGTCCAATATGATAAGTATATCCATCTAAGGATGTTTAGTGAAGGTGATTTGGTCCTGTTGTGGGATCAAGCTAAAAAACCCTTGGGGATAGGGAAGTTTAATCCCATGTGCCATGGTCCTTACGTAGTCAAACGTGTGTTAGAGAAGGGTGCCTATGAGCTAGTGGATTATGAAGGGACAAGCCTAGAAATGGGCTCTATCTTAAAAAATAATATGCATGATCTTCAACCAGGGTTGCCTGTTGTATATTATTGTACAATTTTTGAATTGCATAGTTAGGTTTTCTTATAGTGATTGGGTTTGTTGATTAGCTTTCGTTTCTTATGGCAGATGTCGATGGAGTCTTATGCTTACATAGGATTCGCTGATGGTGCTAGCCGTCACACTCAAAAATCATCTTCGGCTGCTTGGGTGATTTATACTCCTATAGGTCAAGTATTATCTTTAGGAGGCGTATGTTTACGGCCTTGTTCGAACAATGTTTTTGAATATAGTGTAGTTATCGAGTTATTGTGGGATGTCATTTCACATGGTGTTCTCTCTCTTGAGGTACATATTGATTCATAGTTAGTGGTTTCATAGCTTAATGGCTCGTATCGTATTAGGGATTCGATATTATTACAAAGATTCTTACATGTGAGATAGCTAGAATGACAATTTAAGAATATAACATACATACATATTTCAAGAATTTTTAATCAAGTTGCTGATTCATATACTAACTATGTGTTAGATTTGCATTTGTTTCATAGACCATAAGCATATCACAAACATACATTTTTACATACATGTAAATAAATAAAATCGATCATCATAAAAAAATTTCATTAAACATCCAAAATGTGACATCATAATACATAAGTGTCATAATACAAAATTGGGGCTTCCGAGCCACCAAAATATAATACATGGTAGTACAAAAAGAAATACTCTCAGGTCTCTAAGCCTGAGGAGAAGGAGGGGGGTTCTGATCATGGTAGCACACCATGGCTCTAGCTAGCCATCAAAATCATCAAACCCATGCCCATGGTACACCAACCACCTGGCGCTACATGGCTCAGGCAAGTCCTTGACTTGTGCCATGGGTACCCTGTGTGTCAAGTGTATAAAGTTTGTGTGGATGCTTTGGAGCATCTGATCCACATCCGCACCCATGATGTCATATCCTCTTCCCCTCCATCCATGATGAGGAAAACCATCTGATCACCATGGTCCAACATTTGCATACACATGACAGATTGTCACTATGTGTCGTCACACCAAAACATGTCTTTTGAGTCAATATATCAAAAAACACACAAAAAAGTAAAAAAAAACAAAAAGCCGGATAGGAAAAGATGTTATCTTTGGCTGCAGTCGAGTCATGTCACCTTCGAACAGAGCACTGTATATCACATCCATTGGTTGGGTTAATAGTTTGACTTTAGAAGTTGTACTCATTTCTTTGAGTTTATCTCCACCAACTGGTTAAGCTTCCAGTCCCTATGGAGCCTCTGTCGATGCCTCTTGTGTCACAGAGATGTCCTAGTTTTGTATATTGAGTCTATGCTTCCTACATTCAATCACCATTCACCTTTATTCTCTTGTTCGAAGGAAGTTGAAACCTTAGTCGGCCATTCCTCAGTTCCCTTGACTTTGCATGCCAACCATTCCTGGTACTAGTTCGTACACATTACGATCGATTCCTTCCACATTATATAGCTTTGTTGAGTACCTCATGCTGGATGATGGGGAATGCCTTAATTCCCTACTTCCAACGGATTTCATCCCATTGACTTCAAATCATTTATTCTGGGATAGGAGTCTAGAGTCATTTTGAGTGCCTTGAGACTTGCAGTCATCACTGGCAGGTTCTCTCGCGATCAACAGTTTTGGGAATACATCAATGTCCCCTGATCGATGGATTCTTTCAAGTGTTCGACCTCAACACATTTATTCACACTTTTTAGTTTGCACTCTAGTACCTTGATTCCCATTTTCATTATCGGTGGGTGATCTCGCGTCTGTTAACGGTTTACATCAATGACCGGTAATCAGACGATGGACTACTATGTTTGACCTTGACACCTCTATTCACATAATAGGACATGTACTTGTAGCAGGTTGTGTAGAATACATTCCAGATTGGTGGCATTTCATATATGCTACCTCCTTGATCATGCCAGTGTTGATGAGATTTTAGCTCTCGTGACTTGATTCCAGTGTATGTCAGATATCTTCAGCCATTATGGAGATCTTGATCCATTGTATATCTTCAGCTTTCATGGAGATCATGATGCTTTGTATATATTCATCATGGAGATTCTGATCTATCTATATTGTACGTGGTGATGACCACACATGTCATATTTTGTATCATGCCTATTCATGGCCATTGTACTCTTATGTATCCGGGATTGTTGTATGTACTTGCAGTCATGTGCAGAGTTTGATTATTGTATTATACTATTGGATGGTTGGTTCTTCCACCTAGTTCTCCATCACTCCACTTCTAGGAAGGACTTATAATGTATTTCAGCCATCGTATCACCCCTCTGACCTCACACATTAGGGGGCATCGGTTACAACTAATTTTACCACACATGGTGGATCACACATTTATGGCCTTCCATGTCCCTTTGCAAACTCTTTGGACCCCATGGACCATTTTGTACCTTTGATGTTTCTAAGATAATACCTAAAAACATGCATTATTTTCTATACGTGACTTTTAAACCCATTCTCACATATATAGGCGGATATGACCCTTAAACCCGCGTACATCAGGATGTGTGCAAAAGGCCAAATAGTTTTGGAGGTTTCCTTGATGTGGAACCAAGACAATTGTCTCTTGGCCTTCCATATGCCTTGACATCACTCGGATTCGACCTTCCATCACCCCATTGAAGCACTATATAACGAACCCTTGGGATACATTGAAGAGGGAAGAATTGAAGAGCAAGAAAACTATAGTCCATTGTTGTCGTAGCTTGCTTATACTTGAGTCTACATCCCTTTGTCCCTTGGATCACTTGGTGTTCTTCCCAAGCTTGCATTTTCTTGTGAGCTTGCTATCGAGAGATGGAGGATTGAGGTGGTGGAGGCCCAGGTGGAGGACTCAGTTTCTTCAGTTTGCAGACATGTCGACAGAGGTTGTCATTCTTGTAATCTCTGATTTATATTAATAGAAATATCTTTTCCTGTCCAATAATGTGTATTTGAATGAATATTGAATCCATGGATGCTTTTAAATAATTATATGTTATTGATTATATATGCTAGAGTAGGTCTAACACCGTTATATAGCATGCTTGTCTTGTTTTCTAATTGTTGAGAGAGCAAATTGCTAACACAAGCGAGATTGGAAAATATCAACGGGGATCTACATCAACCATCCGGAATAAGGGATGTTTTGAGATCCTTTAGTGTTAGATGTTTATTTCTCTTGCATATTGGGAAGGGATTGATTTCTACGGTTACTCTGTCTGTTGTGGTACCCCAAGCCATAGGAAGTTTTCTCCATAACAATGGCCTAAAGGACAACTCTCTTTAAACGAAACTTGAAGGGTCTTCCATTATATCAACTGATGATTGGACTCTCATTAATTAAGAGAATAATTTTCAAAAATAGAATATTTATCTTCAAGAGAAGAAGAACCTACCTCAAATTCTCTCTCATGACATGCAAATTCTTCCCCAGATGCTGCTAAATTTGACCGTTGTATCCCTATGATGGTCCGAAATTATTCTCCTCCACCACCAACCTGCAATAGCAAGTGAGTTTACAACGTTACCTTCATTTTATTGTATGAAATAGTTATAAATTGATTGTCCTAGAAAAATTCAGGGTGACCGAACATGACTAAAACATAATTGAAAGCTAAATACATGTGAATTTCATTGAATATTAGGATCCGAATGAAAAGTAAACCACCTTCATTTACCACTTGGATGATAGCATACCATATATTATCGAGATCAACATCATATTTTTTAATGGAAATTCGTATGGTTGATACTCTGTTCAACCATAACGGTATTGTCATGACCTTTTGGTCAGTAGAATGACCCCGATGGGGAATGGGCGCATCATTTCACATATGAATCCAAATATGATTGTAATCTAGAGATAACACATAGATGTCTGGTCTATTCAATCTGTTGTGAATATGTCATCCAAGTATGACTTCATCTCTATATAAATATCATTTGACTTCATATTGGCCATGCAGGTTTGGGATTGAAAATTTTTAGGAAATGGTAAGAAAATGGGCGTCTTCATTCTAAAGGTTTTTTAATTTAATACATTATATTGCAGTTAACAATATTATATATTATAATGAATTTTTAAAAATATGTGTTTTAAAAGTTAGTTGTTGTTTTTGGGAATGAGGGGAATTGGTGATGTGTGGAGATAAGTTGTAAATTATAAATTTTAGGTTAGTGTTCTATCGGGATTTGAATTTTTGTAGAGAAAATGTGAAACTTATCTTATTATTAGGGTTATTTTTTAAGTCATTTTGTTATTATATATATTAAGTTGATAAATTATATGGTCATAATTTGAATGGTGGGCTATGGGTTTGTTAATGGCCTTACTTCAATTCAATCTTACCAATGGCATATTGGTCAATAATGATCACGTTGGTCCAAAATGGATTGGCTGAAAAAGTAGGCACCTCCTTGTCGGAACGTCTCAATACTAAGTTAAGTAATAATATTTTGATATATATAACTTGATAGTTAGTTGCTTTGATCCTAGTCTAGGTTACTATGTCTAGTTACTGATCAACCCAATTTAAATAAAATCACATGTTCATAGCTTGAATGGTGCATCATGATTTTGTTAGCTTCCCTACTTGGGTTCAATCTTACCAAAGACACATTGCCCAACAGTCACATTGGTTCAAAGTATAGTGTTAGCCACTTGGTTTGATCCTAGTCCAGGTTATTCTACCCAATTACTAATCACCCTAGTTTAAATAAAAAGGTGAGCTACACACTTATTTTTTCTTCAAAGTACATAAATATGATTTGGTGGGTTTTCTTTCTGCACCACCTTTTTGCAATGAGGTGATAATATAGAGATTCTTAAGGAATCATGATTGCTATGAATGAAGAGGTGATTTCTTAGGGGATGGGATAAGGGGTATTTATTCTGCTTCTCTTTTTAGTGGGTTTTCATGTGTGGAAACATGAAGAAAACTCCATGAAAATCTATGCATCCAAAATTGCAATCTCATTCTTCCAAAACTATAACCTTGGATAATTATGGGCTTCAAATCCATCCAAATGGACAGAAATAACAATTCTAACAATGGATTAAGTGATTTCACTAATTTTTAATTCACTAGATTCTAATACCCCTAACCAAAAAAAAAGTGATATAAGCACCCCAAACACACTATCAATACATGCAAATGCAGTCTAATAAATCTCTATAGTTCACCCCCTCAAAGGAAGGAGAAAGGAGGTGATTTGAAGAGCATTAAGTGTGAGTAAAATGGTAAGATGGGTATAACCCATGAGGAAGTCTAAGTATTTTACCATATTTATACTGTTATGCAATAACCATCTAGAACTAATATATTAATTATAATATGTTTTGAGATTTACATAGTCAAATTACGACATTTTACATCCAAAAATATATATTCTGTGTATCATTATAATATATCAATGTTCGATGATTATTGTTTGCTTTGTGTTATGTGTATCATTATAATATATCAGTGTTTGGTGATTATTGTTTGCTTTGTGTTATGTATATTTAATAATGATATTATTAGATTACCTTTCCTTCAATGCATGTAAAGACAACAGAATGGACTTTCATTGTTCACCAACTTTTAAATTTTTAAGAGAAAGATAATTTAAAGAATCCTTTATTATCAAGATTATTATGAGTAACATGTTATGATAAAAATATTTGATTTATAAATTTTTAGAGTGCACTTATCTTTTTATTTAATGGATACAATGAACCTTTATCATTCATCTTCATATAAAAAGAAAGTGATTAAAAAAATATTTAAGTAATTTACACTAAAAAAAAAATAAATTAAAAAAAATTACAAATTATGTATATATTTCACAATGAGCATACATTTTCTTCAACACATACAACAACAATTTCATTATTCAGAGCCAAAACAAATGCATTCCTAATCCAATGGTTACTCAGTCCATAAATCATTGATCGATCTAAAGTGTATGCTCCAAATCTGACATAGAAAGGGGGCTTCTTCGATCATTTCAGCATGGAAGTGGTGCACCATGATTACGCATCTACAGCCATTTACATGCCACCTGGAAATTCTTCTTATCAGACACAGTTGTCGATTCTGCAACCATTTAGGTTATCAATGACACAATATCAAAAGAAAATAATGAAGTCAAACAACTTATTAAGGCTTCTCATGAGAAACAATTAGAGGTAGAACCCAGCTGGACAATGATGGAGTCCTTTGAAAATAGAGACAATCAGGTATTGAACAAGGCCCATGATGATGCATGAAGTAATGCTCAAAAAAGTTGATCAGAGAGTAATAATTTGAAGGCAGTGGTTACGACTGGGTCAAAAGGAAGTTCATTGTTTTATTAACATATCACAAATGACTGCTTGTGTCGGAAAATAAAATGTGGAAGGAAAACAAATTCCATATGGATTTGACATTCAAACTCTTCCCCATTTTACAAATATGACAAAGGTCCAGAAAGTCGTGGTTTTGTGGAGAACTCTTATCTTCGTGGCCTAACTCCCCAAGAGTTTTTTTTTTCACCCAATGGGAGGTAGAGAATGTTTGATAGATGCAATTGTGAAGACTTCGGAAACAGGTTACATACAGAGGTGTCTTGTAAAGGTTATGGAGGGTATCATGGTTAAATATGATGGGACTATCAAGAACTCATTTGGTGATGTTATTCAATATCTATAGGGGGAAGATGGTATGGATGTTGTTTGGATTGAATCACAGAAGCTTGATTCTCTGAAGATGAAAAACAAGGAGTTTGAAAATGTTTTTAAATATGAGCTTGATTAAGAAAATTGGAATCCTAGTTACATATTACCAGATCAAATGGAAGATTTGAAAAAAATTTGGAAGTTCCAGAACGTTTTTTATGGAAAAGTGTAGAAACTGTAGTCAGATAGATGATAACTGTCTATTATGTTGGTGTTAGATAGATGAAAACTTTCCCCTTGGAGGAATGATAGGTGGAAAGCGTAGGGAAACCATTGGTGACTATTCTAAAGAAGATAGTTGAGAGCTTCGGGGGTTGGGTGAGATAAAAAAATACAGAGAGTGAAGGATAGTTGAGATTACCAACACATATTCTTCATGCGAGACATTGAACAGGATATTGGATGATAACCTGAATGTATTTTGCGATATAATTAAGGCTGCAGAGGAACCTAACATAGTCTTCAATACCCAAATCATAGATAAGATGAGGATCCATAGATCTCTCAAGATGTACATTCCAAACACCAAAATCAAAAAGAGTGGAAGCATTGTTTGAGGCTTCATCAATCATCATATGACCTATATTTTCTTGAGTATAAGCAGTGGTCATGAGAGATGGTCTTACTGCTACAGGGATCCACTGTGGGTGTGCTCCTTTGATAAGGGAAGCGACTCCACGCACATGAGGAAAAGCCATTGAAGTCTCAGAAAAGATATTGAATTGGGTTCTCCTCCTATCAGTTGTAGGCTTTATGGACCTACTGCACCGGTCCATCCTGAAAGGATATTCACACCTAGAGAAATAAAATCAGGCTTGAGGATATCTGGAGTCTCTGGATTAGGTCCTCTAGAAGAAAATGATGCTACAACAGGGGTAGGCTTAATACCAAGAACAGTCCCCAAGCCTGAAATTGTAGCACTGGATCCTTTGGTGGTTGCAATATATTTCTTGATAATCTCACCTTCTTTGGCCTCAACTGCACTTATGGGAAACATATGGGCATCTGCAATAAGCCTTTCACCATATGAACCACTATTTTCTAGGATCATTCCAACACCTCCAGTATGCTTCACCTCAGCCCCCTTTGCAATTCTAGGATTGTTCCCTCTATCAGACATCACTATTTTCCCTTTCACCAACTTAGGATCCAGGGATCTTCCATGCATAATTAAGAAGATGAATAGCTATCCCTATTACTCCCCATAGAAATGTCCCCAGCATAAACCAAGGGGAACAAAACTGAACCCAAGGGATTCCCACTGTACAGAGACACTCCCCTGATGATTTTTCCATTACCCAACTTAATCTCTGCAGGGAAATCCTTATCCAATGTACCTGCACCCACAACAGTCACCCATGGTGAAAGATTGCTTATAGATAGATCACCAGGACCATCATTTCTTGCTAAGGTAGACACAAACACACCACTATTTGTTTCCCCAAATGCACCCATTTTAATACTATCAAGATAATAAGGCACAATCCCACCACCCATGGAGAGAGAAATCACATCAACACCATCCTCTACAGCATGATCGGATGAAAACAATATAATAGAATAAAAACAACTAGATATCCAACATACCTTGTAAGTCATCGGCCGAGCTTTCAATGCCATTCCATTTGCGATCCCACTGGCATAACTGTTGTTCAAGAATAAACACCCTTGTAACCTAGGGTCTGGGGTTACCAACGTACTTCTAAAACTTGCAGACAATCATCTTTAAAGTGAAAAAAAGGAATAAGAAGAAATGTTGAACTCACCCGATTAACGATGGTTGATCCAAGCTTTGTCTTCTCCTGCTCTGCTCCTCTCCAAAGCTTTCAGGGATGCACCTCCTTCACCAGCAAAGAGAAAAATCTCCAAGTACAATCTTATACATGTATATATGACAAGTTAGATGAACAATATATAGAGTGCTTAATCAAAAATATTCATCAAACCATGATACATGAAATCCTACTCAACACAAAGTTGGAAGAAGAATTCTCTTTATTAACAATAGTGAATGAGATAAGTGTACAACCAAACGCCTGAGACAAGGACTCCTCTGCAACCAAAGGATTCTGAGTTCTGTTGCTCCAAAGACTTCTGAAGATATACCACCAGCATAACTTTGCTCTCCAATATTGATTGATTAATGCCCTCCCCAAGGCCTCTATTTATATTTTGGGAAAACTATAAATAGAGCAGTTTCGAAGGTTGAGGAGTTTGAGACAGTTGACATAGTTAATGATTAGGGCTCAAAAAAATCCATTAATTGTGTTTTATTATTTTTAATGTTGAATGGATGTGTACAAGATTATTGATATTGGCAACCTGCACATGACACATGAGTTTCTATAAGGGAAACCCGCGTACAGATCTGTACGCACTACTAGATTTTGATCCAAAATCCGACGGTTTTTTCCGACGGCGCGTGGTTTTTTTCTTTTAACCGTGCCAAAAATCAGAAAGATTAAATTTTTTTTTGAAATGGTGGGGATACGTGTCGCTTAAGCGACGGCAATGCTCCTAAGTGTCGCTTAAGCGACGGCGCTAAAATTTCTATCCTCCTAAGTGTCGCTTAAGCGACGGCTCTAAAATTGCTTGATTTTTAGGGTGGTGATGTGCCTACATTGAATTATTACTCCAATGCTCTATTTAATGTGAATTATCCCTTCATTTGTATATGTCTCTCTAATAATTCACTATCTCATCTATATTATTGAACTTAAATCCTTACCACTTCAAATAATATGAGAATATCCCCCTCCCTCTCTACAAATAACCAACACAATTCAATACCAAATTACTATATACCTTGTGCAATAAAATTCTTATCCTT
>LPNX011228862.1:0-15440 GCA_001517045.1 Pseudotsuga menziesii | reverse complement strand
GTGCATGCATTATGATTCAATAAAAAATGCACTCGTGTTTCTTTAATATTACATGTGCGTGTTTGTTTAAATTCAAAAATGTATTCCTTCCAAATTATAAGCTCGGGCCTCCACCCATGCTGGCATGGCATTCTTAATCCTATGTGTCTGCTCCGGACTTTGTTACGAATTCAACATGCCTATGCCTTGGAGTATGACAAACCATGGCTAATTGAGCATCATATCTAAATTTTCAATATGCTCGTGTTTAGCCGTTGGTTATAATATGTTGCACACCTACATTTTTTATGAAATTTTAGAAAAATATATGGTTTTTTTTGCAGATTCCAAATATGTAATTTTTAACAAGAACATATAATTTTTTATATTTTTTTCTTATTTATCTTCTGTCATCACTAATCAACTCAAAAAACATACTGTTAGTGTTTCGTCCATATCTCTTTCATTTCTCAACCATTTTGAAAATAAATTGTATGGTGCACTAACGAACACTGACCTCTATGTGCTATAAAAGACACATTTCTAAATAATTTCATTAACACATTCAAACACTACTCCCACAATTGGCATATCGTTTTCAAGATTTGATCACTTAGATAATTAAAAGAAATTAAAAAAATTATTTTTATTATTGGAAAAATAGTCGTGAACTAGTAATATATGTTCTCTATATGTCTACCAGGTTATGTAATTTTATACTATCATTTAGTCACTCAAAGTATGAACCCACAAAAACATATACTGTTAGAATAATAAACCCATAGTTACCTACCTTTAACATTGATTTTTTGTCTTATTACCTAGTTTCCTAGATTCCATTCTATGCTAGTTGCCTTCTACAAGTCCTAGAAGTCAACACATGCTAAAAGTGAGTCATGGAGGGCTTGGAAAACATCCTAGAAACCCAATTTAGCATTTCTGCTTTATCCTAGATCCTCCAAAGTGCATATCTGCTTTTTTTGAAAAGCTGCCTTGTTTTATTATGATTTAAGGAAAAAGGAAAAGCTAGACTAGGTGTACTTAACTTGTTTTTTGCCCAAATCATCCTCAGTCCTTTTATCCAAATAAAAGAATGTGTGAGTTTTTTTTCCATCCCTCTTTAGCTTTCCCACTTGACTTAGAAAACTCATGAGCATCTTCATAGATTTGGAAACTGTTTTATGCACCTATGGGCGATTTGACTAGATTTAGTAAGCCTACTTTTTTACTATTTCGAATGGGATCTTTATGCATTCGATTCTCTCATGTAATGATATATTCCAGCAGAATATTAATTCACAAGGTTTTCTATTGTACACTTATTGAATATAGATTAGTGTTATGCTCCAATTTTAGTCTCCCTTGGTGTGAATTTTGCATGTTTGATTAGCAATTTTGTGAGTGTTATTGTTCTATCTCTTGGGTTCAATTTCCACATGGTATCAAATACTTTGTAGGTGAATTTCCCTCCTTCCTTATTTCTATTGCAGGTTTGACATCTTGACTAGGAGCACATTCTACTGACTGGAGGGCACAGTTTCTGAGATATGGACCAATCTCAGAAGATCGTCTTGACTCCATTCAATTTAATTGAGTGGAAAGCTACGATGGAGATATTGTTGAGAGTGAAAGGTCTCTATAGGGTGACCATGGAAACTGAGGCATAGCCTAATGCAGCTGCAGAGAAAATTAAATGGCACAACATGAGGGATGAGGCCTATGGTCTTTTATGTCTGAACATTTCAAGAGACCTTCTCTTCCATCTTAATGGATTGACATCACCTAATGAAGTGTGGGAGAATATAGAAGAGATTTTGGGAAAGACAGATGAGATGAGAGGACATTAAATCAAGAATTATCTGATCTCCTTGAGTCCCAGTAGCTTCGAATCATTGCAATTCTACTTTTCCAAGTTTAAGTCCCTTGTTTTGTAGTTGAAATAGTGTGGGATCGAAAAGAAGGAAGAGAAACTAGTTTTGGCCATACTCTCTAAGATTGGTCCTATCTATTCAGTGTTTGTTTTGACCTTCCATGCCACCAAGTTGACAACTCGATGCTGGAAGATGCCTAATCTTGCAGAGTTCATGGAATCCTTCACACAGAAGAAAGATAAGTTGGTGATGATGGGCACCATCAAACCTTCCAAATACCCAACTTTGGTTGTTGGAGATTCAAGGGTGGATTCAAAAAGAAAGAAAAAAACTAAAAATCCACTTGAGCAAAAGAGAGACAAGAACAAGTCTCAAGAGGATCCCAAAGGTTCCAAGAAAAACTCCCAGAAGAAGAAGAAGAAAGGAGAAATGAGCAAGTGCACATAGTGCAGTAAGGGATATCATCATGAGAGATCTTGTATAAAGAAGAAAATTAACATGTTGACCCAAATCCTGGAGAATAATGGCATATCCCTTCCTGATTGCTCAAAGAAGAGGGAAGGAGGATCAAATTCATAGGACATGGAAAGAGTAAATGCCTTGGTTGCTGGCACATCAAGCTCACCTAGCTTCATCATAGACTCTAGAGCTTCTAGACATATGGTTTCAAAAAAAGAGGCATTATCCTCTCTTGACATTTCGAAAGGTCCACCAATAGTTTTGGGAGATGACTCTCTCACTGACAGTATGGGGAAGGGAATGATTGATCTTGACCATGGTAAGTTCAACAATGTGTTGTATGTTCCATGTCTTGCCTCTAATCTCTTTTTAGTGTATCATATGACTCATACTCGGTCTCCAAAGAAGGTCATCTTCTCCCCTGATGATGTTGAAATCACTGATATTTCAAATGGTAAATTCATAGAAAAAGGTGTTATAGATCAGACTTCGAAGGTATACAAGTTTTCCCATTTTCTACCCTACTCAAACCCCTCTGCTCTTCTGATTCATGCTAATGAATCAAGAAATATTTGGTATGAAATATTTGGCCATATTAACTACAATTATCTTTCTGATTTGAGTGAAAAATATATGGTCATAGGGTTACCAAATATCAAGTTTTCTAAGGGAGTCTGTCAAGGTTGTATCCTAGGAAAACACCTAGAGCACAAGTATGAGAAAGCGAGTCATGAGAGAACCTATGCACCTCTTGAGATGATCCACAGTGACATTGCTGGTCCATTACCT
Source organism: Pseudotsuga menziesii (assembly GCA_001517045.1). NCBI lineage: Eukaryota > Viridiplantae > Streptophyta > Pinopsida > Pinales > Pinaceae > Pseudotsuga > Pseudotsuga menziesii. Next base: position 12,342 of record LPNX011228862.1, on the reverse strand, counting down.
CATATGTACATGAGTCAATCCAAATATGCACTGACCTTCATATATGACTTTTCCAGGTATTGTTGGGTTCACTTTCTAAAGCATAAGTCTGAAGTTTTTGACCTCTTCAAAGTCTTTAGAGCCTTGGTCGAAAACCAATATGGGAGGAAAATCAAGATACTTAGATCTGACAATGGTGGTGAGTATGTCAATTATGATTTCATTCAGTATTGTAAATATGCAGGTATTCAGATGCAACATTCAATCCCTTACACACCACAACAAAATGGTGTTGCTGAGAGAAAGAACAAATCACTGAAGGAGATGGCAACCTGCATGATGGAGGCTAAGACTTTGCCACCGAATTTTTGGGCCGAGGCTATAAAATGTGCATCCTACATCCATAATAGGGTGCCTCATAATAATATTGATGGTATGACTCCTTTCAAAGCTTGGATTGGGCATAAGCTAGATGTGACCCATTTCAGGATTTTTGGCTCAAAGGATTGGGCCAGAATTCCAACTGAAAAGAGGAGGGCTTTGCAGCCAAAAAGCCAAGAGTGCCTATTTGTTGGGTATTCTAAATATTAAAAATGGTACAAGATGATAAAATTTAGCACTAAAAAATATTTCATTGAAAGAAGTGTTCAATTCCAAGAAGAGCCTTTAGTAGCAGTTGAAGTTGGAGAGTCTTCTTCACCACCAGATCCATTGATTGTAAGTGAAGAGACTAATGATTGATGATTCTGATATGTCTGATAATGATGATTTTATTTTAGATAGTAATATTCATAAAATACCAAAATGGGAAACAAATACCATTCATGCAGCTGGGGAACTAGCTGAAAATCCTCGTGAGACTAGGAGGACTAGATCTCAATTTGAGAGTGCCCTGTGTGTGAAAGATCCTCTATTTGTTGATAAGTGATATCTGATGGTTGAATCAGATCCAAATACATATGAATATTCAACACATGATCCAATATGGAAAACAACCATTAAATAATAATTCAGCTCGCTCCAGAAGAACAACACTTGGGAACTGGTTGATCTTCCCCCAGGGAGGAAGCTAGTTCAATGCAAGTGGGTTTTCAAGACTAAGTTTGATATTGATGGTTCACCTTTGAAATATAAGGAAATATTGGTAGCCAATATCTACTCACAAGTACATGGTATTGACTACAATGAAACCTTTGCACCAGTGGCAATGATGGACTCCATAAGGCTAGCTCTAGCCATTGCAACTTCGAAGCAGTGGGAGGTTCATCACATGGATGTGAAGTGTGCTTTCCTAAATGGAGATATCACTAAATAGATTTACATGCAGAAACCTGAAGGGTTTTTTTCTAATCCATCTTTAGTGTGCAGGTTAAATAAATCATTGTAAGAGCTCAAGCAAGCCCCCAGGGCTTGGTATGCCAAGATTGATGGCTTTTTTCTATCACTGAGTTTTGTTCGATGCAAGTCTAATCCTAATGTCTATTTGAAGCTGATTCATGGTTATTTTATGACTATTCTCTTGTATGTGGATGAATTTCTAATTACAGGAAGTTCAAAGAAAGAGATTTCCTCCTTGAAGGATGCAATGAACCATGCATTTTCTATGACAAATTTGGGATTGTTGAGCCAATTCTTGGGTCTTGAAATTTCTCAATCCCAACATGGAATCAAATTACATCAGTCCAAGTATGCTTTGGATTTGTTGAACAAGTTAAACATGAAATATTGCAAGCCAATCAAGAGTCCCTTCCTTTCAGGAGTTAAGCTTGAAGAAGTAGGTTCTTCTCCTATGGTAAATAATACACTGTATAGGAATTTGATTGGGTGTTTTCTTTATCTTACACACACTCAACCTGATACATCTTATGCAGATAGTGTGGCTTCAAGTTACATGGATCAGCCCCATTAGATCCACTGGAGAGCAGCCAAAAGGATCCTAAACTTTGTTCAAGGAACAAGAACTCATGGGATCTTCTACAAAGCAAAATCTGATCTTGATTTGATTGGGTTTACTGAAAGTGATTGGGTAGTTGACAACAAATATCAAAAGTATACATAGGGATATGTGTTCTTACTTGCAAAAGGACCAATCAGCTGGTCAATCAAGAAGAAGAGTGCCATAACACTCTCATCTATAGAAGTAGAGTATAGAGGAATTGTAAATGCAACAACTCAATGTTTGTAATTGCAGGGGATACTTGGAGAATGTGGTTTCAAATCAGAGTTTTCAACTATTATATACTGTGATAATCAAAGCACCATTCATATCTACAATGATCCAGTTTAGAGACAGTGAACCAAGTAGTAGCACATTGAGATCCATATGCACTACATCAGGCAGCTTGTGCATGATGGCACCATTGATTTACTCTTCTGTGCATATTCAGAAGAAGCAGCAGACATATTCACCAAATTTTTTTGTGAGAAGAACTTAAACAATCTCAAATCACTGCTAGGGATTTCTGATCATGCTGTGAAGCATGATTGATGACAATATTTCCAAAAATAATTTCATGTCCATGTTTAAGGGAGGATTTTTCCATTGGGTTTTTCCCTCTTTCCTTGGTTGTATGGACAAGCAGTATGTAAAGTGTGACTAAGCCTTGTTTCTAGGCCCTATATGTTTCTGATATTTACTCATAAATTTAGGTTTAAGGGGGGGTGTTATAATAATCAACCCATAGTTACCTACCTTTGACATTAATTTAACTATTTTTATCTTATTACCTAGTTTCATAGATTCCATTCTATGCTAGTTGCCTTCTACAAGTCCTAGAAGTCAACACATGATAAAATTGAGTCATGGACCACTTGGGAAACATCCTGGAAACCCAATTTAGCATGTCTGATTTATTCCAGATCCTCCAAAGCACATATCTACTTTTTATGAAAATTTGCCTTGTTGTATTCTGATTTAAGGCAAAAGGAAAAGCTAGACTAGGTGTAGTTGACTTGTTTTTTTCCCACATAATCCTCCCTCCTTTTATCCAAATAAAAGAATGTATGAGTTATCTTTCCATCCCTCTTTATCTTTCCCACTTGACTTAGCAAATTCGCGAGCATCTTCATAGATTTCGAAATTGTTTTATGCACCTATGGGGGATTTTCATTTGACTAGATTTAGTAAGCCTACTTTTTTACTATTTTGAATGGCAGCTTTATGCATTTGATTCTCTCATGTAATTATATATTGCAGCAGCCTATAATTTCACAAGGTTGGATATTGTACACTTATTGAATACAGATGAGTGTTATGCTCCAATTTCAGTCTCCTTTAGTGTGAATTTTGCATGTTTGATTAGCAATTTTGTGAGTGTAATTGTTCTATCTGTTGGGTTCAATTTCCATATATACCTTATAATTTGTCCCAAAAATAAAAATTTCTTGTTAAAACATATCTAACTTTGGATAGTTAAGAACATTTTCAATAGAAAAAAATTATATATTTGGAAATGCCATTCAATTTTCTACATTTCTTGTTTTTTGGGATTAAACTTGTTAAAATAATATTTTACATACTTGGGTTTCTTTCACCATCCAACCATTTTGGACTGATGACAAATATGGTTCTCTTGTGGGTGTTCATGGCTTTTTTTTTGTTATTATTTTTCTCATCCATCTAAAATTTTTAAGGGGATATAATGGAAAAAAAACATTGTGAATACAACTTTCATGTTCCCAAGAATTGTTTTGGAGTTTTCTTTATTTTTAATCAACTGATTTGGGGTGAAAAGTCCTCTGATGCATTAACATTTGGAACAATTATTACTATGGTATTTTTATGGTTTGGGGTATCTATGCCTTTGGTATTTGTTGGTATTTACTTTGGATACAAGAAACATACAATTGAAAATCATGTTAAGGAAAATAAAATTCCCAGACAAATTCTGAGAGCAGGCATGCTACATGCTACCAATTTTCTCCCTACTCATTGTCGGAATATTACCATTTGGTGTAGTTTTAATTGGTTATTATTCATGTTAGCATCAATTTGGATACATCAATTCTATTATATTTTTGGGTTCCTATTAATTTTATTTGTTATCCTTATATTTACTTGTGCATATGTCACTATTTTACTCTATGACTTTCAACTGTGTAGTGAGGACCACCATTAGTGGTGGAGACCTTATCTAACTTTAGGATCATCTGCACCGTACTTAATCCTGCCTGCTACATTATAATTATTCACCAATTTGGATATCATGAAACTTGTTTTTTGGTATTTTGTATTTTAGATACATGATAATAGTATCATATGCATTCTTTGTATTGAATGGTACAATTCGTTTGTATGCGTGCTTCTGTTACTGGAGTGTAATGACTCGAAAATCTCATACATTTGTTTTAATTATGGTCGAAGATGTATAAACACCTATCATCTATTTTTGAATAGTTTTTAATGTTGAAGATTAATAATGGATTAGTAGAATAATGATAAACTTAAGTTGTTTGTGTGATTGGATTCACCAGCTATCTCTTTCTGGCATTATACTTATACTTGCCATATTTTCCCTTCTCAACTGGAAGTTGCATGTTTAACATCATAGCATGATGCTTAGTTGTTATGATCAATGTTTTAATTATTTTTAAGGATGAATTAGTGCAAAATTATTTTATATTTAATCCCATGTCATTGGTTCTCATGATTGTTGTCTTACTTAGGAACATTGTAAATACATCATTGTTTTTCACTTTTAGGTGTAGCAAAGGAAGTCATGGCTACAAGCTTCTTAGCAGGGATATTTACTATCATACATGCATCGATTTTTTTTTTGATTATTATTATAGGAAAATATTTGGAAAGCGTACTCCAAAGAGACCCTGGTCAATAATTTAAGAAAGGGTTAATACTATGGTTCAAGTCGTAACATTGCGCTCATGTGAATGGTGAAAACCTTAGCCTTGCAATGGTATACATGTATAAAATTTGGAATAAAGAAATTCTATATATGAAATCACATGATATATTGCTTGGTTGGAGAACATTGGCTTATTTATGATATTTATTATTCTCCTCCATGCTGGTGAGGGTCCATGTGATGTTTATGAATCTTTCCAATCATGACAAGATGCAGGCTAGCTTTTCTCTCTACCCAACATTATAAGTGGTACTTTCCTTGTTTGCATAAACCGGGCTTTCTCTTTTCTATTTAGAGGGTTCTATCTTCTTCATTGGTAAGTTGTTTTGTAGCTATACCTTGACCAAGCTCAGCTGTGCTAAGGTTTTGCAGATATGTTACTTGTTGGTTTCCTCTTGTTTTTGCATGAGTGTAGTCCACCTGGGATTGATACCACTAGTATTGCTTTGAGTTTAGTGAACATGGAATTATTGTATCGTGGTTATTTAGTTATTTTGTTGGTACCTAGACTATCATTGTTGGTTATATTTTGATGTAAATGTGTGGGTGCGATTCCTCAGCGTGGGTGAGAGAAACCCATCATGGGTCTAGCCTGACAATGCTAGAGTAAGTTGTAGACAATGTTATATGTGCATTGGCTTTCATTCTTTGCGATGATTTGTCTCAACTTGATTTTAACTCTTTTTTTTTATGTTGCAAGTTTGACAATGTAAATGAGGAGTTGGTGGTTTGGTTGTGTGGATACTTGGTGGCTTCTACGCTTCTCTAGTAAGCCATCAGTAACCAGTCTCATCCCAATGGTTTAGGAAAGTATATGAGAATATGTGCAGGATTCGTTAGCGTTTATGCTTGGTCTCTGCAATGATTTTGGGTTTCACATCTTCGGTTGCTCGGATGGAAATTTTATTAATTCTTTGGGTGCTTGTCAACCCTCTCATGGATTATTGATGGTGAGGGTTTAAATTTTATTTATTTGTATAACCTTTTGGTTGCATGGATTTAACTCATACATATTTTTATGTATAATATTCTTGAATGGATAAAAAATGTAGAGGGATTTCTCAATCCTTTTTACATGGTTTTGGGTGTGTTACATTTTGTGGCATCTATCATTATGTTAGTTATTTATATTTATTAAAATATTTAGGTGGATGTGTTATGAGTGGAATTCATTAACTGGTTTATTCTTATGTGTAATGTGTTTTAATGGTTCTATGGTTTATTTTTATGTCTTGTGTTTTAATGCTTACACGTTGCATAATTTTCAATATTGTGGACTTGTGTTTATTGGATCGAATATGGTATTTTTATATGTTGGTATGGATATTTTTACAATGTTTATTTGGTGTTCTAGTATAATGTATGATCTAGGGATTTTATAAGAATGCATGTCGAAGTTCTGGCGAACCCATTCTTTGTTTATTACTTTAACTTTTTAAATGTTGTTAGTGATTTGGGAGATCACGTAAGGGCTTTAATTTTCATTTTATTATTTATCCATTAAATCTTATAGATGTATTTAGATGTTATTATTACTATCTCGGCTTTTATTTACGTTGTAATGTTTATAGATTCTTTATTTTTATGTGTAGAGTTGAGGTTTATATTTGGTTTTTGTTTCAATATTAAATTGGATTCATTAGTATCACCTTTGAGTTTTCCTATTTATGCATATATATATTTAGAGTTGTAGATGCATGGGTATTTTTTAATTCTAAAGATAAGATATGTAGTTCTAGATTTTCAAAACATATGGAACTTAACAAATCTAAAACCTAACCAAATCTTTTACATCAAATGGCGAGTAAATTTCTCAGGTAACAAGAATTTAAAATAAAGAAATAATTTATCAGATCCTAACTAAAATAAAGAAATAATTTATCAGGTCCTAACTACTTCTTTATAATAGAATATCCAGAATATTACTCAAATAATTAGAAATTCAATAAGAACTTATTATCAAATCCCAACAATAATTTAACCTAGGAAATTTAAAATCCTTTTCTCATAATCTCAGGTAGATCATAGATTAACAACCACTTAACCAAATTGAATATAATAAACTACTTTATTTCTAGCAAAAAATCCTAATCTGGAATGTAAAGAAAGACATGCTAAAGAAGTAAAATTAACCCATAAGCAAGAAAGTAACAACACCAGCTTAACAAACTTATCCAAAAACATTTCAGGAAACTTGATACGGGACTACCTAGTTCCACCCTACGATATCTGTAACTATTCAGTATCCTTCAACTTTTATAGGTATCACCCACAAGCCGAACCAATATTACTAGAAGACTAGGCTTAGGTTTATTTGCTATGAATCTCTTGCCTTTAAGTAGATGATTTCATTGGGTTCCCTTTAATCAACATTCTGTATTCCCGTATTTTCATAGGCTTCCTCTTTCAGAAATTCTACCTTTTCCAGGCCACACCACTAGAAAAAAACTATCTTTGAGTACTAAGACGAAAATCGATGCCATACCTTTTGGGGAAAACAAGTAGCTATTCCTTTGCAGGCTCCTCCATCTACCTTCCATTATTATCTTCTTAGAATATTTTAAAGGGAGGGATTTCTCTCTCTCTCTTTTTCAAGTTTTGAAGGTTATGATCACAGAGGAAATTCAAGAAGAGAATAGATTTGTTTTCTATCAAAATGATGAAGATAGATCAATAGTCTCTATGAATAATTAGTTCCAAATAAAAATAAGTTACTTGAATTAAGAAGCAGTTAGGGTGTTCCTTTTCATTTTCTGGCAATTATATAAATTCTTAATTGTTAAATATATTATTTATTTTTTTCTCTTTTTAAAATTTTATTACTCTCATAAGTCCTAGACTCCTAATAATCTTGGCCCCCTTTTAACACTAGTTGAACCATATCAATTTGCAAGAAATATTTAAATTTCCACTTTTAGAAAGTATCATAGTTTATGATGCCTCTCATCATTCATAGGTTCAATCCTATGACTTAGCCAAAACATCCAATATGTCTAGGGAAGAACTTTAGGATGTCACATGGAGGGATTTCATGATGTTGGAAACTAGTTATGGAGACGAATAATTTTGACCAAGGGACACCTTGGAAGATGAAACCCAAACCCAAGCCTAACTTGATCTTGTATTTATATGCATAATTTCTCAATCAAAAAATCGAGAGTTTCTGTCAATATTTTTCCTTCTTTGGCTTGTGTTCAAGAAATATTCTATTTGATGAGTTGATAATTCTAAAATTGGTATCAAATCTTGTGAGCCTTGTGTCCTCTCCTAGTTTACATAGTTTCCTTCATTGTGTGAGCACTGCGTCTTTATCTTCTCATAAGATACAAGAAATTGAGATCTTGTGTTGGAGTGACTATGTGAAGAATCACCCAATATGTTTATGCCATAGTTCATAGTTTGTAATTTTTTGGTTGAGTTTTATATGAAATCACCCCCAATTCCCTCTCTTCAAATTGTTCCAAATGCTTTTCCAGTACAATTTCCTAAACTAGATGTGTACTTGGTGTTGTTTCCTTTCGTTAAGAGTGAGCCATTTTCCACTACTCTGTGAGAGCTATTACTACAGTGTTTCCCTTCCTCTATGCGTGAGTTTGGGATATGTTAAAAAAGGATTTACCAGTACATTAAGCCTTAGTAGAAGCCCACAGTCTTCTTATAATTTGATTTGTGATATTAATCATTGTGTGTACAAAAAACATATTCGTGTGTCTCCCTCTGCAATAGCTCATCCATTTTTTCTATGCTCATACTAACTATACTACCTACCAAGATCATTTTCCAAGATTGTGTATAAAGGTTTTGGAAGCTTTGACGCCATCAATTTTTGCTTCCAAAGAGGTGAGCACTGGCTCCAAAAATACCACTTAGTGAACATGGTAAATGATTTCACAAATTACACCAGAACATGGACTGTGATCCTAAAATAATATGTCATAGAGGACAACACCAAGAAGGATACCTTCATGTCGATAGTCGTGCATTGATCCTACATGTGGGCATGACCATCTGCCACTTCTGTTATATTTGTGTCATTAATATCCATTTGGAAAATCCAAATTGTTGGATTTATTCAAGCATTGGATCTACTGGTGTGACTATGAATGGTGGCGATGCACGCGAGCAGTAATTTCCAACCCTCTATGTTTTCTCCCTTATGAGAGATTCATGGATTTGTGTGAGAGAGTGAAACAAACCCACATGTTACAACAATTGGATGGAGACCATCTTGCTAGTGGATCGTAACCCATGGGTGCTTTTTGATTTCTCTAATTCCAGCTATTAATTTCCCCATACCAGATTGGTATTGCATGTTGTTTTCCGCTAAGCCATTTTTGTCTTATCATTTCTCTCTTCCTTATCATTTTCTTATTTCAATGGCATTTCCCTTTTTTTTTTGTGAGACCTCTCACTCAATGTGTATCACTATTATAATTATTCTATGCTCGCATCTCCCATCTAGATAACTGGAATGCAACTTCCTCTTCCACTCCCTTTCTACCCCTGTTGTTGAAACATGTCCACTTCAGCCCTGTTTTCCCCCATGTGTTGCACTGTCATGTTAGCCTTGTTCCACAGTAGTTGGTATCTTCGTTTGAAGCTAAAAAAGTACAACAGAGGATGAGTTGGATTGAGGGTGAATGAACATTTTATTTTCACTCTAACTGAATCCACTTGTAACATGGTCAATCCGACCCTTGAGGTCTATAAATAGAATGTAATAGGTAGTAGGGAAAATTATTATTGAAGGATTTGTTTGATGTTACTGATTCAATTGTAAACTAGCCCTCTTCTCTATAATGAAAGAATAACATAATACAAAATTCTCTTGGGCCCCTTTTAAAACTTTCTTGAGTATCGATCTGGTTATATTTTTGTATTATCTCTGGTTTTTTTCCTGGGAATGTATTATATCTGTTATGTTTTCTTTTATTTATTTCTGTAAGGAAGGATGACGATTTATATTATAATAAAAAAGATACAGAGTTTACAAACTTGCAGAGCCATGACATTGGTTTCCAAACATCTATCGAATTCAACCTCTTTTCTAAGTTTTCCTTGTCATGCCAAAATTCTATAAATACAAGTTTTACTAGAGAAACTATGATGTCAGTGAACAAGAAACATACATTCACAGTTGTTCTGTTCTCATTTCAAATGTTGGATGCATTCTTATTTCACAATAGAAGTTTTTATGTCTGAAATTAAAAATATACTAGTCTAATTAGGTTTTTGTATGCAAACTTCCAAATTTCTTACCTAGAGTGTACTTCTATTGGAATTGGTGTGCAGTTTTAGCTATGGCCATGAAAAATTGGAAAATAATATCAATTGTTGTTTTGGATGACTTGGATTTTACTATATATCATACAATTTGCAGAAATGAGTACAAGAAATTGCAGAAAAGGTAGGTATGTGTATGTTATAGTGCAATTTATTCAATATAACATGAAATGCAGGCCAATGTGTGCATTTCCTCGAGGGACTCAACCCTATTTTTTACAATGTGGAAATCACGTAAATTTGGATTTTCCTTGTAGAGCATAAGTTTTTATTTCTAAACTTTAAACATTGAAATCTTATTTGGGTTTTTTATTCCTGAGCAGTAACTCTATTGTTTGAATCAGTGGATTTGGCTTTTTAATGCAGGTTGGACGTGCATTTCACTAAAGTTATCCAAAATTTCCTTGCTTTAGTAAAATGCACACACATGCCTTATTTGTTTGTAAAATTCAATGATTAAAATAGGGGAGTCCTTTTTATTATTATTCCTCCCCTTTTAGGATTTTAATATTTCTAGTTTTTACCTGATACTTTCTCCTTTTAGCGTCAGGAAGATCAAGTGTTAATTTTTAATAACCTTCAGTGATCGAATTTCAAGGGCCAAATCATCATCTATGCCATGTCATGCCATACCGGCATCATCCTTAGTGTGGGCATCACTTAGCCATTTTTTCTTTGTCTTTAGTATGTAAAATAAGATTTATCTTCTATTTTGGCAGGTTGATCTTATCTTATCAGCATAAGAAAAACCAAGAGCATGGATAAATAGCCATTTCAACAATGAATATGACTATATCATCTGATGAATTTTCTCATCAAAGGAACACCCCCTTGCGATCGTTTCCAAATGGTGTCTCGAACTCTTTTTCTAACACTTAACCAGTTCTCTTCAAGCCCTAGGTCGCCAAGGTGATTTCATTTTTCCTTCAAACTTGGCAAGTGAGAAACCCAATGGGTAGAGGCCAACAAGGTGAATCCATCAAGACCACTTTCATCTTCTAGAGCTTCTTTCTCTCTCCTTGGAGGGCATTTTTCTAGAGTAGTGCAAATATGGTGGAGAGGTGCTTTTGGTAGGTTGATATCTTCATCCTGAAAGACTTTTCAGTCAGGCTAATGATATGGTTGGATGCACCATAAAAAACTCTAGAGATCCACACTCTCAGAATATTTTTATCATCATCCTATGAGCTATGGCGGTAATTTCCCTAACTCCAGTTAGGCATATTTTACCAATAATTCCATACTTTGACAATTTGTTATCTTCTCCTAGGCTTGGTCTAATTTACCTAAACCACAGTTGTGGCAGGTCCATAAATTATTCTTCATGGTCCCTTTGGACAAGATGAGAACATGATTGAGTGGAAATAATAGCATTCTACAATATCCCCATGTGTTGTGGGAATTTTCTTCAAAAACCATTTGTGTGAGGCATCGTCTTAAGGCTACTTGGACCAATTTTCCCATACTAAGCAAATTTCTTGATTTTCACTAATTTGTGATATTTCTCCAGAATGATGTCATAATGAAAAAATGATTTCATATTCATGCCACATCATCATATATTCCATTCCATTCCATTCTGAAATCATCCTTAGTATGGGCATCAATGTTAATGCGGGCATCACTTAGCCATTTTTTCTGTATTTAGTATGCAAAGTAAGATTTTTCTTCTATTTTGGTAGGTTGATATTTCCCTTATCTGATCACCATAAGAAAACCCAAGAGAATGGATAAATCATCATTTCAACAATGAACAAGGCAATATCATCTGATGAATTTTATCATCAAAGGAACACCCCCTTGCGGGCATTTCCAAATGGTCTCTCAAACTCTTTGTCTAACACTTAACCCGGGTGATTTCATTTTTCCTTCAGACTTGCCAAGTGATATGCCTAATGGGTAGAGGCCAACAAGTTGAATCCACCAAGACCACTTTCATTTTCTGGATATTCTTTATCTTTCCTCGTTGGGCATTTTCCTAGAGCTGTGCAAATATGGCTGAGAGGCACTTTTGGCAGATTGATATCTTCTTCCTGAGAGACATTATGGTCAGGATAATGATGTGTTCGAATGCACAATACAACACTATAGACATCTACTCTCTCAAATTATTTTTATCATCATCCTATGAGCCATAGTGGGCATTTCCCTAAGGCTAGTTATATAGATTTTACCAATAATTCCATACTTACAATTTTTTATTTCTCCTAGGCTTGGT
>LPNX011228860.1:0-57694 GCA_001517045.1 Pseudotsuga menziesii | reverse complement strand
CCCTCTGCTTGTCCCCATATATATCTCTCTCTCCTTAACACTATCTCACTCCCTTTCCCTCTATCACTCTCCCTCTCTCTATCTCCCCGGATCAATCTCTATCCTATACCCCACCTCTCTTTCCCTCCCCCTCTATCTCCCTTCCATACCTCCCTCCTTTCCTCACACACTCCCTTCTTGCTCTCTCTCTCCCTCCTTTGCTTAATGTTATAATAGAGATTATGGTAGATGCTTGACCCCCACATTAAGAATGATGTGTCCCTTGCACAAGTAAATTTACAATGCAATGAAAACAAAATTTGAAAGCAAAAAAAAATAGTTTTATATAGAGATGAATATTTATATTAAATAATTATCTTTATATAAAACTAACATAAATTAAATAGCATATAAAACACATAAATAACTTTAATAAATAAACATTTATATTTTAGAGTAAAAAAAATATAAATAATTTAATTAACAAAAAAAATCACTAAATATTGGATTCTTACATCTTCTATAAATAATTTAATTGGCAAAAAAAACATTAAATATTGGATTCGTGCAGGTTCTATAAATGTATCCTATAACCTATTTTTTCTTAATTAAATAAACATAAATATTATAAAAAAAAACACACATTACAAGATTATTAAAAAACATTTAAATACAAATTCTCAAAATTAAAAACAAAAAGTTGCAAACAGCCTCTTTTCATAAATTAAAAATGTGTAACATTAAAACGAAATAGAAATTAAGAAATGAAAATTGTGTAAATTAAACTAAACATTTTATATAAATTTACAAATTTAAGAAAATGTTTAACTGTCAAAAAAATGATATCCAAGTTTGCGCCAAGGAAGATCAACCAAATATACTTTACATTGTGGTTCTTCACGGTTTTAAATGAATATCAAATACCCTTCTTCACGAATATCAATACCCGATACGAAACCAACCAAATGAGTTGGACAACACAAATGCTCCAACTCCAACTCAGGTTTGTAGGGAAAGAAACAAAATGGCTGACGAATTGGCAAATAATTGTTTTGGTTGGCAAATAATTGTTTTGATAAATTTTATCAAAGACAATTTAGACATGAAAAATTTGTAAGAGTCATAGCCATGTTTTCCTTCTCTTGAAGAAGGGTGAGTTCTTGGGAAAATAAAGAAATTTAGATTGGAATAACAACGCAAAGAAATAAATTAATCCATTAAAAAAACAAATAATACGGAAAATTAACAGAGTATTACATACAAACCAAGTAATATATATACAAATAAACTCTGCCTGCAAACCAAGTAAATGTATACAAAGATATTTGACCGTTGTTTCCAAAGATTAAAATTCCTATCAAATGCGATTAAGAAAGGAAGTAGAAGGGTAATTTCTTACCAAGTAAATGTATACAAAGATATTTGACCGTTGTTTCCAAAGATTAAAATTCCTATCAAATACGATTAAGAAAGGAAGTAGAAGGGTAATTTCTTGGAAAGATACACAAGAACCAACGCAAACAAATAAATAAATCGATTATTATGTATTCGAAAACAAGCAATACCAACCATAAACACATAAATAAATCAATTATGTATAGAAACCCAATAACACTATAGAAACCCAATAAACTAGACTATCCATTATATATATTGAATAGAAAACAAAATTTTAAATAGTAAGTAGTAATTACTCGTAATTACTCGTATCAAAGAGCAGCACCCGCATCGATCCACATAAATCAAGATTCAGCTCGGGATGCTCTTCAGCTTTAGAAGCGACCAGTTGCATCGGTAAGATTTCAGATGGATCGTATTCAAAGTCGTCCGCTGGCTCGGGAATTCCGTGCTTAGGGACGGGAACTGATGTGGAGGTTGTGTTGCTGTTGTTGGGCTAGCTGAGGGGAATATGGGACTGGGGTTCGAATCCCCTTTTTAATAATTTATTCTTTATGTGTCTGCTCCCGTGGTTCCTTATCTCGTCCGTCCGTCAGGGCAAAAGCCCTGCAATAAGAGACCATCCGCACAGTTTCACAGGACAATCAATATTAAATGGGTGCCTAACAGAAAGTTCAGTTCAAAATTAAGCTTGCCATTTGAAGGAATTTGAAGCCCCTGATCGGGGTTTAAAAAACGGAATTGATTGAACAAACAGAGCGGATGGAATTACTTATTTGTTTCCGAGGCGGGAGCGGAGCTTGACGATCTGCGCATCTTATTCTTCAGAGAAGTACCAACGCTTCAGATCGGGACGCAGGTAGTTTATCCAGGGCCTGCAGCTTTTCGGGCATAGCCGCAGCCCTGCGATTGGAAAATCATGCAAACATTTATATAATTCCACACATAAATTTGCAAGCAGCTACTCATTAATTCCATTGAAGAAGCAGAGGTTTAGCAAGAAACCTGCGAACTTAGGAACGGAACGCCAGACGCCTTACGTCTTCGCCATAGGCTTGAATTCGAACGATGAGGCGAGCATCTTCTTTTGAAGTCCAGGCCCCTTTGCTAGTATGAGCCTTCTCACAGCATGGAGATATTGCCATCTTCAGAGAGAAGAATAATGAAGGTGCAGGAATTGGAACCCGTGACCAAGGCCAATTAGAATGGAATGGATGGCCGGGACATAGATATTATCGGATTTCATTTCATGGCTTTGGATTTGGTTCGTTGGCGAGAATTATAAAACAAATTGGTATTGGAAGTGGGGCGACTCGCGAGCGATTGAACGGTAAAGAAACGTTAGGTAGATTAAAAGAGCACATAGGAGATAAAAGCACACGAGATAGATTTTTAACAACGGCTATCTTTCTAAAAGCACAGAAGATAAAAGCACAACGGCTACCTTTTTAAAAGCATGCTAGATATATTTTTTAACAACGACTCTTTTTTAAATGGATATTTAAAAAAGATGTTTAACAACGACTCTCTTTTAAATGGCTATTTTAAAAAGATGATTACGCCATTTCACATCAGGCCATCATCATTAATATGGCTTTTGGATAAGTTTGTTTTAAATGGAATTCGAATGAAATTTTCAAAATTCTAAATAACCATGTTTAAATTTTTAGAATATGGGTGTTAAAAAAAGTTAAGTTTATTTATAAATTTAAAACCATAATTTAAACATCACAAAGTTTAAATTTCAGAAAATAAGAAAATAAATTCAATGAATTATAACTTAGAATTCTTTCATTATTATGTCTTTATCGTCTTGAGTTTTTTTTTGTCACTAATATTTTTTAAGTATCACTGTTATATACCAACTACATAGCTATGTTAGATTAAGTGAGCTACATAGCTAACAACTACATCTATTTTTTTACGATTAGAAAATTGGTAACAATCCTAAATAGGTTATATATTCATCTTATATATTGGATAATTTAAAAAAAATTTGAATTGTTTAGTTAGAATTATGCACCAAGTACAATATTATTTACCTTATTTACAATGGTATTGTGGTAGTATATATGTCATGTTAATGTAATTGTCACATGCTTCGAAGGAGAAGATATTTTTTGGTTCCATTGAAGTTTAACAAAACTGATCTCAAAAACAAGAAATAAACTATGTTCCTACTACATTGTTAATGGTTGCAATCTGTTGATAAATAGAGACAACTGTCCCATCCAAATTTTCCCTCTCTTAGTCTATCATTATGTAAAACCATTCACGAGAAGCGAAAAGTCAAGGATTTGGGAATCTATCATTTACTGGGGAGAGACATTCAGACAAAGGAAAGAAGGCTCTCACGACGGAGTTTCCTATTTGATCAAAACTAGACTATATACTCTTGTTATGAAGTTTGGGGACAACGGCAGAGCCATTGGAGTTCTTTCGTATTAAGCTTAGTTTTTCTTGTTGCTTAAAAGAAGGGTCCGACTTGATAAAATTATAAAAAAGTGTAATTCACAGAATCACAAAAGTTGTTTTAATAAAATGCAAGCTTAAATTTCCTGGAACACTCTGGTTAGAAAATTTACATACATCTGCCAAGTGGCATGTTTACCATATGTTTCCACACTTAACAACTCATATCTTCACCTTGCTCTATACGCAACATAGGTTGATCTCATAGTGGGAGATCATCGGAGGAAAAACCATGTTTGCTTACCTTTAACTCTTATAAATCAAGGGAAGATCTGGCGATCACCTAACTTATCGTTAATTACTGACTTGTTGTAGTGATGACCGATTTTAACTGGGTAATTTCATTGATTCTTAACTGGTTAAGCCGACATAAATACTTAACCAACTGACCATGTAGATTTTTTCATATGTGAGTCACCTTAGTCTCATCAATTTGCCTCCAGCAACTAACCATTCGACAAGCGAGTTGGGAGTTTTACTCTAAAGTTGGATGTTTAGATATGTAATAATTGCATGTAATGCGCTATGAGCTCGTAGTTAGTTTGGTCATGTGGATATGACGTTGAAATAAACTGTGCTTGAGATCGATATCGCCGATCATTATGGATTTTGTCGACTATCTCTTCTCTCAACCTATTATTTTATTTATTGACATTAGTCTTAGTGCTTACCCCAGTTACACTTTTACATTCCATCTAGGATAACTGGAATAATCCTCTTCTGTATTGTTAAGAAGTGTGGACCCATTAAATTAAATTAAATGTCACATTTTTGGGTGTACTTACCGGTCGTTTGTCAAATAAGATTCATAGTTAGTAATTTAGGTTTTTTTTTACTCTAATACCATAGTATAGTATAGGTAATTGGTTTATTAAGACTTTGGGTGTAAGTTTATGGATTTATACTATCCAGAAATTTGTAAGTGATAGATTCATTTTGGGTGGACCTTCCACTTATAATGAGATTATTCAAAACTATGGTATTTGTTTTTTTCACATCTAAAGATAATAAAAAAATTAAAAGATTCAATAAAACTCTATGTATATATTTGTAGGTATGTAATATATATAATTTTTATTAAATGCCATAAAAATAAAAATATACAAAACAATTTTATTAAAAAAATCTTTTAGATCTAATCTTATTACATCTTGGACTCATGTATAATATAGATATTGTGCTATACATGAGGATTTTGATTAAAATGGGGATTTTTAGCTTTTATTGTATTGGAGAAATATATGGAAATATACATAAACTGGAACCTTCTTTTCCAGAATTTGAAAAATCAGTAAATGAAACACCATTCCACCCATACAAAACCTAACTATCTCACACCCATACAACTACTATAAAATATGGAATAAAATTGGAATGTAGCTTAATGGTTTGTAAAAAGAATGCATTCTAATGGTAAAATAAAGCATTTCGTAAATTAAATTGTTTTATAAATATGAATAGATTGGAAATGATTAAAATGTAGGAAGGTGGAAAATTTTTATACATATTTATTGTTTAAATAAATATTGATATTAATGTTATGAAAAATAGTTTAAGACATAAAATTTTTAATACTCCAATGGAATTATAAATAAGATTATAACTCATACTTTATTTAATTAGAAGTTGTTATTTGAGTTTATTCAAAGTGACGTAAAGTCCAATCAAATAGGTTATGATATAGTTAATCAATCGATGAAATGGATACCCTCACAATTTACACTTTTTATTATAGACTATAAATTTATGACTAGTGAAATTTTGTTAGAATTAAAATTATAGGCATTTATAGTTAAAACTTAGGGGTCATGATAGTGTTGAAGTAATTTATGTGATATAAACATAAAATGTTATTAATAATTATATGTGCATTAATGTTCAAAAGGAATAATGTGTGTTTAAAAGGGATGATATGTGGTTTGATTAAACTATGTGTGTTTAAAAGGGATGATATGTGGTTTGATTAAACTATGTGTGTTTAAAAGGGATGATATGTGGTTTGATTAAACTATGTGTGTTTAAAAGGGATGATATGTGGTTTGATTAAACTGATATAGTTAAGGCTGTGACATAAAAGAAGTAGTATGTGAGTATATATTTATTGTACTCTTATGGTGACTTATAAAGTAGTTGAATTATTAGGGAATTATAATTAGTGACTACCAAGATTGAATGACAAAATGTGTTGATTCTAGACCTATGGTTCTAAAATAAATTTTCCTTCCAAATGATTGGTCTTACATCTAGAGAACCCACAAATAAATTTGATATGCTTATGACTATTGTTGGGCTATAGGGCAGACCTGGGTTTTCACCTTTAACTTCGCACCAACAAAAGACCCACAGTGTTGGCCCTTTCGGCAGCAGCCTACGAACAGGCTATAGTCTCACCTGAAAAAGCTATGGGGTGCTCTAGAATTAGGTTTCTGCAAGCAGAAGAAAGAATCTTACTATACCTTTAATCTTTGACTATTAATAATCACATAACACAATGCTTCTATTATCAAGTATATAGCTTCGCAGTTAGATAGCAAACAGTTACTTACACAGCCCTTATCTGGGAATTCACAGCAAAGCTAGTTATTAATAGCAATCTTACTTTATCAGTTATTTACTTAACAATGCATAAAATATCAGAACAGAAATAATGCAAAGGAACCACAACACCAGATATAACATGGTTCACCCCCAGTGTAGGGGTTACGTCCACAGAACTGCATTTTATTCAACTCTTTAAAACTAAAACGACAGTTCTGATCCAAGTCCTGTAATACTGAGGATGATACTTCATTAATATTGTCCTACGCAAATGTAACATAGGTATTCAAGACTTTGAGCTGACTCTTAACAGCATTGCTCAATTCTAATGCTTCCTCGACAAGTGGCTGCAGCGAATTTTCCAGCAGTGTTACCTTCATCCTGCAGGACTCAATTTCCTGTTGGAGTTCCTTGGTTCGCTTTACCTTAGCCATATTCTGCATAGGAGGCAGCATCTTTATTTCCACTCTGACTGCATCTAATTCTGCCTGCCGCTACTTGATAGTTTCTTGTACCTTTCCTATGTCTAGGTGGTCCTATAGGTTCACCCATGCTTCGATGCTGTCATCCAGTAGCTTTGCTATGCTTCCCACTATATCTGATATTTTTGCTGCTGAGGCCTGGATGTCCCGGCGGCACTGTTCTTGGACCTCTGGTGGAGTCTCTAGAGGGATGCGAAGTTGAAGCTCCGCGATCTGACTCTCATACTCTGTTTTTAACTTTTCAATTTTGCTGCGAGACTGTTGGGAGTAGTCTTTCAGCCTGGAAATTATTTTCTCTCATTGCTCTTCACCCTGGATGTCGAAGTCAGGAAGACTCCGACATGCCTCATCCAGCGCTCGCACCAATGTAGCTCTTTTATGTTCGGCATCTCTCTTCCTTTGCGCTACTTCTTCCAGCCGTGCTACGAGACTGTGGCTCTGCTTCATGGTGTCTTCCAATGGGATTTGAGAATAGTGGTCTCATGCATGGATTTCCTTCATGATGGCAAGCTGGGAGAGTTGCAATTCTGTCATAGACAATTTGGTGTAATCCATCCCAACTGTCATACTCATCTATGACCAGGAATCTGCATCAGTCAGTATAAGAGTTGCGCTTGACACCTGGCCCCTGTTATCTCTGGTTGGCCATTGCCTCATATCTTGCTGCACGGATGCTGGGGCACTACTTGTCACGGTACTGGTCGCTGATTTTGTTGCTAACTCTTTCAGCTCTGAGACCCTGTTTGCTATGCTTGTGAGTGCAACAAGATGCACATCCGTAAACTGTTCCCACTTTTGAGTTAATGTGTCACTGGACTTTGCGAGGGCTTGATCAAGCTCTTCCAGTGTCATAGTGACTCCCTCATCGACATTTTTTTCCTTCGACGCCTTTGTTTTCTTGCGCGGTGGAGGCTTGGTCACTTCTTCTACCTCTGGTGACTTGCGCTTAGCTGATCGATTAAGATCTGATAGATATTTGACCGACTCCTCGTCCTTTTCTTCATCTCCGCCTTCTCCACCCTGATCATCTCGATCTTGCTACGAGTCACTTGAGTCTTCGCTGTCTGCTGGTGGGTGTTGCTGTTGCGACTGACTGGTGCCTACGTCGATATTGGTAACTGGGGGAACTAAAATGGTAGATTTTGTTCCTGCATCTTTCAACCAGTCAGCCGGTCACTGCTGAACTACACCTAGGATGTCCACTTTGGTTACTACATATGGTAACTTAAACCATTGATGTGTTTGATCTGCATGGGCTTGGATGAAAACATGATGCATGTTAGCACTGAAGTTCAGGGCGCCCTAATATTGAGAGAACAACTCATTGGTAATCCGCGGTGTTCACAGGATCTCATATTGTATACTCATAGCATAAAAGGCAAACACAGTGTTTGTCATCTGCTGAGATGCCTTGTCCATCGACATCTAGAGGGATACGTACCTAACTGCACCCGGCATGCATGGAGGCGCCTCAACGAACTAAGCCTCAGTGGGTTTTTTCCACCTGATTAATGCAATAAGTATCATTAGCTAGGAATAATGAAAGGGCCTACCTTTTTCCTGTGCATCACAGGCATCTTCCAGGAATTCCTTCGTGAGGTATGCATCCCAGTTGTAACCATAACCTTCGGCGCATTTTATAGTAATTCTGATAACCGGGGCAGGCACTTCATTTGGCCTACACTTTCGTATGAGCTTGCAAGCTAAGAGCTCAGCTGCAAAACAGATGTTCTGGTCCTTAATCGTGGAAGTTTGATACCCTCATTTCCCCTTTTTCAGGCCGAAACGGTGCTTCATGCTTTGCATGAGCTTTGTATCCTCGTCTTTGGAAGGAAATTCAGTCCCTGGATCAGGTCCTGCCATCAGTAAGCCTGCAATCTTATGAACGAGCTCACCATTGATAGGAATTTTGTGGTCTCCTATCCATAAGTGGCCGTCGTGTACTAATGCTAGCAGCTGCTTGACCACTACGGTCACCTGTGTGCCGCAACCAAAATGGGGAACATCAAGCATCTTTAGCAGACCAGCGTTCTCCAAGCCACCATCCCACTGTTTCACTTCCAATAGTGTCGCGCCGGTTTCCAAGTATTTGACGTAGTGCAAGTATTGTGCTGGTGCGAACTGTGGAAACTTGCCTTGATCATTCGTGTCATGGCTGGCATACTTAAGCTAGTTGATTTTCCCTGTCATGGTCCCGACCAGATGTACACCCAGTGGCAGCGAGGGTGTGCTTAAATTAAACTAATTTGTCCGTCAGGGTAGCTGGACGCTTGGTCGAATAGGTTGGAGATACGGTGGCCGCGGTGGTGCAATGTTCTCATCCCCACTGGGCAGGACCTGTGTTTAACTGGGCGGGTCCATCTGGTGATCCCCTGATGTTTGCCCTGAGTTCCTGTGTCGGTCTTCGTTCTAATTAGAATGAACTTCAGGTTTAAACTTTTTCCTAGCAGATCATGTCTGCAACGACCGTAGCGGTGCGGGTTGAGATTCTTCACAGGGTGCAAAGGCAGGTGGGAGATTGGAACGATTCTGCAGACCCCTCTGTTCGAACTCTCTCACTAGATCCTAAAGCTCTCGCTCGGCTGTCATGGGTTCACTCGTAAAACTCAAGGAAATGTGAAATACGATTTTCCCTGACTTAGGTATCTTCTTATACACTCCACCGATCCCATTTGTCAGGACTATGCATTGAAGGCACCAAATCTGATGAAAATCATGTCCGCATGGTACTGGATTTCCCATGATATCATTAGTACAGAAATTTAAGGCAATTAAAGTGCCAACGCCGCCAATTCGACTATTTTCCAATGGTCAGATTTTAAGCTTCGCCATGTTTTTGTGCTCTGACAAAGTCTCTTTCTTAGCTGCATCACAAGAAGCAATCTCAGCACAGCGTTGACCCTTTGCCCATCCTGGTAGTATCTACGATGAGGCTGCTAGGTTTGGTGCACTAGCTGCTTGGTTCTGCCCCTCAGTTTGGTACTCGACTGGTTCTTGATCATCAACTACCTTGTCATGGATCAAGCTGACAGCTGCATCTAAAGCAGGGCAAGCTTTGTTAAAAGAAAATTTAAGCATAAAACTATCAACAAGATTGTCCCAACTTACAGTACCATCTTGAAGCTCGACCTCTGTATACTAGTTCTTTGCTATAAGTTTCAAAGTGTGCATAAACCTATGCACCCATTCTTCGCGAGGTACATGTTCCCATGCTGCATAACACTGCTTCAGATGTTCTTGAGGACTATTCTGCCCATTGAACTTGCTTCGCACCTCTTGAGCTTGGTCTATGAATCTGAGGCATAGAAATTTCTGGAAAGATTCCCAACTATGGATATACTTCCTGTGGCCATTCCACCATCTGGATGCTGTAGCTCTTAATGTTGCTTCAAGAGTTTGCATTTTCTGTGATTCTGGCACCTGTTATAAGAAATGCGCAATAAATTCTCCTGGGTCTGTCAACCCATCATATGTAGGCAAAGCTCTGGCTTGTGCACTAAGGCATCTAAGAGATTTGGTAATTCATGCGCACTAATGGCCATGTAACTCATATAGTCGATTCTGATAATTCTCTAGACCATCGTATGAATCGGACATGCAAGAGCTATCACATTGCCAATCCATTACACCTTTGGCATCAGGCTCGACATAATCTTCTTCCTTAGCTGTGATATTGTATATGTGGTCCAGAATATCCTGATCCTCCTATCTAACTGACTCCGTATATCTTTCTCCTTGAGAAGGATCCAATGGTAGTATAGCTCTCAATCCTTTCCCTTCAAAAGTCATTTGTCTCTTTTTAAGATTGATAACTGAATCACTATCTATTGCCCACTCAATTCCTAGCAAGGCTGGATAGGGGTTACTGTCATCAATGATCTCAATAACTTCGAAGTCTGCTACAGTAATGACTCCATCTATATCCACTGGAACTCTAGGGAATCTTTCTAAAGGCATAATCCTCTGCTGATTGGCTAATCTTAACTGTATAGGGGACCAATCAAGGGTGGGTTTTCGCATTTGTTCCCATGTATGCTTAGTTAAAATATTGACTTCTGAACTCAGATCTAAAATAATATCCTTCATATCATATTCTCCTATCTGAGCATGTAGTATTATCTCTCTTCTAGTCCTTCTAATTCTACTAACATCTTTTTCCTTACTAGGGCCTTGCTGACGTTCGCAAGACTGAATAACTTTTTGTAATTCACTTAAGGCATTCTGATTTCTTAACAATTTGATGCAACTCTATAAAAACGATGACAGAGTACTTACATGGCCTTGTAGAGTTTCCTGGTATTGTGACTGTTGATGCTGCTTGTTTGCTATTGACAATTTTGGATCAGCAAAGTCTTGTCTGGCCTCCATAAAAGTTTCTTTTTCTCGTCGAACATCAAATGCTGGAGCCTTCTCTACGGCCTTGCAGACCCAAGCTTCGTCAGGCTGTTTCTCCTGACTTTTCGCATCTGTCATAGCTCCACTCCTTGTAACAAAATTAATAACTGGGCACAGTCATGGTTTGACAGCAATCAACTAGACACTCGGACTAGGTTTGCTATTTCATTCTTGGATTTTAGCTATCAACTGTGGGCACTGCTCGATGACATGATCAACTGCTCTACAATATCGACATGTTGTGGTTGGGTTCTGATAGTCTCGAGCTAGATGTCCTGCCTGGTTGTAGTTATAGTAGATGACTTGGCCTCGAACTCCTCCAGGTATACCATGACCACATCCTCAAAAACTACCTCGACCACCCCGGTAACCATATCCATCATTGCCTTGTGCATCCGGGTGGACCCTATAAGTGTCGTAGGTTGTTTCCCTCTTAAGGTCGAAGCTGCGGCATTCATCTTCATTGTGGCCTACTGATTTACAGAACTTATAGTAAGGGTTCTTTGGGACTTGAACATACCTCTGTAACAGATAACAATCTTTTGGTCGATGCTGTCTAGTAGCTCGACAGATCTCACAGTACAGAACACTAGGGTTCAATGGGTTTGGTGAGCCAGTATTCAGGTAGTTTCTCAGCGCCGGACACTGGTCCTTGTCGTGGTCTTCTGTTTGACATCGTATAAACCACACCTCTTCATAGTTGGATTTTCCCTTTTTCATGTCATGAAGCTCTAAAGCCATCTCCGTGAGCTGCGCTTGAATTTGAGCTATGCCAGAGTTATCTCTGACAGGTGTTGTTTCAAGCTTCATGGCAATCTCTAAGGCCTCTTGCTAGTCAACAACCTTCTATTGCATGAGTGGAGTTCTGATGTGAGGTAATAATGCTGCAATAAACCACTCCTTATGTTGTGCTAGTCTGATCGTGAAGCTAACTTGATCTAGCAGAACTTTGAATCTCTGATCAAAGTCCCACACAAATTCACCTCGTCGGTGCTGAATCTCTTTCAACTCAGTGATGCACTACGACTCGGATTTAGGTTTCTTAAATTCTCGGATCAGTGCTGCTTTGATGTTAGCGAAGACAGGGTTCTATGAGCTAGAAAACTTCATAAACGATGTCATAGCTTGGTCTTTGAAAGAAGTAATCAACTGCGCCCGTCGAACATCTAGGTCCGTAATGTTTTTTGTGGTCCACATAGCTTCGCATAGAAACCAGAACTGTTCTGGATCCTCTGATCCAGTTCCTTTAAAAACCGGTAGTTTGATGTCATCATGAACAAGGGCCATCTTAGATATAGGGGGGGAAGAAGGGTTTGAACTGGCTAGGGAATGCTGACCTGCGACAGGGGTACTTGGGCTAGGGTTACTTTCATACTATGACAGGTTCTCGAGGATAATAGGTCTCTACTGTGGGGTTATAGGAGGGTTTCTAATAGAGGGGGATTCGGAGGACTCGGAGGCTTCTGAACTTACAGGGGTATACTCAGTAGGGGGGCCGAGATCTCTCTTATATATTTTGCCACTTCGCAGCAAACCACTTTGCTCCTCGAAGTCCCCGTCACTTCCAATCATAGGTTAGCAATACTAAATCTAACAATCTGATTCTATGAGAAAGATTCCTTTTTCAGCCAATAGTATTTTAATATTCAAACTAAATAAGTTCAAGTACTTACCCCTTGGTCCTTTGAAAAATTGTCGTTCAGCTTCACTAAAGGGGGTACTTGTGTCGATGGTGAACTCCGTCACAAATGCTTCAAGAGTTTGCGTCGTCCAGAAATCAATGGCTCGCAAGATCGTGTTGTTCACCCTTTTCAAGATAGCGATTCTTGCTGGGATCCAAGGAGGAAACTGATTTTCTTGGAAGTTCGTCCTCCTTTCTATTAACCTGGATAACCACTGGTGCAACTCTATGTGTATACTACCAAAGAAAATTTCATAAACATCAGAAACGATGTAACTTTGCAAAAATCTTTCCACACTATGATGGGGATCTTTATTTTCTTTCTCTGCAAACTTCAAATAGGTCTCTTCAATCCAATCACCAATTTCTTTTACAGAGGGTCTCCAAAACAGAGCCCTCGAGGTACGGCGTAGATCCCTCTTCAACAGATACTGAGTTCAACCATCAACGGAACCAATTTGTTGGGCTATAGGGTAGACCTAGGTTTTCATCTTTAACTTCACACCAACAAAAGACCCACAGTGTTGGCCCTTTCGGCAGCAGCCTGCGAATAGGCTACAGTCTCACCAGAAACAGCTATGAGGTGCCGCAGAATCAGGTCTCTGCAAGCAGAAGAGAGAATCTTACTGTACCTATAATCTTTAAATATTAATAATCACATAACACAATGCTTCTATTATCAAGTATATAGCTTCACAGTTAGATAGCAAACAGTTACTTGCACAGCCCTTATCTGGGAATTCACAGCGAAGCTAGTTATTAATAGCAATCTTACTTTATCATTTATTTACTTAACAATGCATAAAATATCAGAACAGAAACAATGGAAAGGAACCACAACACCAGATATAACATGGTTCACCCCTAGTGTAGGGGTTACGTACACAGAATTGTGTTTTATTCAACTCTTTACAACTAAAACAACAGTTCTGATCTGCGCACTCAGCTGTAGATCCCTTTAGTCCTTAAAGCCACACACATAGTAGCAGGCCTCTGCGCACACAGCTGCAGATCTTTCCTTATCACCAAAACCCCTCTGAGCACACAGCTGCAGAGGTCGTCCACGCACACAGCTGGGACTTAACCTTCTTACAAAACCCTTATTCAATCTCTTGTCTTTGCATTACAAGAGCATCTTAGGATAATCATTAAATACCTAACCCTGGACTTAAACCATGGGCGCCCAAAACCCTAACCCTAGATTTAAACCATGGGTTAATTACAAAAAGGGGCTTCGACCCAACCCCGACACCCCTAAGACTATTTTGGGTCGTAACTCCACTTACAACTTCCACAAAACCGGCGTAGTTACCAAAACTAAAGACCCTTAAGGTCGGATCCCCAACAACTATTAGAACCATGTCTAAGGTATGATATTTAAATCATAGGGATCTATAAATAAATATATATTGTCTAAATTTCAATAATGAGGTGATTATTATGGTTAGATGTGTTGTTATCACTATAATTAAGAATGCACAGATTGTAACATACTCATACAACTATCCGTAGATATTTGGGGTACGTTGTGGAAAAATTAAACTTATATCTTTTGGGTACACCAATTTAATTAATCGCATTGAATAATGAGCTTAACCAATCCCAAGAATTATTATATTAAAAATACAACCATTCCCAAAATACATATTATATATCTTTTTAATTTTTCCAATATGATCCTTAATTAATAGGCATACCTCAATATAGCCAACATAAGCCATCTAAGATTGTAAATCTCCACCATCACTAATATCATAAATCCTTATCATACTTTAGAAAAGGCATTCAAGGTTGTTGTTTCTATTGCATTCAAGTACAACTTTCTTCACTTACTAAACACAATAAAAAAGAATATTCAAAGTATATAAATGTTATCATATACACATTTCCCTTGGGTTCACACACCTGCTCTTACCCTTCCCTTGCATGAGTAATAAAGTATGTCCTTGTGATGTTGTCCAAAACTTCAAGTAATTCAACACACACATGTATTAGGAGATTCTTAGTATTTCATTAAATAACAATGAATGCCACTACATATACAAAACATTGGATGACAAAGTTGTTGTTTGAATAAAACGACACTAAATCATCATGCTATTTAGTTACGGTTAATACATTCCATAACAATAATTCTTACAAGGTTCCCACTTTTCCCTTGCGACACATACTCTACAATCACAACTTGTCATTAAACATAGAAGGTCATAAAAGATTAGGAGAAATATCATCAATACTAATATTTAACTGAAAACATGTTAACCATGAATAAGACTACAATGTTTACTTAACCATACTGATCATTCATTGAACATAACACAACATTTTTCTTAAGCACATTAATCAGGAATACAACATACAACATTTACTTAAGCAGACTAGTCAAAACTACTCAAGTGACTCGAAATGACTCAGGCGAATGGAAGCTTGACTGCGACTTTGTAACATCTCTCTCATGCCCTAAATATTTTGTAAATACAAATGGCTATTGTACTTGTTTTTGGTGAGGAGCTCAAGGCCAAGGCCCCACCAGGAACAAAACCTTGCACCTTAATGATGGGCAACTAAGCCCACTATGGCCAAAAAGAAAAGAACAAATGAGCGGGGGCCATAAGTTGACAATGCAGCTGTGCATATCATCTTGATTAGGGTAGTTTTGGAATAAGGACTCACCGTGGAGGGAATTCCTACTTCACAGGGAATTATCCCAACTCAAATACCCTACTCGCTAAATCCTATCACTGCTGCCCCTAGTTAAAGGGAGTCACAATCATTTTGTTTATGCGACTTAAAAAAGAGTTAAGTAGTTAAAAAATTTAAAAGGGGAAACCAACCTATGGAGAAAAAAACTTGTTAAAAAGGACCATAGGTCATGGCCAGTTAGAGTTTGGAAAGGAGAGATATCATCATTAGTATTTACCATTTAATATACTAAAAGGTAAAATACCCCCCCCTACCTAGACCAGCATACGTAGAGACCTATGTTATACTCACATATATTGGATTAAATATATGGAGTGAATTATAGGCATAATTATATATATATATATATATATATATATATATATATATATATGTATGTATGTATTACATACAAAAACGGTAATAGAGATCGCCTACGGCCATAAGCATGGGAAGGGAATATGGGTGTATCTTGATTTGTTTCCTTGAGGAAATTTATTTAACCTGGAAAACTGAAAAATGATCCTTATAGAGATTATAGATAAAACATTTTTAAGGATATTTTCCCTTTTAAATAAACTATAGAGACAACATTTTTTTTTGGAAGATCTTTTTCTATTGTTAGGAAGTTTTGGGAGTAGGACGCATGCCTCCACATGGTCGATTGACTAAAGGAGGGAGCGAATCTTGCCTTGACAAGGGAGAATGGCAGAGTTGCTGCCCTAACTTGTTTGAAACATAAATGCAATGGCTGGTTTTTTGCCATATTTAGTGGAGCTGCATGGTGCCTTGACTGTTAAAGAGTAAATTAGGCTTGCTATACCTAACAGGCTATCATCATTAATAAGAGGATTTTCCTGCATTGAAGAGGGCATGCACCTCTGCGCTATTCTTTGAGAGAAATTTTCTGCGTTGAGGGGCATGCACCTCTGCATTATCATTAAGTTGAGAATTGTGGTATCTATATAGATAGACCTCGACGTGGTCAGGGGGATGCTCTACACATTGGGGAAGTAGAGATACTCCATTGCACCTTCTAGAAGAAAGAGGAACCTAGGTGTTTTACAGTCATTCTCCCAATTGGGGAATCCTGGGGATAGCTGAAAGAGGAACATGTCTGTGTTTTCGATCCATAAATCATGAAGGAATTCAACTTGGGATGGCATGAACGGAGCCATCACTGTGCCTTGTTTTCTCTGCCTAACTCAGACTTGTAAGTATGTCTACCCTATTTCATGAACACCTTGCTAAGTCTGTTTTTTCCATGGTATATGGGTTCTTGGGTCATAGGCATTTGACCTAGAATAATATCTGAATTAGCGTGAATTCTTTTCTGTCCATTGTAAGTCACCATGGGTGGTTCACCTTATACAGATTTAGGAGTGTGGATGAACGGATCTTTGTTTTTGTTTAAATTTAGGGGAGAGTTCATTACCAATTAAACTCATGAAAAATTTGATCTCTCGGCGTTGGATAAGATCTGTGCTTGACCCTATGCATTTTTATTTCTATTGTGGATCGACTTATAATTCTCAAGACTACAATTTTCTTCCGAATTCCAAGTTCTGATACAGCTATTTGCGACCAAGCTCCACGTTGATTCCTAGGACTACGATCTGCATCTGAATCCCCAATTCTTTTGGTTGGTTTCCAAATCCTGCGACTAATTTGTTTTAAATCCACAACTCTAATCTAAGTCTGTGGGTGTAGTTTGGTGTGGTAGAATGATTGACCACAAGCTAGTTGTCCTCTTAAAAAATAGCGTCTCGCCTTCTCGGTTAGGAGAACTAGACCCTCTCAGTCTTTGCTTGGACTAAGCGTAGAATTCAAGTGGTTATTAGTTTTATATATATAGTGTTGTATTATTACTCTTTGTAATATTGGAGATTTGGCTATTAGTTTGATATATATAGCATTGTATTATTACTCTTTGTAATATTGGCGCTTTGGTTATTAGTTTGATATATATAGCATTGTACTATAACTCCTCGTAATCTTAGTGCTTGGGCTGTTGTTCAATATTGACTTGAATTTGAGCATTGATATGGAAGACGATCATATGGCTCTCGGTGGTGAGCGAAACTTGGTGGTTTGCCTCATGGCGATACTTTTATATATACATATGAATCTGGACTCGAAGTAGATTCGTACACCGTACCTTTAGATTAAAAATAGATATAAAGACTCTGTTTGTGTCCTAAAGATTTCGAAATAGAGACTGCCTTGTGTATGAAGATTTGAAAATAGACATAAGACTGTGAGGTGTCTTAATAGTTTGGAAATAGATATAAAGACTACGTTTGTGTCTTAAAGGTTTGGAAATAGAGGAGAGAGAGTCCAAGAGAATGATGGAAGAGTGTTGCAATGATTATGTTGCAGATTGTAACCACTGAATGAAGTGAATCACTAATGAATTGAATGTCATAGGTTGTGACCTTTTGTGGATGTAACCCACGGATCGGGTGAACCACCTACATTGGCTTGTCTTCTGTGTTTATGTCTATTCTTCTTTTGTTGTGTTGTATATGTCACTTTGTTCTGCAACTTTATAATTTGATTGAAAACTTTAGAAATGAAAATAAATTAAAAGATAATACTGTCACGCTGATTTCTTGTCTGCACACTAAGCACTGATAATGGCACTATAATGTTGAAATGTCTGTACACCGTTTAAGGTTTTACATAATAAACAATTGAAATCACATTAAGATGTTGTTGCAATAACCATTAAGAATGTTGTTGAATTGAAGATATGTGGTAATAGGAGTGAAAGCACTCCTCTTATGTTCCATTAGATAGAAATACATAGCAAATGTTCTTTCAAGTATAACATCTCTGCTTAAGGGAATAGTGGTTCTGCAACTCATGTATCCTTAATGAAGGGTACATCCTGGATAAACATTTATGATTTATTTAGTGAATTTCATCACCTGAGAGACACTTATGTTAGTCAAGAAACAACAAGGCATCGTATGCTGAGATTTGGGTATGTTACGGAATGATGGTATTTAACCACTACTACATTTTGACCAAAAATCCGACGGCTGTCATGTCGGATTTTCGACACTTCCTTGTCGCATGTACGACACTTGGATTTTTTTTTAAGCGTCGGAAACTTGTCGTCGGTTATCCGACACCTAAGTAAGCGTCGGTTAAGCGACACCTAAGTAACCTTCGGTTAAATTTAAAGCGTCGGTTAAGCGACAGAATATTTTCGACGGTAGTGAATTTTTTTTGAGAAAGTAACCTTCATGCCGTCAGTTAAGCGACAAAAATTCCATCCATTAAGCGAAGGTAGTCAATTTAAAAAAAAAAACCTTTATTCCATCAGAAAAGCGACAGTAATAACCATCGCTTAAGCGACAGAGATAGAGATTTCACGTCGAATAAGCGACAGGAAGAACCGTCGCTTAAGCGACGCTTGTGAATTTTAAAAAAAAAAAAATACCTGCAAATTGGGTATACAAACCAATATTTAGAAGCCTCATTCTTCTTTGAAGACTTTAATACTCAAATACTTAGGTGGTTGATTCTCCAAACCAATCTAGTGGTAAATATGAACAATACAGACCATAAGCAAGTGAACAGTCTAAACCAGAGAGGGAAAGGATAAATCTGTGATCTCTTCATTGTAAAGCTCCAAGAATGTTACTTTCATACTGTAATCAGCATTTTGGTTTTCCAATGTGTCAATTATTTGGCGGACTGCTCTAGGAATGAATCCAGCATCAGTTGGAAGTTCTCCATTCTAAATACCATTGCCAAATTAGAGAAGCTTTCAGACAACGATTGTGAATTTTCTTGCAAGAAACTAGAGTAAATACATCTAATGGAACAAATGAACTTGAACAGTTCCAGAAAATGATATCGATTGAGGTATACAACTCTGTTTGTATTTGTATATTTAAAATATAGATAAATTGATTAACTAGCATTTTCTCAATAGACTGCACATACCTTACTTATCCTTCCTTCACCTTCCATAGTGTATGTTTTTCCTCTGCCCGTTTGACCATAGGCAAAAATAGTGCAGTTAAATCCTTCAAGCACTTCATGAACAATAGGTGCAATAGCCTGATCATATAAACTTCTCTGCTGGGACTTGGGACCAAAAACCTATGGGACATTAGAAACAAGGTCCACATCACTATTCCATTTGATTTTAGATCCTGTGATAAATTTTAAAAACTAAGGCCTATAGAAAGGGGCCAGCTGCATGCTGCCTAATGTGTTAAACCATTAATAAGTGTTGCAAACCTTGTCAAATGTGAAGGTCCGATCTATTTGCTTGCTAGCTACATTTTGCAAAACAGTAACTTCTCGTCTCTGCTCATTACATGATATCACCTAGGGAACATTAGCCGTCAACTCATCTTCATTTAACGGCCTGAAATTCGGTGAGTATAAGTATCATAATTGTTGGGTTTATAAAAGTTACATGCTTAGTTTAGAGTCTTGAAATTGATTTTTCTTATGCATAATATCAAGTAAAATGTGTAGTCATGATCTATACCACGGAATAGAACAAATTAAATAATACTCTTAGCACATCATCCTCTTAAATATGAACAATACAGACTAGAAGCAAGTGAACAGTCTAAACCAGAGAGGGAATTGAGCTATTGCTATTTATGAAAATGTCTTAGAAAAAAAATGCAGCCTAAACACACACAAGGAGTACACATGATTTCCTATGAGCAATACAGATCAGAAGCAAGTGAACAGTCTAAACCAAAGAGGGAAAGGATCAATTTCTATTTATGAAAATATCTTAGAAAACTAGTGCAGCCTAAACACACACAAGGAGTACACATGATCCCAACAACAAATGACCATGGTCCATCCACAATTGGGGAAGTAAGCTTTGATGTTGGCAAGTACTGTAATGTCATTCCATTTAAAATTTTGCTACCAGGAATCTTTCCAAAAGAGAGCAGTGGTGTCAGTTACCCCATTTTGCATGGGCTTCTAATTGTGATTAGGAGATTTTTCACTTGTGATTTCCAAGTCACGAGGACTTGGTGTCAAGTTTGATGGGGCTGTTCTAGGCTTTCGTTCCCTTGATGATGATTTTTGCTTCATGTTTTGATGCTACCCTGGTATTGATGATGCCCTAGTATATGGATACAAATGTGTTTATGAGGGTCCTGAGCTTATGCATAAAATTGAAATGGAAGTTTTAACATTTATCTTTCCATGCAAATCCAGTACTTGGTAAGACGGTTTGTTTGAATAAGAAGTTGTAGCAATTCTTATCATTGTACAAGAGGAGAAATAGAAGCAGCATTGTGCAAATTTGTAGTTATTTCATCTTATTGGTTAGATGGAGGATGCAGGCCTGTAGCAGAGAATTTAGAACACTTTCCTGGAGCAAAACTGTGGGTAAAATTTGGTCTGGCCGGCAGCACTTTAAGAAGAGCATGATCTATGTGGAAGAATGTTCACAGATTTTCAAGACTGCCAATCTTAGCATGATTAACTTAT
Source organism: Pseudotsuga menziesii (assembly GCA_001517045.1). Lineage (NCBI taxonomy): Eukaryota > Viridiplantae > Streptophyta > Pinopsida > Pinales > Pinaceae > Pseudotsuga > Pseudotsuga menziesii. Next base: position 36,583 of record LPNX011228860.1, on the reverse strand, counting down.
GAAATGTCCAGACGTGATCCTTTGAATGGAGTTGTTGTAGCAATCTCCCAACTTAACTCAGAAAATCATTTTTTATGCTCAGGTGCTAAGGGTTGCTTGGGTATCCATGTCAGAGTTATGTAGGCAGTCTGCTTCTCAATATGTCTGTGGCATATTGCCCAATCATATCTACTGTCTGAGCTGAAATGCACAGAAAAGGTTCAGAAGAATTACATTTCACTTACACCGCCATCAAACCCACAAATGAGAAACTGGAAAGGCTTTAAGGGATTAGCTTTACATATGGCATCATCTCTTGATGGATAAAAAATATATATTTCACCCCTGATGATCGCAGTGCCCATAAATGGATGTGCAACTTCAATATGAATGGTATCCATGATCCACAAACTCTGACCAATGTTGATAGTTTTGCAGGACTAGTTATTTTTGGTCATAAATCATGATACTTTGATTTATGATTGCTACATATCTGAGGGAGAGGTCTTTGGTGCTATAGATATGGCCTCTGAGTTTCAGTTCTCATCACAGCTGGATCAGACTCTTTAGTAAAACTACAGCATTCGAATATAAAAAGCTTTGAGAAATTTTCTACAGGCGAGATGTTTTTGTTGATGTTTATGGTGAAGATAACAGAAAGATAGCTTTTCGACAGTTGAAGAGGTTGTCCTGGCATGAACTGCAACTAGCAACTGATGATTTTAGTGAAAACAATGTTCTTGGGCAAAGGGGTTTTGGTAAAGTGTGCAAGGGAGTACTTGGAAATAACATAAAGGTTGTAGTGAAACGCTTGACTGCCCTACACGAAAACAGGAAAAAAATCTCCATTGCACCATTCACATACTTGGTCCAAAAAAAAGGAAAAAAAGCTCCCACTTTCCAGAAACCGATACCCATGAGTGCAGCTGTGGTCTCTTCTACCCTCTCTGTTGAGGGATTTTTGTATACAATCACTATCTGAACTGTAAAGTCTGGTTTATTATGAGGAAGCGGGATGCCACATGGGAATCTATCCCAAATGTATCAGGATCGGATCCCATACAGAACCATATTGCATCCCTTCCAGATACACATCCATTATGGATCCAAGACATGTCCGAAAAGGATCCAGATATGATTCATACCCAGGTGTATAAGTCAAGAGGTCGTTACATAGCTCGTCTAAGTTACAAATCTCTATGTGTCCCAGATTCTCAAGACTTGGTGTTCAAAGCAAGTCTGAAAGTTGAAGGCTCCAAAGAAGACTAAAATTTTTATATGGGCTATCTTTAGAAATAAGGATTTGTAGTTATCCTTAAAAAATTAAGTTGACTTAAGAAAACATCCAAAAGAAGGGTAGCCAGGGTCCAAGTATATGTCTTTTATGTGGAGTTGCCCTCACTGGTGTTCAAAATGATTGGAATAGTAATTCTATAGATGAATATTTGAAAAAATGGTTTGGCAAAAAGAATTAAGAGTTAAAAGCACTTCCATGTATCATTTGTTGGGAGATCTGGCTGCAAGGAATTACATCATTTTTTAAGTAGAATCATTAGAGGAAATTTGGGGTCTAAAATGGGCCTGATAAGAAAACATGCCAAAATAAGTTTTTGTGAGTTGGAATTCAAGAACCAATAGAATTTCAATAAAATAAGTCAACCATAATGGTTGAATTGATATATTTGTCATTAAAAAAAACTACTTTTTTTGTTTGTATTTTTGACATATCTCATTGTGTTTTTACTCAAATTTTGATCGGGAGAGCTCATTGGATGCAAAATTTGATTTTGCATCCAACGAGTACCCACACTACATACTTTTGATAGACCCCGCTACCCCAAAAATAAGAAATACCTGGAAACATGTGATGATGATGTCATCATCATGTTTTTCCAGGTATTTCTTGTTTTTGGGGTAGCGGGGTTCATCAAAAGTATGCAGTGTGGGTACTCGTTGGATGCAGAATCAAATTCCGCATCCAACGAGCTCTCCCAATCGAAATTTGAGTAAAAACACAGGGAGATATGTCGAAAATACGAACACAAAAAGTACTTTTTTTCTTTCTTCCTCCAAAATTAATCAATATTATTTTATTATTTTAACTATTATTTTATTATTTTCCTTAGGAGGCCCATTTTAGACCCCAAAATTCCTCTAATGACAATCCTCCTTTTCAAATAATTTCTAGGGTTAGAGATTTAGTGTTAGGCTGTAAGTCTGTAGCAGACATCAAACCAGTTAGGCAGGTGGGAGAATTGTAGATTGATAAGACTGTTCCTTCTGTATAAATGGGGACTCTTTGATGAAAATTAGCCTCAACTAAGACTCAAGAAGTTTCAGACTGTGACAAGGCCATCCAAGACAACTTGACTATTCCTTCTGCAATAAAATTGTCTTTAAATACTCAATGACGGTAGCCTCTGTGAGATAAACAATGGAGTAGCAGTTTGCATCAAAACAACAGTATAATAAATCTAAAATAATCAATAAAGATCAAGTTTGTTTAACCTTTGTTTGTATACTTATTATCCGTAAAACAACGTTCAAATGGACATTTTGAGGCATATTTTCACACAACGGCCCTAAAAGTGGTAAAACATAGTCACCTACAACAAATATGGCCACTTCTTTGGGTGACTTTCATGAGGAACAACCATGGATCTTAAAAAATATGGACTGTCATGAGCATAATCAGTCACCTATAGCAGTCCTGGGCACACCTACATGGATTATGGGCACTTTTCAACCCCAAAATAGTCTCATACAACTATGAAGAAGCAAAAAGCCAGAAAAATTGAGCATGTAACAGCCTCTAATAATCAATCTTGTGTGTGAACAGCAGTAGGAGAAGTGTGTGAACTTGTTATGAGGCGTGCCTTATCCATCAAACTTGAAGAACACCTAGTAAATCAAGTTCTGAAGGTAGAGGATGGAAGGTTTGCTTATACTGATGATGCTCTTGTTCTTGTAGCTCACATTCTTATTATAAGGACATCCACGGGGTCCAGTTTTGGAGATGACTCCTTAAGACTCAAAATATACAAAGGCTACGCTGGTTTTATTGTTGAGAAAGTGAAAGCTACATATTCAGGGTGCTTAAATATCCAAGAAGTTTGTGCAAGTCTTCCATCCCTATTTCATTTGGAAGTTCTTCTCATGGATTTTCATTCTTCAAATGCATTTGAAAAAATCAAAATGGTAGAGAAGCGTTTTGCTGAAAATATTGACATCCCTTTTGAGCATGCATGTCGGGGCACTGCGAAAAGCTGTGCTTTTTGTTCTTAATGGAAAAGAATGCGAAGATGATGCAATGTTTTCACTAAATTTGCTGCTTCAAGCAGTTTATGACAAGACAAAGTAGGAAGAGCTGTTGGGGAAGCTAGGAGCTAACTTTAGGCTTATAGAGTCTGTACTTGGAACTCTGACAAAGTTTAGAGGAATTGTGAGCAAAGAAAACACAGGGAACCTGAAAAAACTTTTTCTGAGCTCCTCGTTGCATGGTTTCCCATCACATGTTCATCCAGGGAGTGCAGCTATGGTCTCTTCTACCCTCTCTGTTGAGGGATTTTTGTATACAATTGAGCAATTTTTCAGAGCAAGAGATGCATTAGGGGGAATTGAGGTTGCCCATCCTTTGCAATTGGAGATTGCAGTAGCAAGTTTTGCAAGCACATGGCAGCTATAAGAGGGTATCTTGTATGACAGATGGGTAAGGGGCTGTTTTTACAACTTGGAAAGCACGAGAGAAGATGAACTTATCAATTGTTTGCTTAGGCACAAGAAAATCAGAATTTTTTTCTTGTCTTCTCCAAGGAACCAAATGGCTCCATTTTCCTCGATTGGGTAGCAGAAAAGTGAGGAGAAAATATGGAGAGAGAGGCAGTGCTACAGAAAAAGCAACAAATCACATCCCATTGACACAACACTCTAGAAATATGTGGAGAAACTTGGCACTAGGTGAAACTCTGGTGGGAGCTACAGATGAATAATTTATATGTTTTAAGAACGATTAGATTGGCTCAATGAGTGAAATCCCATTTTATTGATAAACAAGGGAATGGACTTGTGAAGCACAGAAGTATATCACCCAATGTTCCCTAATTCATAGATACAAACTTGTGCCGACCATCCCACAAGTGATAAAAGCTAACTCACAGACAAATCCCACATGGGGATTAACCCTTAGTATTTCATTGGTTATTAGTCAAATTATTATTCTTTTAAAGGGCCTTGGGAAGAAGATCGATATGATGGAGAGGGTGTGTGGGTTAACATTGATATTTCAACCAGAAAGGTGGTGGGAGATTTAGAAGGCAAATTTTCCATTTCTCTCCCATGAGCTTAGAGAGAACCAGAACATAAAATTTATTTGTATGCAACATATAAAGCATTCCATGGATTATTTCCTGTCTATAAAAACATGCTGGTTGTTCCACAGTTATTAGCAGAAGCTGGGATGCATCTTACAAACTCATCACCTCAAATTCTTAACTGAATGTGTTCTCTATGAGCATTCAATTCATTTCATAGATGCATTATAAAATACAGAACTGGCAAGCTAACTAGGGTCCAGGACATTAAGACTCTGGCTAAGAGCATTTTGCTAAAAACCAAAACCTATGTCACCTTGGACACTAAGTTTAAACAGACAAACCTGAGAGCTCTAGGGACTTACTTATCCAATAAATTCCTAAAATAAAGTACTTTTCACATACCTTGGTAAAAATCCGAAGTAACAACGGACAAGTCTGCAAACAAAGCAAAGCAAGAAAATATCAAAATTAACAGGATACACACAAAGATACTTATCAAGGACCTTTTGCCCCCAAATTTGTGTGCATAGTTGTGAAAATGCAAACATTCCAAATCTATAAAAACTATGCTCTTATATCCATTCCTTGCATAAGAGAATAAAGAACTATCTCTCACGCAACCTACACAAGTGTCCAAACCATTTACTGGCATATATTTCTATCCTCTCCCACATAGAACCCCATCCCAGCACCGGTAAAACCTATGCATGCCAACATATAAAAGCACATAATCAAAAAATTCAAATACATGCAACCTCTCATTGCAGTCAACCTGAACAAAACATGGCAATTTCCTCTATTGGTATGCAGTATGCACACAAGAGATAATCATTGTGCTTGTTTCCTCTGATTCAAAACACACTCTCAACAGAATAGTAAACCTATTATTTATGTTTGTGTAAAAACTATAGGAACAAAATGACAACAATGATGGAAAAAGTTTGTCTCTTCTACCCTCTCTGTTGAGGGCTTTTTGTATACAATTGAGCAATTTTTCAGAGCAATAGATGCATTAGGGAGAATTGAGGTTGATGCAGAAGTTTTCAATAGCTTGCTTGAGGTCATCATGACCATAAAGTTTGACAGGCTATTTGAGGGTATACATGATAAATGTAGAATCCTGTTCAATAATTTAATTCCCTCTATAGAAGAGAGATGTATGTATAGTGATCTATTTTTTATAAAGAACATGGAAAGTCTGGTAAAAGAAATGAACTCAAGCAAGGAGGTTAACTTATCTATTAAAGAGAATCTACTTACAAGTGCAACTGATATGGTGGAATTCCTGAGAACGGATCCATTTGGGGCATTCTGTCAGCCTCAGTGTGACCTATGCAAACCCTCCTCCTTTGCAAACCCTCCTTTTCCTCCCTCTCCTTTGCGAGCTCTATCCCCTGCGGCCTTATCCTCTTCGGCCCTCTCCTGTTGTTCACGAGATGAAGAATTACCTATTGACCACTGTGTTGAGTTGTGTAGTTTTTTCCCTTGTCAATGGAGTTGCTATGCTTCAGTCAAATAAACATTTTTTAATGCAACCCTGTCAAACCCAATAGATAACAATGAGGGCCAAGCCCAAAATAGTAATGGGGCTTATCTTCCTTCCACAAATCGATTTGGTGAACCCGGTCAAAAGGTATACATCATTGTTGTCTTAGTATACAAGAAAAAAGTAGATGGATTGGCCTCCCAAGCATGCAAAGATAATGCACATGGCTATGGCTATGGGGATATGCCCATAGATTATTGACAGAGAATACAGATGGGTCTGGTGACAGGGTTGCATGAATGCTAGGATAAACCCACGACTTGCATCTTTTCCACAACAAAAATCCCAAATCGATTTTCTGTTTTTCATTTAAAATATGAACTCATGATGTAATAGATTTCCACCATCGATTTGGATCCAAGGGATGAGAGCGCTTGGTGGGTAGAGCGCTATAGTTACCACTCCCATAGCACAAAATATAATTGCAATTGTTATGTATTGGGGCTGGAAGCTTGCTCCAATATACTATTAGATTTATTTTATTCTTCCACATTAGCAAGGCGGTTTGAACTAATGACACTCGTCTTTGTATGGTATCATTTATATAGAGGGATATCTTGCTAGCATATGGTGAGAGAATCACACTATTTTTTTTTGACGAAAAAAAACAATAGATCTTCAATATATTCTTCTATCTAACTATCCAACTAACACATCAAAACTAATATTAAATTCATGGTATATCTTAGAAAGTTGCACCATCTAGGTAGTAGAAACCCATCTTTCGAGCTAGCTAGCCAACCATTCGTGGGACTCCTTTTTCCTAGGTGTTGTGATAGGTGACGACGCCCTCATTCTATATCAAGAGAGCACAAAAAAATTTGATAACAACTTAACATGTATGTGCATGTGCAGGTGCATTTGAGAATCATATTTAGGTACGAATATTCTAGTGTCTAGTTGGAAGGTAGATGTGGAATCCCTACATTAATGTCTTCGAATTTCAGTGAGAGTGATGGCTAGTTCCAACACCATGTTGGAATGACTCGGTTCTTTGTCATCATAAGATGAATGTTGAGAGGATCCATTGAGAGATAGACACTAGGATAGAGTGTAAATGCTAAATGAATTGTGAAATATATAGCTAAGGTTATTACCAAAGAGGGGAATCTAAGATCTAAACCAATGAAATGAAGGACAAATCTAATGGAATGGAATTGCTTTCACTACTCCACCAGAATTAGTATTATATTGAATGTGCTTATACCTCTCACATGTTTAATTTTTGCAATATAAAATGATTTGTTTGGTTTCAAGATAGTTTCTTGATGTCCCATCTGCCTTATTTCACTCGAATGAATGTACTTTCATCTTGCAATCTATTTTCTTTTGACCTTTCATTTATATATCGTAGTATTCTCTCTTTTCTATTTTAGGTTGGTCATTATCATATTTTTTTTATTCATGGGAAAAATTTTTGTAGATTTATTTTTGTTATGTATAAAAACTATATAATATTTATGTCAATCTTATACCATGCATAATATATATTTTTATGTAAAATTTGTCACCATAATAAGTTAATGATTTGGGGATTTATTTATTAGTGATAATTTTCCATCACCAAAATATCCTAGGGATACTCTTCAACACAACAATTGATGGGACAAAGACATATGGACATCAACAAGCATATACACACATGTGCGACTGTGTTTGTGCTTGCTTAAGCATCATTAAATTGGTAATATTTTGGAACATATTTATTTATTACAAATAATAAATTTTTGAACACATTTTCACTTTATATTGATAGGTTACAACTATCCCTATTGCACTATCGTAACATTCTTCATTGCAACAACCATGCCAACATGCTCCTTTGACACAAGGTGGCCAATAAGCAGACCTTGGTGCATACATGATTGCTTCTACAAGGGATTCAGTGTTAGTTTTAGTGACCAGATATATTGATACATTTTTCTTTGACATAGAAATCAAAATGCCAATGGTATACAAAATCCCCAAAGATATATCATCGTATCATCTAGAGTGCAATATCACACACCCATGGTCTCCTAGAAACACTAATGGCATTGTTGTCTTGGGTAACAAGTCTAAAAACTTAAATTATGCCTTCTAATGCGCCGTCACTTAAGGGATGCTTGCTAGGCTAGCCATTGCTTAAGCGACGCTTATGAGCCTAGTCGTCGCTTAAGCGACGCTTATGACCAAAATTAAAAAAAAAAAAATTAACTTTCTGATTTTTGGTAGGTTTAAAAGAAAAAATCCACGCGCCGTCAAAAGTAACCGTCGGATTTTGGATTGAAATGTAGTAGTGAACTAACATGAAATCATGGCACTTGGGATGTTTTGAGAGGAGAGGTATAAGATGGTATGGTTTGATGATAAAGCTTCCATAGAAAAACTGTAATATAAATGACTGTTAAAAATATGAGAATTTATTAAAGAATTTACCAAGTTTTCTTGATGTCTGATGTATTCATCTTATGTAACCTCATTGTATTTGACTTATGTTATTGTCAGATGATAATGAAGGATTTTTTTGCAAGAGCGTGTGATTTTGACATTATCACACTTGAGTGGGAATACTTCATTGAAATACCATGTAAAGTCTGACACAAACATAATTGACTCATTTTCAGTAGCAGTGAAACTAATAATTTACCCCTTTTCACACATGGCGGTAGTGAGGTATAAGGGGTATGCGACATATGGTATCAGAGCCGGAGTGACAATACTTGGGCATATTTTGGGCTCAACATGAAGTTGAAGAGCATGAACGTGTTTATGACTAACTAATAAAATGATTTTGTGGATGCATGGCAATGACGAACGAGGGAACCGAGTTATCTAAGCGGGCCTCAAGGATCAAAGGAGGTATGTAAAGATGATAAAAATGAATATCAGGACAAGGTATGTTGTCACATTCACCATGGATTAAGGCCAGAAGTAGGCAAGTAGTTCTTGCATGTTCACACCCAAACAGGAAGTTGGGCTATAAATTTTACTAACACATTAAGGAAGAATTTTCGTCCTTGTTTTGATTCTAGAGATGATTATACATGTATATATTATAGGCTCATATTAGCGAAAGCCTATGAAACACATGGCCCTAAACATAAGAGCAATGAACTATGGGCTATTGGGATATATATATACAAAAATGCATGAGTGTTAGCAATAGATGTTAATGATTCATTTTAAGGCATAATATGTATATATATATATAATTGTTTGGAAAGCCATGTAAAGAGTACTGATGTTGTAGAATGTTTACAAAAGTCCCAAACCCTAAATTCTCAGTACTATAAAAAAATCACCATTGTCTAAGAAAAATTGGAAACACCAAACATTCGGAAAAGGTCGTAGGCATGAAGAGCTAAGGCTCATCTTAAATATCTGATTAAAAATGATTAAAAATGATTACTGGGTGTACAATGTGATGATAAGAACCATTATTACCCGTGGAGGTAATTTAAAGAAGAGTCTAAAATTAAACTTAAGCCAAGCATGATGCTAAATTATTACTGCAGAAGTGGAATGGAAAAAACCTAGTGAAGCAATACCCCTTACGGCATTGATGTGTTCTGTGTAATGTGTGATACATCAAAGAGTAATGGGTGATCTAACGGAATTAATATATTGGCATAGTAAGGAAAGCATCAATATGTACTCTTTCATGATTATGTTCTCGTATTAAAGGGAGAGGTAGGTCAACACCTTAGAAAATTTATGTACTCATATGGAAGTAACCCGAGCTAATAAGAATCATCACATCATGTTAAAAACATTTTCGGCCACTTGGAACTTGTTGGTTACAAGTAGGTTATACCTATGTTGTAAATTTTAATGGGAAATGGGAGGATTCAGAATAAAAGTTAGAGGTGTAAAAGCTACCAATACTAACATTATGTAAAATAGGAAAACACCTCTTTACATCTATAATTTCATGAAAAACCAGAAACAAATGATTGCATTAAATTGTATGGATACATGTTTAGTTGAATGGCTATGAATTCATGTAAATGTTGGTAATGGATCTTTAGGTTGAGGTGCATGACTAAGAATAGCCAAAACAAAATTTATGGATTGAATATTGAGATCAAAGGTAGGAGGAGGTGATGGTTCTCAAGATTTGGTTCCATTAGTTTTACACCAAACCCTTTCAACTATATGTATGCACATAACTATCATATGACTTGCGTCCTAAATGCATATGTCCTAAGAAAGAATTATGTTTGGTTATTTTAGTCTGGCTATCATGAACTAATAAACCTAAGAATGGTTAGTTGTTACCCTAAATAAGTAAATGATATTGGTTTCTAAACCTGTGTGTAACAATAATGTTAACTTCTTTACCAGAAGTTGTTGATTAACTTATGAATGTTGAATACCATTAGAGTACTAAATAGATGCTAAGAGCTAACTTATGCAAGGATATGCATGAAGGTTGTATATTGATGAGAGCTAACTTATGAAGGGATATGCATGAAAGTTGTATAATGTTGTGAACTAACTTTTACAAGGATATGCATGAATGTTGTATAATGGTAAGAGCTAACTTATGCAGTGATATGCATGAAGGTTGTATAATGTTGAGAGCTAACTTATGCAGGGATATGCATGAAAGTTGTATAATGTTGTGAGATAACTTTTACAAGGATATGCATGAATGTTGTATAATGATGAGAGCTAACTTATGCAGGGATATGCATGAAGGTTGTATAATGTTGCGAGCTAAATTTTACAAGGATATGCATGAATGTTGTATAATGCTAAGAGCTAACTTATGCAGGGATATGCATGAAGGTTGTATAATGATGAGAGCTAACTTATGCAGGGATATGCATGAAGGCTGTATAATGTTGTGAGATAACTTTTACAAGGATATGCATGAATGTTGTATAATGCTAAGAGCTAACTTATGCACAGATATGCATGAAGGATGTATAATGATGAGAGCTAACTTATGCAGGGATATGCATGAAGGTTGTATAATGTTGTGAGCTAACTTTTACAAGGATATGCATGAATGTTGTATAATGGTAAGAGCTAACTTATGCAGGGATATGCATGAAGGTTGTATAATGATGTAACATCCCTCGCCACCTCGACCTAAAGCTCACAGTGTAAGTAAATATCACTGTAAGTACTAACTATAAACCTTTGTCAATTTGTGGTTAAATTGATAAGGTTAATGACTGAAAGCATTGAATGACTAAAACGACATTTGGCGACGAACCCACTAGGGGGAAAGGGATTTCCAGAAAAGGGGAAACCAAGAAACTCAATGAATGATCATTATGTACTGGTAAATACTAAGAGAATAAGGAGTAGTGTGTAATCACTAGCATGGCCACATGTGGTATCTATAGTGGAGTTGTCTAAGAAAAAAAAACAATGCCTTATTTATTAAAGGAACAAGGGTACCATGCAACGGTTGGGGTATGGAGAGCTAAACTCTTATATTAATTTATACAAGGACAATTTCCCTATACTAAGCAGGATGACAAATAATATCAAAGGATAAAATAAAAGGACACCTACTCATAATTATAGAAGAAAAGGTTAATATGATTAAAAGAAAAACATTTTCATTAATCTGTATATAATGCCTTATGTATGGTTAAAAAGCTTCTTTTTACACTACATTATATATGCTGAATTAATTTGAGGCTAATATGACAAATACTCTTTGACAACTATATATATATGTATTAAAAGATAGCACAATGGGATACAATGGTAAGAAAACCATATTGATACACAACCATTATTAAAGGAAAAACGTATAGAGGTCATAATCCTTTTACCTTCGTTTTGTGGAGCAGCATATTATGATATATAGAATGGGACTTTATTTGGCATTATTTTTTAAATATGGGAATAATGTGGTCATGCGTAGCTTTCATGTGAGAGATTTATATTATAAAATGGGAATGTCCCCCCCCAAAAAAAGCTATCAAGAATTGGAAAGGATTAATAAAATTAAAATCAAAATGGTAAGTAGAGTTAAAAGGGAAAAAGCAGATGTATATTTAGAAACATTCAAGAAAATACTAAAAAGGGATTTTGGTTGCCAAGAAAATGGCAGTATCGTTATCCCACATGCATGGGAAGAGAGGAATTAGAGAACTCCGTGACCTTTTAAAGAGGGGAAATGCAATTTGTTTGAAGGGGGGAGCGGCTTGGAAGTTGCCAAAACTTACAAAGGGAATCACAGGCGAAGGCAAGGAGCCGAATCCAGCTCTGGAGAGGGCATGATCCATCAGCCATCACTCTGTAAAAATGGTATATGTTACCTTGCATTTTGCTTTCCGAGAGCATAGTAGGACCATTTTCCTTTTTGAATACTTTCATTGTTCGATAACTAGAGGTTTTGTCTCACCGCATCTTAATGATGTCCTTGTGGTTGTATTGAAAACATTCTAGCTGTCTTGGTTTTGTTTATTGTTGTTGTAGATAAATCTTTAGATTTGCTACCTAGGGTTTTGTTCACTTAAAATTATAGATAAAACTCCAGATCTGAAATGACCTGGCTACCCAGGAGCTGGTTGTATTTTTTATGATAATATTCATGCTAAATATCTGTAGGTGATAGGGCTATCAACATTTTGTGACCCTATTAATTAATAATGAGGCTCAATTGCTGGTCTAGATCCATTCTAGTCTGATCTGCATAGTGTTGAAGCAAAATCGCAGATCGAGTATGCATGTCTCTGCATCTTAACCTCAACGTGTGGTTTCATATGGCGGGACCATTAATTTTGCAAACCTTGTGCTTTCTGGCCTGATCCTAATAGTGTTATTGTGAAATTTTAGATCATCCTTATGGATTGTTTACTACATAAATGTTTATGTGTTGCGTGTGAAGTATGTTGTTTATTGCATAAATGTTTATATGCCGCATATGAAATCGCCAATCAGAAATGTCCACTATATGTTTTTATATTGCTTTATTGGATGAAGCTAAAAATCGTTCATGCTTTTTGACCTGATCCGCATAGTACTAATGTGGAATCGTAAAGGAGAAATCCATCCCTATACGATGTTCCTTGTGTGCATTGTTTTATCTGCTGAAGATTAAAACGATGGTCCATAAATGTCCATCCTGCATGTGGCATGATATTTTCTGAAACCGTAATGACTAATCTAGATTTTGAACCTCTGCATGTTTGCAATCGTTTGAGATAGAATTAGTAAGTGCATCCCTCTTTATGTCTTTGGCAATGAATTGTTCAATTCAAGTTGATATGTTGAGATACGTTGCTGTAGTATGGAGTGAATGCATCCTTTTCATGGCTTTTGACATAGATGTTGTACCTTCGAAATCGTTTATATGCGAACTGTCATGAAACCCGTTCGTTGTCCTGGTAGGTTGTAGTATTATTCATTATTATGTCATTATGAAAATAAAACAATATTAGGTACCCGATAGAAAGCACTCTATATTGGATACAATATAAGAAACAATTTCATCTCATGAGGAGGCTACGGTTTACTCTTACTCATGCTCATCAGCATTTGATTAAATTTCAAATATCGTTGGCAGTGCAGCGTAGAAAAGTCTCTTCGCCAAGTATATGTTGTAATATATTGTAAAGAGATAAAAGCTAAGTTACGTTTTAACTGTATTCCTTTGTATGTGTCACAAATCAAAATTTAACCTCTACCACAAGTTTAATAAAGGTTTCCTTTTTACCTTTTTCAATTACACCCTTTTCTTTTTATGTGAAATTATATGTGTCTATATATATATATATATATATATATATATATATATATATTGGATCTGATCCTCCTTTATGTCCATTTGTATGTCAAATGAAATTTTTAGTGCCAAAAATGAAACACATCCAGAAATATGCATTGATAGATATAAGCCGAAATTGAAATCACTTACCCAGGTGTATATTTACCCTCTGCACTCCCTATGTTTTATTAATATTTAGTTTTGGAATGAAAAAATATACTGAGAAATAAGGGAGTTTTATATTATGGCACCTGACGGGGTAGTAGGATAGCATTATGTTGATAAGAAGTGTGGTTGAATCCATGGAACATGTTTAGAACACTTGGGAAAGTTTCACCTTTACCTTAGTGGGTTCATCGCCCAAGCTCGGGGGTGACTCTAGGCGGGATAACGCATGCTAGATAGAGTCAAATGGTTGGGTGGAAAGTCAAAGAAAAGCTTTCAGTCAGATCATTCCTTTAACTTAGAAAATGAAGTTTTAATTTGGTTCTAATTTCTAGTTAAAGTGGCTAGCTGCATTTATAAAATGATTTTAAATTTTCCTCTTTGAATAGTTGAATATTTTAATGCTAAGTTGTGAAGCGCAGGGAAGGGGTCGTAACGAGGATGCGAATGATGAAAGTATGGTAGGGCACCATATAGTATATATGCATTCGATTATTCAATAGATTATTTTATTCATCAAACTATAACTATCTAACCCTGTTGTATTTTAATAGCCGCCTTGGGGATTCTTGTCCCTTTGCCTATTGCTTGTGCTTGGAAGAGAAATGCTTGCTATAAGATTGGTGATATGTTTTTATTCATGCATAATTAAAATTGTTGATGTAGATCTGTAACATCTAAAGGACTATTATGTGAGTTGAACATTTCATTTCTCATGCCTATGTTAACTATGTCTATTGAACAGTCTATGAATTGAGAAAAATCTCCTAATTATGGGAATATAGAATTATTGAAGTACTTGTAGGATGAGTAGTTGAATCGTCCTGCAATGACAACAACCCAAGGTAAATATAAATGAACTAAAGGAAAATATAAATGAAGATAACCTACTTGTACTTGTGTATCCCATATAGTGTGGTTGTAAAGTAAGTGGCAAATGGAGGTAGCGAAAATAACCTCCTGGTATTCCTTGCTTGTAGTATGAAATTCCCTTATGACTTAAGTTGGCTTAGGAGTTTTGCAAAGTAGCATAAGAATCACATGGAAAAATTAAGATAATGCATGTTATCATTTGGTATTCCTTAAGGATGTATTTATGGTCAAACAATGTAAGAATGAGCTTAATCTAATGGGTGTAACTAAGTCTTCGTGAAGTAGAGAAAAACAGTTTCCTATTCCTTCTAAGGATAAATTTCAGTTCATTCGGGATGTCACAAGTTGAGTGTCCTTAACAATTGTTATCTTGGGTGCTTTTGGTATATTACCTTTTCATTTGTTCTCATGATGAGGAAGTTGTAGAAAGTCTTATTATGTATGAATTAAATCTAAGAATGACTCTTTAGGAAATATTTCTCCTTAATCCTTATTTTGTACAGGAAGGTAAGATTGTAAAAAGACAGTTAAAAATGTTACTGTTATCTTACTAGTTTATGGTATGCATAGTAAGCCGTCTTCAGGGAACTATGATGACGACACGTTGTGAATTAAATCAAAGATAATTCTCAAATTATTGCTTTACAATGAGCATGAAATTTTTTATCAACGTTGCTACTAAAAAATTTGACTCCTCTGTAGCAATTATGTTAAAAAAAATAAAAATAAAAAAAATCCTGCACACATTGGCACCTAGGTATAAGAGGGACATTACAAATGATGAGAGCTAACTTATGTAGGGATATGCATGAAGGTTGTATAATGTTGTGAGATAACTTTTACAAGGATATGCATGAATGTTGTATAATGGTAAGAGATAACTTATGCATAGATATGCATGAAGGTTGTATAATGATGAGAGCTAACTTATGCAGGGATATGCATGAAAGTTGTATAATGTTGTGAGCTAACTTTTACAAGGATATGCATGAATGTTGTATAATGGTAAGAGATAACTTATGCAGGGATACGCATGAAGGTTGTATAATGATGAGAGCTAACTTATGTAGGGATGTGCATGAAGGTTGTATAATGTTGTGAGCTAACTTTTGCAAGGATATGCATGAATGTTGTATAATGTTGTGAGTGAACTTATGTAGGGATATGCATGAATGTTGTATAATGCTAAGAGCTAACTTATGCAGGGATATGCATGAAGATTGTATAATGGTGTGAGCTAACTGTTGCAAGGATATGCAAGAATGTTGTATAATGATAAGAGCTAACTTATGCAGGGATATGCATGAAGGTTGCATAATGCTATGAGCTAACTTATGTAGGGATATGCATGAACGTTGTGTAATGCTATGAGCTAACCTTGCAGGGATATCAGTCGAAATTGGCTGTTGAGTTTTACCAAGATTAGGACCATTGTCACGATCCATGGACACTATGGTATATATAGATCCACTTGGGTGTACAAGTTGCACTCAATTTCTTAGAAGTGGGTAAGGAGTTAGTTTTTACAACATTATATGACTCATAAATGATGGTAAAATCATTGCAGCTTATGAAATGATAATGATTAAATAATAGAACTAGGATTTATGAATAAATGCTTCGACTAACCATGTAGCCGATTCATGAATCAGGGCAATGACAGTAAAGTCATGCTAAGCACAAGGAGTGTGCGTTACAAATAGTCAAGGTTAAAATTTATACTGAATACAAACAAGGAAAAATTTGAATGCTATGGGAGCACCATGGTGTTAGGCAAGTGATTGCCGCGTGAGCACGTCGGTGTTAGGAATATATGCTATGGGATCACAATGGTGTTAGGAAAGCGATTGCCGCATGAGCACATTGGTGTTAGGCATATGGTGTGGCAAAATACCTAGGAAAAATTAGACATCTGGAAGACACAACCATGTTTGATGTCACTGAGGGAAAAACTTTTAACTAGTGGTTAAATAGGAGAATAACCTCAAAAATTGTTGTATGTCCACACAAGAATGGAAAAGAAAACTCAAGGGAGAGTTTGGAAAAAAAACATAATGAACGAGAAACGTGTTAAGAAATCTCCAAGTAAATTAGACTGTACATGTTTAATGTGTAATGTGAAGAAATGATTCCTTAGGTCGAGGACGACATGAATATCCAAAGGTTGGAGATAAAACCAACTTCCAACGGGTAGCAATTATATTTTATTGATGAATAAAATGCATTTAATTGGGTATGATGATACCAATAAAAAACAAAAAAAAGGGGTAGAAAGTGTCCCATAGATTGCAGATTATTACAATGCAGAGGGATCTATGGTTTATGTTTTAAGTTGAATTATAATTTTGTACATGATGTACTGAAGAAAATTGGGATAGATCCAAACTTGTTGCAAGAAAACTACAGGTCTTGAACGATAGCAGCTTGAGAAGATGCAGAAAGATCACCAGGATGAAAAGGGATGAAAACAGGAAAAGACGACATTGTGAAAGAAGGAAACTAGTTGAAAAGAGGAACACCAAGGATGGTGTTATTTTAAGGGGGAGAGGATGTAACATCCCTCTCAAGCCCTAAATATTTTGTAAATACAAATGGATATTGTACTTGTTTCTGGTGAGCAGCTCAAGGCCAAGGCCCCACCAGAAACAAAACCTTGCAGCTTAATGATGGGAAACTAAGCCCATTATGGCCAAAGAGAAAAGAACAAAGGAGCGGGGGACATAAGTTGACAATGCAGCTATGCATATCATCTTGATTAGGGTAGTTTTGGAATAAGGACTCACCGTTGAGGGAATTCCTACTTCACAGGGAATTATCCCAACTCAAATACCCTACTCGCTAAATCCTATCACTACTGCCCCCAATTAAAGGGAGTCTTAATCATTTTATTTACGTGACTTAAAAAAGAGTTAAGTAGTTAAAAGATTTAAAAGGGGGAACCAACCTATGGAGAAAAAAAATGGTTAAAAAGGACCATAGGTCGTGGCCACTTAGAGTTTGGAAAGAAGAGATATCATCATTAGTATTTACCGTTTAATATACAAAAAGGTAAAATACCCCCCCTACCTAGACTAGTGTACACAGAGACCTATGTTATACTCGCATATATTGGATTAAATATATGGAGTGAATTATAGGCATAATTATATATATATGTATGTATTACATACAAAAACGGTAATAGAGATCACCTATGACCATAAGCATGGGAAGGGAATATGGGTGTATTTTGATTTGTTTCCTTGAGGAAATTTATTTAACCTGGAAAACTGAAAAATGATCCTTATAGAGATTATAGATAAAACATTTTTAAGGATATTTTCCCTTTTAAATAAACTATAGAGACAAGGTTTTTTTTTTGGAAGATCTTTTTCTATTGTTAGGAAGTTTGGGGAGTAGGACGCATGCCTTCACATGGTCGATTGACTAAGGGAGGGAGCGAATCTTGCCTTGACAAGGGAGAATGGCAGAGTTGTTGCCCTAACTTGCTTGAAACATAAATGCAATGGCTAGTTTTCTGCCATATTTAGTGGAAACGCGTGGTGCCTTGACTATTAAAGAGTAAATTAGGCTTGCTATACCTAACAGGCTATCGTCATTAATAAGAGGATTTTCCCGCGTTGAAGAGGGCATGCACCTCTGTGCTATTCTTTGAGAGAAATTTTCTGCGTTGAATGGGGCATGCACCTCTACATTATTATTAAGTTGAGAATTATGGTATCTATATAGATACACCTCGACGTGGTCAGGGGGACGCTCTATGCATTGGGGAAGTAGAGATACTCCATTGCGCCTTCTAGAAGAAAGAGGAACCTAGGATTTTTACAGTTATTATCCCAATTGGGGAATCCTGGGGATAGCTGAAAGAGGAACATGTCTGTGTTTTCGATCCATAAATCATGAAGGAATTCAACTGGGGATGGCGCGAACAGATCCATCACTTCACCTTGTTTTCTCTGCCTAACTTGGACTTGTAAGTATGTCTACCCTATTTCATGAACACCTTGCTAAGTCTGTTTTGTCTGGGGAATATGGGTTCTTGGGTCATAGGCATTTGACCTAGAATAATATCTGAATTAGCGTGAATTCTTTTCTGTCCACCGTAAGTCGTCATGGGTGGTTCGCCTTATACAAATTGAGGAGTGTGGATGAACGGATATTTTTTTTTGTTTAAATTTAGGGGAGAGTTCATTACCAGTTAAAATCATGAAAAATTTGATCTCTCAGCATTGGATAAGATCTGTGCTTAACCATATGCATTTTTATTTCTATTGTGGATCGACTTATAATTCTCAAGACTGTGATTTTCTTCTGAATTCCAAGTTCTGATATAGCTATTTGCAACTAGGCTCCACGTTGATTCCCAGGACTACGATCTTCATCTGAATCCCCAATTCTTTTGGTTGGTTTCCAAATCCTGTGACTAAATTTTTTTAAATCCACAGCTCTAATCTAAGTCTGTGGGTGCAGTTTGGTGTGGTAGAATGATTGATCACAAGCTAGTTGTCCTCTTAAAAAATAGCATCTCACATTCTCGGTCAGGAGAACTAGACCCTCTCAGTCTTTGCTTGGACTAAGCGTAGGGTTCAAGTGGTTATTAGTTTTATATATATAGCGTTGTATTATTACTCTTTGTAATATTGGTGCTTTGGTTATTAGTTTGATATATATAGCATTGTATTATTACTCTTTGTAATATTGGCGCTTTGGTTATTAGTTTGATATATATAGCATTGTACTATAACTCCTCATAATCTCAGTGCTTGGGCTGTTGTTCAATATTAACTTGAATTTGAGCATTGATATGGAAGATGGTCA
This sequence comes from Pseudotsuga menziesii, assembly GCA_001517045.1. Classification (NCBI taxonomy): domain Eukaryota; kingdom Viridiplantae; phylum Streptophyta; class Pinopsida; order Pinales; family Pinaceae; genus Pseudotsuga; species Pseudotsuga menziesii. The sequence continues at coordinate 17,172 of LPNX011228860.1, read as the reverse complement.
TATGGCTCTCGGTGGTGAGTGAAACTTGGGGGTTTGCCTCATGCCGATACTTTTATATATACATATGAATTTGGACTCGAAGTAGATTCCTACATTGTAACTTTAGATTAAAAATAGATATAAAGAATCCGTTTGTGTCTTAAAGATTTCGAAATAGAGACTGCCTTGTGTATGAAGATTTGAAAATAGACATAAGACTATGAGGTGTCTTAATAGTTTGAAAATAGATATAAAGACTATGTTTGTGTCTTAAAGATTTGGAAATAGAGGAGAGAGAGTCCAAGAGAATGATGGAAGAGAGAGTCCAAGAGAATGATGGAAGAGTGTTGCAATGATTATGTTGCATATTGTAACCACTGAATGAAGTGAATCACTAATGAATCGAATGTCACAGGTTGTGACCTTTTGTGGACGTAGCCCATGGATCGGATGAACCACCTACATTGGCTTGTCTTCTATGTTTATGTCTATTCTTCTTTTGTTGTGTTGTATATGTCACTTTGTTCTGCAACTTTATCATTTGATTGAAACCTTTAGAAATTAAAATCACTTAAAAGATAATACTGTCATGCTGATTTCTTGTCTGCACACTAAGCACTGATAATGGCACTATGATGTTGAAATGTATGTACACCATTTAGGGTTTTACGTAATAAACAATTGAAATCACATTAAGATGTTGTTGCGAGAACCATTAATAATGTTGTTGAATTGAAGATATGTGGTAATAGAAGTGAAAGCACTCCTCTTATGTTCCATTAGATAGAAATACATAGCAAATATTCTTTCAAGTATAACATCTCTGCTTAAGGGAATAGTGGTTCTGCAACTCATGTATCCTTAATGATGGGTACTTCCTGGATAAACATTTATTATTTATTTAGTGACTTTCATCACCTGAGAGAAACTTATGTTAGTCAAGAAACAACAAGGCATCGTATGCTGAGATTTGGGTATGTTACAGAATGATGGTATTTAACTAACATGAATTCATGGCACTTAGGATGTTTTGAGAGGAGAGGTATAAGATGGTATGGTTTGATGATAAAGCTTCCATAGAAAAACTGTAATATAAAGGACTGTTAAAAATATGAGAATATATTAAATAATTTACCAAGTTTTCTTAATGACTGATGTATTCATCTTATGTACCCTCATTGTATTTGACTTATGTTATTGTCAGATGATCATGAAGGATTGTTTTGCAAGAGCATGTGATTTTGACATTATCGCATTTGAGTGGGAATACTTCATTGAAATACCATGTAAAGTCTGACACAAACATAATTGACTCATTTTCAGTAGCAGTGAAACTAATAATTTACCCCTTTTCACACATGGTGGTAGTGAGGTATAAGGGGTATGCGAGAGACTTTCCTCCCAACCATTGGCTCCATCTACCGTATGTTGTTATGCTGAGAGCCACCCAAGAGCTAAGTGACAAATCCACTAGGGTAGGTTTGTAATAAGTTGAAATTCACATGAATATGGATCTGGATGTTCTAGGTTCTCAACGATCCTCTCCACATCGCATAGAAATTTATCATGTATACCTAAGTAAGTTCTTATATCTTCTTTACAAGAATGGATTTCACTTGGACCCTTCACAGATCTATATCACAGCCATAAAAGAATTACACAATGATGTTTTTAGATCTAAATATCAAGTATCCAAGCCACATTCTGGATACCACCCACATTCATTATCTTAAGGACGCATGCATAGAATTATTCCCTACAACACTTACATAAAAAAATGCAAACAAAGAAGATAAAAAAACTGGGCATGATTCCTAGCTCCCCAACACATTTATTTGATTAAATAAAAGGATTGCATCATATTTAAGACATGCATGTAGTAAATAAAATGTGTTTACACCTCAAACTCCCACTCACATAAAATTTTTAGAAAAAAAAAACTTGCAGCTGTAACACCCCCTCTCTACCTCTACCCAGAAACACATACTGGAATATCCCTCTTACATAACTTTAATTATTATGGTCACAAATGTTTATTGTACTTTCTTCTAGTGAGGATCTCAAATCCAAGGCCCCATGAGAAAGAAAACTATGCTGCCTATATGATTTAATGACACAACTTAACAATAGACCAACTAAACCAACAAGGCCTAAAAATGAACGGTTAAAGATCCAACATTTATACCATGGTATTATGTATCATTTGTATTATGGCAATATTAGGGATAAGGTTTTCTCCTATGAGGGATTCCTACTCCAAAAACGCTTATCCCAACTAAGACACCTTCAGCTCACCTCATTAATAAATACCATCTACCCCAACTAGCCCATAGAGACATATACTATACTTGGCATACATGTGATTAATATATGAAGTAAATTGTGTATGTATATACACAAGGGGATGCTTGCATTGGTAGGCACGAAGAGTAAATTATAATTATTGCATGCCATTTTAGCACACTCCCATTGGTGGTGTGGTTATATGTATATATATATATGTGTATATATATATATAAGAACTCAAGGTTGTAGATAACCCAACCAAGAAGACAAGGTGTAAGACAAGCGATGGGCTATTCCATTGGAAAGGGCGTCGAGCACTTGGGAAAATCAGAGAAAACATAACGGTTTCCATCGATGACCTAAGCCTTAGGGGTAAACCTAAATGGGATTAATCCGTGATCAAGATGATCCCTTGGCTAGATATATAGCTGTCCCAAGTGATCCTTGTTCAGGTATATACATTTTATCCTTGCAAAACTAGAAGAAAGGCATTTCTTACCTTGGAAGAAAAGTAAGTTATGGCTAAAATTTTGAGTGTGTAAATGTTAAACTTGTAAGGATCCCTTATAATCATAACAAGGATCCCTTATATTCATAGCCATTGAAAAATAATCCTAAAAATACTTAGGAATAACCATTGATAAAATAACGCATAAATACCTATTATAAGGAGTTTGTCCCTCCTATGACAAGTGAAAGTCATGGTTTTAAATACTCTTTTAGACAAGTAATTTCTTAAGTATACAACACAAAAAATTTGTATTGACCATTTTATTTACTCAAGAAAGAATATTTTTATTAGTAAGGAAGAAAATGAATAATAAAGGAAAAAGTCCACTTTGGGGCTGGATGCATGCCTTCAGATAATTCATATAATTACTCGATGACAAATCTGAGGGAGACCTTCCGCGACAAATTTAGTGGTATGATTTCTGCCATGACTTGTGGAAACATGGAGCAGAGTGGGGAAGACTGTTTCCACCCCTTTTGTTATTTAAAGGGGAAAAAACTCGATAACGGGGAGAAAAAGATCTGCACAACTCTCCCAAATATTTGTAAATGAATTTTTGCGACCCAAGCTAAGCGTGATTTGTGTAGGGGTAGGATGTCATGTCTAGATGGAATATGGAGAAAGTGGGGTTCCTTATGATTTAAGAGGTGGAATTATTTTTCTATGCAAAAACATTGATGCAACCATGATTAATGAAAGATTCAAATATGGGCCAACCTCTACGTTGGAGGGTATACGATTTGATGGGGTTCGCAAACATTAGTCACGACATGAGATCGATGTTTTGCAAAGGCATGCATGACTTATAGAATGCTTGATGTTGCTCTGATCATTTTTATGTAGTGTTGCTTCCAAAATTTTGTTGCATTTTGCATTAGCAGGTATAATCTTGCGCTATGGTGCCTTTTCACTTGATTGGTTTGCTTGGAACTGGTTTGTTTTTGTTTATGAGATTACCATCCTAGAAAGATATGGGAGGATGTCTACGGTTAGTTTAGCATTACATCGTTTTGGATTACCCTTTTTAAAAATGATCTAGGTGTTTTAAGACACCCCCTAATATGGTCTGCATTTCTGTGAAGTCTGTTATCTGGATAGTTTTTTTACTATGACCAGATAAAAATTGTAATGATAGTGTCCCTGAAATTAAACCATATTTTTTGGGTTTGATCTTATAGATAGATAAACTTCAATCATAACCGTTCCAAAAAATTTGGGGATAGGTTAAAGCTCTCGCTGTATTTTTTGCATAATTTTTAAATCCAAGGAGTAAACCCCTACAATGATTTCAATAGAGAAACACACCTCTAATCTAAGTTTCTTGTGTAATCTAAGCTTCGGTATCAATCATTCTACATATTGCTAATTCGATCTCCTTACTGACCATGAAATCTTAAATTTGCATTTAAGTCGTGTTGTCATGGTCTCGTGATTATGCAAAACCTTCTAGTCCAGAAGAGCATTCCAAATGCAGAGCATCCTTCCAGTCATAGTTGCTATTAGAGTACTTTTTAAATGGCCTTAGTAGGTGGAAACATAAATCAAGTCATAAAATTGATTAAGAGCTAAGTAAAGTAACACGATGTACAAGGTTTACAAGTATGGTTATACCTGTGAGAATGAATCATGATGAAGGATATATATATATAGATATATAAATAAGAAAAGTAGTTTTGGTTGAAGAGAACTTATTAATAGGTATTCAGTATGTTGAGGATAGTTCTCATAATAAGGAACCTATAAATAAGAGGAATATATCTTAGTTGAAGATTTATTGCTAGATGCTTAATTATGTTCCGAAGATTATTCTCGTTATGAAACTGTAACTTGGGGTAAGGCATTCCCTAGGGTCCGGTAGGGATATGCTCTAAGCGCAGAGAATGCCTATATTAAGGAACCACTATATGGATATATATTTTGCATAGGGTGCTACTAATGTGTTTTTAACTTGTTTCGAATATGCCGACAATGTTTTATTATTTGTAGTTTGTGTTAACAAACTAAGGCACAACCGTAGCCTCAATAAAGTAATGCTGGGTGATAATAAAAGGGAATAAGAAAAGGGGAGTGTTAACCTTGAACTTGAACAAGGGTACAAACATTTATTTTCATATTATTACATAGAGAATGAGGGAATTATCCACCTCGGTGCAATATACTTGTGTTAAACAAGAGATTCTCTAGTTATGTTTGTATATAACTCATTATGTTTGTATATAACTTAGAGATACTCTTGAAGAGAGAGTATGCGAGAAGAATAGAAAGAGAATTTTGGAAACCATGATCTTGTGGAAATAGAACCCTTGATTTTAATAAAGGTCACATGAGGTGACCGTTTTTGTGGACGTAGCTCATGGATTGGGTGAACCATGTACTTCATGTCTCTCTCTGATTTTTGTGTCTCAATGGTTTATGTTTTTATTTCCTTATATTATCTTGCAACATTCTGCTATCTTGTCCAGAGATTAAATAATTTATGAAGAATAATCAAGAGAAAATTATTTGTTATCATAATGATGTTATCCACATAATAGATTTTCTCTAAAGGAACTTACTAACAAAATGCTTGTGTACTACATCCATTAAGGATATGATTAATAATCATTTGGAATCATGTTAAGACATTGTCGTCAAACATGATGTGGATAGAAGACTACAAATAAGTACTATTAAAATGCATAGAAGTGTGCCTCTTTGGTTTCATTAGTTAGAAATAAGTAATGGATAGTCCTTTAGATAGAGCAACTTTCACTTAAGGAGATGGTAATCCATGACTCTGCACCATTGATAATAGATACATATGGTCTAAGTTTAATAATTGAACTGATAATTGTAAATCACTTAGAGTCCCATAGTTCATATAAGAATTTCATATCACTATATGTTGGATTGTGTTTGAAAATGATATGTTACAAAAATGATAAGTGAAGGCTCAATATAAATATTCCTCCATTGAGACGACATGCAAATTTTAAACTGGGATACATCAGATGAATGGTGTTCAATCATAAAGTCTATGACTATTTCATGATTAGCATTGGTAAGAATATTATGTTAAAGTTACAGGTAAATTTTTCAAAGAAGGATAAATCGTAAAGGATTGTTAGAGAAATAAAAATGCATAAAAGATCCTTTTAATAGTATATGGATTTCCAAAAAATGTGTGTAATTGATAGGTGTGTAGTTATACCTTGGAAGCAAGACTGAGTTCTAGATGAAAGTCTTAAAAATAGTTCATGTAGTTGTATCGTAATTACACAGGTTTCCTTAAATACAAAGGAGGATCAATTACTTGATGGTTATAATTTGTTAGATAAATTAAAATGGCCTTGAAAGCGAGAGTTGTTATAAATATTAGGAAGAATTGTAATAGTAAGCGGTAGTACAGTAAAATTTTGATACTTTGGGTATTGCACATTGTCTATTCCTCGATAATATTTTTTGTTGATGGATTTACATTACAATTATAGTGTATATTGTTATCTCTCACCAGTCGTGAAGATAGTCACTCGAAGGTTTAAGTGCTTTTTCAAAAATTAAAAGAATTAATTTGATTTTACTAATTTAGGTTTGTTACACATACTTTAAGTAAAATGCCACTATAAATATCCATCCTAACCTTATAAAAAAAGGAATGGATGTGTTTGATAGCATTAGGAGACTACAAAATTAAAGCAACTAAGAATGATTGGGGACGAATTTAATAGGGGGAAGGTTAAGAGGACAAGTGAATCCTTAGTAATTATATGTAGAATAACAATTCCATTGATGAACTAAGCCTGATGGGGTCATCCTAAGATGAAGTAACTCGCAAATAGGTTGATTTATCCACTAACAAGTTTTGGGTTAGTATGTTCCTCGTTTGGTATCAAACCAAGGACATTTTCATTAATTTTGGAATACTTGTTTATGCTATTAAGTGCCAAGAAGACATCCCTATAATTTTTAATTAATAAGTTGAAAGCTCCTCTTGAACAAAATTACTGTCAAGGTAATTTTTTCCACTAAAAGTGATCTACACAAAAGTGCCAATAAGGTATTTTAATACATGGATAAGTATATATTCATATATTAAACATTCCCTTATGAATAAACTAATGAATAAAAAGGAGTTATAAATACTTGAACAAAGGTTCTTATAGGTGATTTATGCATAAGTATTGGAAAATTAAATATGGGAAAGGCACATAAAAGTTTGGGCCTTAATATTTATATATTTAGGATAATATAAAATTTCACTCTCATTTCAAGAGAGAGACTTCTTTAGAATCAAGGGAGGAATAACTCTATAAATAGAAATATTAAACCATTATTAATTTAGGGGGAATTACATCGAAAGTATTTACAATCCCAAAATAGAATTTAATTATAGAGTAAAAAAAATTTGAATGTTACTGTAGTAAGAGAAATTTGAAGTGGTATTTTACTAAAATATAGTGTTGGGATGGCGCATGCCTCTAATTCATTACTACACCTATATAAATAGGGAGTCTACCTCAGCAAAAAAAATGAAATTTTTAGTGAAAAGACTTACTCGATTCTCTATGCACCATTTGGGTAATCATTTGCTTCATCGGTTATTTAATGGCATTACCGGTTCTCTTCAGGAGGGGGGAGGGGCGGGCATGGCGCAAAGGAGTTTTCATTCCTGTATTCCTTTTAGATGTGGAGGCTGGTAGTTTTGGGGAGAGGAATACCCCATGAAGGAGCTTTTGCTGCGTGTTTTCTTACCTCTGCTGAAAAATTGCTCCATGCATTATTGATCTCTAATGAAGAATGGATTCTTGTGTTTTCATTTATGCTGAATAATTGCTTCTTGATTTCTGATTCCATATTGGAGTAGATATTTGTATCTGAATTTTTCTTATTTATGATTGCCGGTATGGATTGATCTGTCATTCTTGGGAAGATCTGGTTGCAACGATTGAAGGTGAGGCTAGGAGAGCCTCACCTCTCAATGGAGAAACCTAAAAGAACACTCAGAACCAAAACAATATTCAGAAAACCTTAAACCATGTAAGACACTAGAGTGGCACAAGAAAATTTTAATGCTTCATTAGGAGGCCAGATGCCTTTTTATAACAATTACAAAGGGACCTCATTGATTACGCCAAAACGGGCACAATAAATGCTGGTCATTATTTATACTAATATCTAATATATATACTTAATACATTGTTGAATACATAATGGGGAGTGTGGGCCTCCCATATAGCCCATTCCTCCCAGTTTAAGTGGAAAGCGTCCCTACTTTCCTACCTCCTGATATAAGTTGGAAGCCATGCTTGCAAAGAGGAGATGGAAAATGTTGAATAGGTGCTGAGATTTGTTTCAATTTGATGAAGATCTGGACGGTGTGTAGATGGTCTAAGATGCGAGCAGGTGGAGGATGCCCATGATGCTACTCTTGTCATCTTTATTGTAAATAAGCTAGAGGGAGAGATCTGTATTGTTTTAGATGTGTGAACCTTTTCTCTTGCAAGATGGGAGTAGGTGGGGATTCGTATATCGTTGTTTTTCATCATCTTGCTGTGAATAAGCTAGAGGGAGAGATCTATATTGATTTAGATCTGTAAACCTACTCTCTTGGTGGTGGATATCTATGCACCCTTATGGCTAGGAGACCTGTGTATCCACTCACAAATGAACTGATACTGAAACCCTCACAAGGGTGTGATTTGGATTGATACAAAAATATTTTAGCTACCTTGCACTCCATGAAGGTCTGCTCTGCAAATAAAATTTTGTAGAGTACTGCTGGAGGATTGTGCAAATAACAAACATGGAACAAAATTGTGCAAAGTGTTGTAGAGTACTACAAAAATTGAATTGAAAGAGAAGCCACTGAAAAGAGAACTAATACTACTGCAAAGTAAATCTGAACCAAAAGTGCGAGATCACTACTCGGCTTGGACTAAGGGGAATGGATCCGTATGGAAAGGTTGTGGAATCCCATGCCATGTTGAATATGGCTTGCTCGAGAATGCAAAATGAACTTTTGCCAATTGTTGAATATGGCATGTTGAAGATGGCTTTGCTAGAGAGTGCTTCTTACTAGTGAGTGATAGTTGTTGCTACTATGGGGTTGAGCATTTCTAACTAGTGTGGAGGCACACAGAACCCAACATGTCCTCAAAAATAGTCCTTGAAGAGACATGAGGTACTGTTGTAAAATACTAATCGGAATGATGTATGGTGGCATCCGAAAGAAGGAAAGGTTGGTGTACAAACATGCTTTTGTTGTACAAAGTGATGTATTTAATAGTCCTACAAAGTTTAGTAGAAAAACCCATGAGGATGTTATAAAAAGCAATAGAATTCTGAGAACACCACATTGAACTTGCATATCAGTGTCTCCAAGCTCATCTAGAGAAGGTTCCAGATGATGCCACAAGTGGATAAACATATTATGTTCAGCTTGAAAATATTTGGTGATTGTGTCATTGAAGTCAACCTCAACAGGTGAAGATATGGAAATTTTAATCTGATCAACTAGAGAACTATGAACTAGGGAGACAACTAATTTTTTAACATTTTTTCCTGTAAACAGGCTATATGCAGAGTCAGTATGAATTATTTCCATCACCTATCCAACAAAATTTGGAACTGGTACCTTACATAAAGATTGAGGATACAAATCAAGTCGATAATATGTATTTGACATCAGTAATTTTGGATTGTAAGGCTGAAACTGACTGTTTAGTGATGAGTTGTCATACATGTCCAATTTCTTGAAAAAAGCCATGGTGTAAATAGTAAAATGATCCACTACAAATACACCAACATCAGAATCAAGGTGATGAGAATAGGAGTTTTCATCCTTCAAACTGCTCCCAATTGCCAATACACCAGGAGAGTAAATCTATGAATACAGTGTTGGAGCTTGGCAAGTATCGGTAATTCCTTATATCTTCATTTCTCTAACATTTGTTCAATTGTATCAGTGAGATCATCGATCTGAATCTCTTCAGAATCCTGAAATTTGAGAAAATGGTCACCCCCATGTCCTATCATATAAAGAAGAATGTGACTACCTTCATCACTCAAGAGGTGCTTTGAACAAGGAACAACAGGATGATGTCGCCCAGTCAAAACATGCTCAATTGCTGCAACTTCCTGAGTATTACAAATACTGACAACTTCCCACAAAAATAAAGGTATCATTTCTTTACACTCACAACCCCCTTTCAGATTAAATGACCATTTCCCCTTTTCTACATGAGTTGGATGGAATGGGAAATGAGGGGATTGGGAAAACAAATAATTTGACAAGGCTGTTGATGTACCTTGGTGACCTAATAAGCAAACTCGTTTGCACTTTGAATAGTTGCAGAGAGAAATACAAATCCAAAATTTTTCACATGCTTCACAAAGTCTTCACAGGATTAGGGTTTTCACTAAAGGGAGTCTTCAACTCTCACACACAAAACAATGAACAATGCCACTGCTTCATTTTGGGGATGAGCGGTCGGAGGAGGCCATGTTCATCAAGGAGAGGGGTAAGACTCTTGAGGGTGAGTGTGTTGGAGGGTAGGTGCAACAGAGATGGGGGATATGCAATAATGGACAAGGATATGGGGTGGAGTAAGGTATTCACAGCGATGATGGAGGCGTAGATGATGGAGAGAAAATGATGGAGAGAAGATGATGGAGATAATATGAAAAATGGTGGAGGCACAAATGATGGAGGGTGTGTTAGTAGAAGAATGCCTAAAAGCAACAAAAAAGTGGAGAAAATCTTGGCAGTGTGTTGGAAGGAGGGAATGCATGGAGCGATGAAAATGGTCTACAGAAAATGGGGATTAGAGGACAGTAAATTATTTAGCTATGAATGGTTTGAAAAATTAGCTTTAGGGCCATATCACAGCCATGGGGAGGGGCGCGATGGAAAATTGGAAGCAAAAACTAGAAGCAAAAAAAAAAACAAACCAGAGAAATACAGGAAATAGGTTTTAAGAAAAATGAGCATTAGATAGCGAAAGCAAGGAAAATAAATTAATTAAAATCTAGGTCTAGGAGTGAACTACTCTGATTCCAATTGATTTGCTGTTCATGGTGAGATCTAGTAGCAAATATTGAAGGTGAGGCTAGGAGAGCCTCACCTCTCAATGGAGAAACCTAAAAGAACACTTAGAACCAAAACAATATTCATAAAACCTTAAAACATGTAAGACACTAGAGTGGCACAAGAAAATTTGAATGCTTCATTAGGAGGTTGGATGCATTTTCATAACAATTACAAAGGGACCTCATTGATGAGGCCAAAACAAGCACAATAAATGCTGCTCATTATTTATACTAATATCTAATATATTTACTTAATACATTACCAAATACATAATTGGGAGCGTGGGCCTCCCATACATCCCATGGATACACTTGATATGCTTATTGTTGATACAATGTGCAATACGTTTGGTGTTTTGGCCTGCCTTGTCTAGATGCATTCTTGGAGAATTTTGGTTTCTATCTGCATGTTTGATTTAAAGAGGGTCATACATGCATTTTGATTCCTACCTATCCTAAACATATTGCATACCTACAGGAAGAGACCCGTGATGCATCTCCAAATTTTGGGGCTATGTCATAATGTCTACACTTTAGGAGAATTCGATCTTTGATCCATGGTTTTTTCCCATTGGGAATCTATTATATATGTGACTCACTCTTGATAGGGGAATTTCAGTTTGAATTTTTGGATGTGAAGGGAGATTGAATGCATTGGAATTATGCCTATTGTGAATGTGTTCCCAATTTGTATGTGGTATTGTATTTTCGTTTATGTCTATGTTGTTGATGTATTTGTAACTTCGAAATGTATTCATCTGTATATCTTATGTATTGTACCCCGATGTTTATTTCGCGATGTGTGTATAATGTAATTGAGTCATGTCATGCCCCCATGTTCTGGTCGGGAAGTTTCTATAATGTAAACAATTCATGTCAAGTCATTGTGGGTAGCCCTCCTATTGGTCAAGGGTTAAAGTCCCCGCAATTGTGGGGCCCTAGGGTTATTAGACTATCCTAGTGAAGTTGAGCCTAGGTGAGTCATTGTAAGTGAGGGCAATAGTCCCCACCATCTAAGTTAAGGTTAACCCTCCTTGTTGAGCAGAGGGCAAAGTCCCCACAAGTTGTGGGGCACTAGGGTTATTAGACACTCCTAGAGATGTCATCTCTAGTAAGTAATTGTTAAGTGAGGATTACATGTTGGAGTGGGTTTCAAGTGAACGAAATAATATAAATAGAGAGTGAGGCTCTCTATTTATCACACACATATTCACTCATTGGGGCACATGAGTGAGAGAGGAGAAGCTCTCTCATTGTGTGAAAGAGAGACAAAAGCTGTGGAGATCATATTTATGTTTTCAGGTTTTACTACTACCATTGGTGCTCATTCTATCTATGAGGAAGTTGCGGGGTTTTCTCCTTTATGGTTTCCTCAAGGAAAATTCTTTGTGTCTATTGTCTCTTGTGTTTATTTCTGTGCATGTTATTCTCTGATTTAAAGATCCTAAGATAATGCTAGGCTTGAATGATAAAAATTGAACATGGTATCAGAGCTAACCTGAGAAGAAGACTTTGTGCAGCTACAAAAGCTATGGATTCTTATTTTTTGGGTCTCTCTCAACAATACATCAGCAAAAGTATGCTAGGATGACTCTCCATTGAAGGGTGCATCTTTCTGTCAAAGTGGAATTCGATTCCGAGCATTTTCAGTTTTTGGTGTGGAAATTAGGGCTTTCTACAGAAGAGGAATTATTGAGTGAGCGAGGCATAGGATTTCTATCCTCATAAAAATCAAATTTTAGAGACCTGTTTCAAGATTTTTGATTAGGTGAAACTCCAAGAAATTCATAACCTAGTTTGACCCCGAGCTAGAAAAAACCCTAAATACTAAAAGTGCCAAGTTTTGGTACATTCAGTATATCCCAATATTGGCGAAGTCTCAAGAGCTAAAAATTGCAGAGAAAAAATATAAAATCTTGATTTACACTATTTCCAAAATTCCACCTTAGATTCAGTATGTTATAGGAGATATGATCCCTCCAAGTTAGGGTTCCAGTCTCTTCCATGATTCATCCCTAAACTAGACACCTGGGGAGAATTGTTATATCTTGGGCTACAAAGGTACAAATGAAATTTATGAAGATGTTCTAGAAATGGAATGGACTATAATTTCTTGTGGTCCAATATTTAGACTCAGAAGATGAACCAGTGACACATGGAAGTCTGTACAACTTCGTTGTTCTGAATAGTCCTCTAACAGGTCACCTTGGGAAAACAATCATAAGTCCCAATTGGTAAAACCAATTCTGATGAAACCTATGGTGTTGAATCAGTGATAGTCCAAGATACCTTTGTATGAATTTTTAGACATATAGGAGTATCAATTTCAGATATACCATAGAAACAGTAACACGAATTTCTGTATAAGAAATTGGAAAACTAGGGCTTCTTGTTCCAGGAGTTTCCCTCCACTGTTGTAAGAAAAATAATTTATTAGACAAATTTCCTTGAAGAGATCTATCCTTATATCCAATCAGATCTAAAATATTCCAATTTTTGAAAATTAGGGTTTCTCTGACAAACCCTAGATCAGCCAGCTCCGGAACGAGGACAAACACCTCAAATTGGTAAGATCTAACATTAGAGGAAATTTCAACTCAAAATGGGCATTTTAGATTTGATTCAAACTCCATGTCATCATGTGTTATCCAATGAAATTGATTTAAATCTAAAATACCATATAGCTCTTAAACACTTTTTTCATATAAATTTGGGGATAGGTATCATTAAAAAAACTACTCTTTTTGTTTGTATTTTCGACATATCTGTCCATGTTTTTACTCAAATTTCGATCGAGAGAGATCGTTGGATGTGGAATTAAATTCTACATCTAATGAGTACCCACTTGGCATACTTTCTATGGACCTTGCTACCCCAAAAACAAGAAATTGTTGAAAAAATGAAATGATGACATCATCATTCCCTTTTTTCAAGTATTTCTTGTTTTTGCGGTAGAGGGGTCTGTCAAAAGTATGTCGGGTGGGTACTGGTTGGATGAGGCATTTAATTCTACATCCAAAGAGCTCTCTCGATTGAAATTTGAGTAAAAACATGGGGAGATATGTCAAAAATACAAACAAAAAGTATTTTTCTTCTTTTCTTTCTCAAAAATTAATAAATATTATTTTATTATTTTAACTATTATTTTATTAATTCTTTTTAGGAGGCCCATGTTGAGTTGAAATTTCCTCTAAAAATCAAGTTGACAAATTCCAAGCATGGAAGCATATGATCTCCCTAAATAAAATGAATTTGACACCTACACAAGTAGAGAGGTTCCAGTTCCAGAGGGAGATGAGGATAGAAGCCTTACACAAGAACTTAATCAAGGCCAAGAAGATCATTGTTGATTCAATCACGGATCAAATTGTACCATAAGTTTCTTTACTAAATACATCAAAGATATTTGATTCCTTTACCAAGCTATTTGAAGGGAAGAACATAAATCAAAAGATGGCTTTGAGAAAACAGTTGAAGAATGTGAAGATCCAGGATGCAGAACAACTTGAGGCGGTTGAAGAAGAAATGGAGAATGAAGAAGTAGTGATAGCCATCTTGAATGGCCTCCCATGATCATGAATTCATTCATGCGAGGAATGTGTGCCAGAAGGAAGTGATTAACTTTAGCAGACTCTGGGAAGAAGAAGAAGCTTGACTCATAAGAAGAGAATAGAATATGGGAGAAACTAAATATCAAGCTCTCACCATCCAAAGAAGATCCCTCAAGCGATGAGGAATATGAAGGACTCAACTCCTGAAAAAAATATTATCCAACTTATCATTTGGATAAGAAATGATGCTATTATGAATGAAGAATATGATGAAGCTGAAGGCTCAAGAAGGAGTCTACCCATGGAACAAATAAAAATAAGTATTCAATTGTCATTTCCTGATATTGTTTTGTTATGCATTTGTTTATATTCAGTTGATGTATTATGCATGATAGGATGATTGAATTAATGGTAGTATACTACTAATATGCATGTGGTGGGTAAGTAGCTCATGGTGCTATACAACTCTCCATTGCTACTTATCTAGAATGAAACCTCTTTGCTGACATATTGATTTAGTACACAATCTCAATGTTGTCTTGGTAGAGATGGAAGGCATCTAGAAAGTTTCAATGAGATATGGATGAATGTTGTATTGGATAAAGTAGTTGCATGATCATATATTTATGCATAAGAACTTGCGAGTATGAATATTCCTTATGAAATGTTTCTAACCATACAAATGCATTTGACTTGTAGGAAATATTGCGTACATAATCACCTACAAGCAAAGAAGGACAAGACTTGTTCCAAAGAACAAGTGGCGACATCTCAAGATGAAGAATAAATATGATGAATGCAGCAACATAATTAATAAAGAACCTTCCATCTATGAAGAAGTAACCAAGAAGAAATGGAAGACCAGTTCAAGAAGAATGATGTCTAGGATGCAGTATTGAGACCTGAGGAGAAGTTCATAGTTCCATCATGCAGTAGATGGAAACATCCTGGGATAACACATAGATAATGAGCTTGATAAATATCTGAACCTATGCTACAAGGTTGATAGAGGATGAAAAGATCACAGATGGGTGTGAGAAGAACTTTTGAAAAAGTTCAAGATAGACGATCTGGGTATCCAGTGATCCTAGATGGATACATAGAATATTAACTAGATGGTATCAATGAACTTTAGGAATATATAATACTAGACACAGAAGGTCATATCTTCAAGAAGAGGAGACATCAAGTTTCTTCATGTAGGGATAAAAGGAATGCATCCAAGTAAATAAATGTGGTTAGCGACTGAAAGAGTGAGGGAGATATAGACTCACTTATTTTCTGAATGATTTCATGCTTTTGGTGTCCCAAAAGCTTCACGCTGGAAAGGTTTGATCCAAGAGTATCATCTCAAGGTTGATCAAAGTTAAAATATTCAAACAAATAAATAAATCTTACCATGGTAAATATATCATTGAAATCTTTCTTTCAATGTTTGTTTCGTGTGAAACAACCTCTAGATGAAGAAGTTGTGAGGAGTTGAAGTTTTGATAGGAATGGTGAAAAATTGTGAAAAAGGAAAAAAAATGGTTACGCTAAAATTGGTTGGATTCTATCGGATTTGAACCCAACACCTAATTATAGCCCAAGCACTCACCAGGTTGCACTAACCAAGTTTTCCACTGATGGTCCTTGATAGGGTTATGGGAAAAAATAAATAAAAATTTGAGTTTTTGTTTTCTAGAAAAAATGGGGAGGGGTCAATGGATTATCCCTTGACCCCATGCCGACACAAAGGCCCCCATTTAAATTGTATTATAGCACCAAATTATAACCATGTATTAAACCATATGGTGTAACTTTATCCATATCCAATTCAAACCATATATTGAAACCATATCATAACATGGAGCCATTACCATATCAAACACGCCAACAAATAATATCTTAAACTGTATATTATAATGTGGTTATATGTATATGTGCCAACATTCCAAAACATGTAAAGGGGAGAGGCCCATGGGTTTGCCCTCAAGAACTCTGCCCCACACCCCAGCCACGTTTTAACCAACATGTTATCTCGACGATCCATGATAAGGATCAAGAATGTTTCCTTAAATATTGGAGTGAAGGTTGGGGTTCTAAAACAAGTGCGTGGCCCATCTCCCCTAACCACAAAAATATTACTTTAAAACTATATAAAAACCATGATTTCCACCAACGAGTTCAGAGTTTAGGAGTTGGAAGTATAGAACAATGTGACTTTGCACAGAGACCAAGACATGGTATAAGCATAGATCTTGATGTAAAAAGGCCATTAATGGGACAAATCATGAGGAAAAATTCATTCAATTTGTACTACTTGTCTTATTTTTATGTAGATTGTCTGATTTTACATGCCAGATGAGGCTTCAGGCACATACAATCAACTTTATGCTCATTTTTGTAAGAATTTCGTGAGGAGTTTAGTGGTGTCATTTATTTATGTTTATGTCTAACAAAAAATAGAGGTATTTCCAAAACACCCATTTCTGGTGGCTCAGAGATGTAGCCCAAGATGGGCGTACTTTGTTATCAACTATTGTTTTCATTTTGATGTTTGCATATCTTTTTTTATTTTCTTATGTGAATTTTTTAAAGCATTATTTTTTTAATCTTTAAGTTTCTTTATCAATATTTAACCTGAAATTTCACATGCAAGTTTATGGTTAAAAACATCTTGAAATTTTAGATCATTTTCTCTCTCCCTCCGTCTCCCTCACTCTCTCCCCCGCCTCCCTCTCTCCCACTCCCTCTCTCTCTCTCTCTCTCTCTCTCTCTCTCTCTCTCTCTCTCTCT